>WAAE01016856.1:0-69926 GCA_013400495.1 Nicator chloris
TTTTTAATTATTATTTATTTTAGTATAAAATAAAGTATAAAAAGTATAAAATATTAAAAGTCCAAATTTGTGTTACGTTTCAATGCTATTGACAAAAGGAAATCACTTGCTTTCTGTCTTGAATACAGGGAAAAATTCCAGCACATAACTCTTTAGGAAAAATAGCTGCATTTGTAGGAGATGGAGAACCAAGACTGGCACTTCCCTTTGGTCCTGGGAAAAATAGCCTTTAAATTATGATCAGTTTGAGCCTCCATATATCTTGAAATTCACTAATCACTTCTGTGTGCAAGTAGCTCAGCATGAAAAAAATACTATTACTCCCTTCCTTAGCTTTAGCAAGACAGGTATCAGCATGGCATATTCATATATCCCTCTCTGGATTTATACGTAAATATGCAAACATCTTCTTGAAGGTCTCTTATTTTCTAAAGAATCCTTTTGGCAATTTGCTATTAAAGCTGCATCCGTACATATAATATTAGGCTGCCCTTTGGTCTTCACAGAAAAAAGAGGCTGTCATAAAGCTATCTTCCCTTTTCCAGAGGCTTACACAAAGCAGCAACGCTTTCAGGGGTAACAATATTCCTTTTAAAGAGACTTCTACAGATAGTAGCTATTTTTTTCCACAAGTAGCTTATACAGTGCTTAAAATGGGCTCTTTATGAAGAAAGATGGTGTGTAATAAAAATACCATTCCTAATCTGAAAATCTAAGAGACACTGGATGAGCCAGTTACATGTTTTGGGGGTTTGCTGCCAGGAAAAAGCACTCCCTCATCTCCTGGACCACTTAGGATGATTTGGAAGACTAGTCATTATTTCCTTTTGTTTTGTTTTTTTTTTTCTCCTATTAGATCTAGTAGAGCTCCATCTTGGCATGTACAATTCCCCCTGGGTAGGCAGAGAAAGAAGCAATTAAGTACAAAATGCTAACAAGATGTCTGAGTGAGTCAACTGTGTTTCTAAAGTATCTGTGGGGTTTTGTACACCTAAAAATCATTTCTAGGTCAGAGAAAAATAAAAGTTAGGGTAAACCAAGAAAAAAGTGTCATATTAGGATATTTATATAAACTGTCATTCTTGTGTTTTCCCCAAACCTCATGTGCTCTAAGCTATCAATCAACAGCCTCCACAATCAGACTTTGAGTCCTGATGGAGTAGGAAGATGTCATCCAGGGAGGAAAACATGTGGAAAATCTGTTAGCCATGTGTGTCATTACTGATGTCAACATTTAAGTGAATATGCAAGAACTACCTAAGGTTCCTACAGACCTACTGCAAGAGAAATAACTGAGAAGCTTTGCCAGATTAAATGGTGCCATGTTTATCTCAATCTCTTCTCCAGTTACTGGGTTTTACAAGTCTGTAGCACAGGTGTGCTTTCTAGGAGCAACTTGAAAACTGCTGTGGCAAAGAACTCCAGAGCAATTTGCTAAATTAATGGAAGTTTTCAGCTTTAATTACTCTCAAAAAGACCTGAAAAGAAACATGTATTCTAAGTATTTTCTGAATGTGAGCCATCATATAATTAATTTTAAGTGTCAAAAGTAGCATTCAGAGCCCTGAGATTCCCAATGCAGCTTCAGAAAATGAGAGTTACAAAATGCAGATGACATCAGCAGTGATGTGGTGTTCAGATCACGGGGAGATTACAGCAATTTTACAAGGAGGAAGAGGGATCAGCCGCTTTTCATCAAAATATTACACAAATACTGATGAAGGCATATTCTAGTAAGAATTAAACTTTCAAAGATTCCACTCCTTCATAGCCACGAACAAGACAGGAATGAATACTGTAGGAGACACATTAAAAATGAGAGATTAGAAATGCAGAAAATTTGGATTAAACAAGAATGATGTCCAAAGCTCAGAAGCAAGGCGCCCTACACAAAAGCTTATTGCAGGCTGCATACATCTCTGCTATGGTGAAACCCAAATGCACTGTCACTAAGTTTTTGAAAAGCAAACACAGAGTCCTGAGCAACCTCGAATTTTAAGCCACTAAATCTCAGTAATAGTTTTTAAGGAGAGTTCAAAAGCAAAACAGAGAAGTCAAAGTCCAAACGTATCACAATGGCAGATCAAAGTGTGAAAAGGGATTAATGGCATCTTCAGCAAATGAAGTTTAAAATTCTAGTGTATTAGGGAGGGTTTTTTTTGAAATGGTAATAGGCTATACCTGAGCTGAAAAGACAATTAAGACAGTGTTAATTTTTTTTATGGTATCTGGCAGTAATATTTTTATCCTGTTAATTATACAGGAGACAGCAAATGTACATAATATGATAGCTCCATGCTGAGATGACATGCCTGCTGCCTAGTTAAGTGGCTACATTTATCCTATAATTAGCTTGCAGGAATGTGATTTGCATTGCATACCTAAGAGTCTATATAATGTCAACTATGCCACAAAAGCCTAGAATGGAAACTGACACTCTCTTAGCTTTGACCTCTGGATAAAACAAGGCGATGCCTCTCATGACCTCCTGCTCTTTGTATTCAGCCACACACAAGAAATGCATTGAAGTAATGCTAAATGTATGACAAATTTAAAATGTACAGAAATTTTAAGTCAGGGCAGAAAATCAGTGCTGATACCTCAACCTGAACTCATCCCTTCCCAGGGAATGGGGATAATGATGGTTAAAAGGCGGCATCTGTGGTTTATTGCTATTAACTCTGAGAATTTTTTCTCTTGCAGGTAGAGTTAGAGGAGCATTTCCTGGATATGTATTTGACTGGCATAAGAAGTACCGAGCTTTTCTAGGCAACTACGTGTATAAAAACTTGGTATTAAAACTATGTTACTGCCTTCTGTATTTTCTGAAAATTCTGTATGGGGTAAGGGTGCACAGGACTTCACTGCTACAAATCCTGCACATCTGGCTGAGCAAACACCTGGAATGAAATCTTAAGTGTGTGGCTGAAGATCTTTGTCAGCATTTGCATTTCTGCTGTCGTTTAGGGACAGACTCCAATATTCTCATTGCAAGCAAGCTCTCAACCTACCCCGAGTTATTCCACTGATTTCAAGCTGTCTGTCCTTTTGTCACAACTCTTTGCTCCTGATCTCAGAACATACAGCACCACATTGTTCTGAGAAGAAAAGGGAAACCAAACAGCCACAAACAACTCTCAACCTTCACTGCATGGCTTAAACACTTATCCAGACTTGGTACACCATGAATTCTAGTGTGCTTTGTAGTCCTGCAGTATCATTAGAGGATTTGGGCTCTTGGGAGCCTATTCACATCTGTCCTTATCCCTTCCCTCTGCTGGGAGAAGACAGGGAAGCAGTAACACAGGTTGGTAACTTCACCAGCCAGACTCCAGCCTCACACTAGCCAGGGAGGGAGAGAACCTGGGGGATTCTGCCCTTGAAACATGGCCAGGAAAAGTCACCGGATCAGAAACAGCAAAGCCAGGTGACAGACACCATCTCAGAGGAGCACACAGAGGAAGGAGGGAGGGACACAGGGCAGGCTCAGGGACTGTGGGACTGGCCAAGGAAGAATGCTGAATGAAAACAAAAATCCAGGGGGGTGAGAAACACAGTGACAAGCAAAATGCAGAAGGGACCTGAGAGAGCTCCAACCCAACCACTCTTCAGACAGAATTCTTTCTGTGCATTGCCACAAACTCCTCCCACTTGGAACCCCAGGCCTCTGAAATAATGCCAGAAGGGCTGCTACTGATAGCACTAACTATGTAAAATTAACACATGCAAGAAGATATTTACTTGTATTTATTTACTTGATATTTATCTGTAAAAATAGTTGTCACTCCAGCAAATCCCTTTCCTGAATTTTTCTTTACTTTTCTACCAAAACAGTGGTAGCCCCTATGTCTTAACACAAGGATTTAGGTGCTTTTTGATTTGTTTGCATTCCCATTTGACTGAAACTAAATCAGTTATGATTTCTCACACCAAAACTTCATCCTTTGCAGCAGTTCCAAGCTGTGCTCACTACATTTCAACCAGGTTGCCTCCCAGGTTTTGATGCCGTATGAAAATTTACAAAGCACTCTCTATTACATATCTTTCTTTAACGTTTGCATTCTTGCTTTCACAAATACTCCAGAACTATGTGCCTTTAACAGTTTGGCAATTTCTAAAAAAATCTTCTATTTAACTGCATCTCATGACTCTTTGTTTCATGAAACTGCTTAGCTTTGTGCAGGAGGTGTTCTCCAGTCAAGTGTAATGTAGCTCCCAGGACCTGCTCTGGTACAAAATTCAGGGAAGTTCTTGCTCTCCTCCTTAAAGTTTTGCCTTTTGAAATAAACCTATTATTCCATCTCTTTCTTTTTTTCCATGATGAAATGATACTCTAAACTTTTCTGATTAAAAGTACATGGCATGTTCTCAAGTATGCATTACTACATCTGTTTGCCTTATTGAACAGCTGAAAAGCATTCAAACTATTATTCTCTTTTTTATTACTATTCAGTACATTTCTGTGTATGTTCTGGCCAATATTTTTTTTAATAATGATGTTGATTGCTACAACACCACCTGGTGTTGCTGGCAGCTGTGTTCTTAGGACAAATCTGGAGATAGCTGGGGTTTAATTTAAAAGCCCAGTTCCTGGAAGAGTATGATTAGATAAGAACTTTTTGTTTTTGTTTGTTTTTGAGGGGGTGGGAGGTGAGGTGTTTGTTTGTTTAAAAAAAAAAAAAAAAAAAAAAAGGAAAAAAAAAGGAAAAAAAAAGTCTAATCTTCTGAGGAAAACCTAAATGTGACCACAGTGTATCCCCAAAGGATCAGAAACAAGAGACCTCAGTCTTTCCCTATTTTTTGTTCCAGACTTGACTATTTCAGTACATCCTTAGACATGGACCATATCCACAAAATGCACATACATGCTTAGACGTGCAGACACACAGACCTCACACACATCTTGCTGGGGTACAGAAACAGTAATTTAGCAATTGTCATCAAAAGAATGTTTACAATATAAATCTTCCTCTCACCTCTATCCACACAGCAGCTCCTTTGAACCAGCAGTGTTTTCTAAGAATAAAGAAAAACCAAGATGCTTCTGTGAACATTTGTACTGACTCTTTACCAACTGCAGCAACTGCTCCAGGACTAAGTGTAGAACCACTGCCTACATGCTATCTGGTTGCTGACAGACAACTGCGTAAGAAGTAACACCCTTGAAGAGTGCCTCAAGATCAAAAGAAATCCATGATGTACACAATGCTACAATTCTCCCAATGTACCTGACAGGATGAGGCACTGAACCGGAGCCTCAGTTCAGCATGAGGCATGAAACAGGCAGCAAAGTTTTCAAGTGACTTCTTTACATTCAATGCAAATCACATACAGAAGAATTGGTGGATTTTCATATACTCGTAGGGCTTGGTTGTACTAAAATACGACTCTATTTTCCCACATCCATAGCAGTTTAAAATTCTAACTTGGTCCTTTAAACCACACTCTCCAGTTAACCTGACAGGCAAAGGCTTTTCCAAAATCCCACAACATTGTTGTCTAAGAATCAAACAGCAGGATGCTGGAGGAGCTGTTTAAACAATAGCTATTTCCAGCCCTGATGGAGCACCTTGTTTAAAGTATGTTGAAACACAAGCATCTTAATTAATCTTTAGTGGGCACCAAAGAATATAGTCCAGAATTTAGTTTTCGGGATGTTGAAGTCAGTCTATCAGGGAAAAACAAAACCAGCAAACCAAGTAATCACTTTTGTCCCACATACCCTGAACTAGGCATGTCCATCCAACTACACAAGCCTTGTTTCTGTCTTGTACTCAACATTGTGTGGCTTCTTACCTACAGGCAGCCCCTAAGTGCACAGCCCCTTCTCCTCAGTGAGCTTCTGCTGGTAACATTGGGACCTCTGAAAAGGAACAGTCCCCAAGTTTCATGAGTTTCTCAGTTACCAACCAACCAGCTATCAGCCCCACCCCTGTCCTGGGCAAGAGACAATCTTTCCATGGACTATTTCTGCTTGGCTTTACTTGATAAGCTTCTCTGCTCTCCCTCAAAGTCACCATTTGGCCATTCAAATGTTTCATAAAGGGCAACTTTTTCTCCAAGCCAGTCTTGATATGTATAAAGAATCCCATGTCTCACTGCCAAGTTCAAACAGGGATGTCATGGATAAACAGCACTGAAAAGAAACTTTCCTAGTCTGACCCTACTTGCTTACTGTTTTCACAAGGGTCACTTTCTGTTCAACAACAGGGAGAACACCATGTCCAAAATTCAGTGAAAATATGGACTAAGTGCCATTCTGAGTTCATGGTTTATACTGATATCAGTATTTAACTGGAAATTAACCTCACTTAATGGTGAGTGGAATATACTTTGTACAGTAGGATAGTGCCCCCAGGAAGTCTGAGAAATAAATGCCATGTAATGAAGGTGTTTTGGACACAATGTGAGCACACACTCTGGGTTAAGAGAGAGGAAGGGGCTACAGCAAGCTAGTCAGAGTTTGTACAGCACCTGAAAAGCTGCTGGTTTTTGAAGATAACCCCAAGGGGAAAACTTGTGGGAAATCTCCTAAATGGTGTGAAAGAAACACAGCTTTAAGATCTGCCAGTTTAAACAAACATTTTTGTTTTGTCTTTAACGGGAGCTAATGAAGTGCCCCACTTATTCTGAATGGCTAACGGGTTAGAACAACTCATACCAGCATAGCCTTAGGTACAGAATCGTGAGCTCAACAACCACCTTTTAGTATTCAGGAGCTGCTGCTAAACAAGCACTGAAATCCATTGAAGCTGAAGAAATAGATCTGCCTTCAGTTCCACTTTGAATTTGGCCCCATTTACTGAAGAAATAGGAGAGAGTGGAAGGTAAGAATTATCCAGTCATTTAAGCAGGTGATGCTGAGGTATGTAAACAATGTTCGAGATTCTAACTATGTGAGTGTACCTATGCATATACATTATACATTTAATATATATATAGTACCAGTACTAAGGAGTCTAACAATTTTCTAAGTAATTGATCTTTTTCCATTAGATGTCCTGGATACTATCCTGAAGAAGCAAAACAAGTAAGCAGACACCTACAGAAGTAAACTCTGACTACAAAAATCACCTGCAGGTCACATTTTCCAGATGTTAGTATGTTATTACAATATGAAGTTGAGCACTGAATAGCACTGAACTTGCTTTTGCATTCAAAGTCAGAAGCAGTCTGCCCTCCTTATACAAGAAATACCATGAAGAAAGAAGAACAGTTCTATTTCCTTCTCCCAGAAAAAGTTTCTAGCAGTGATCTTCAGCTGATGAAAGATAGATACTGCAGGACAATTTTTGGTTTTTTGTTGCCCAACATGAGGGGTTCCCCACTACAGAAGATATTAACATAGAATTAGATATCCAATTAACATTTTTCACACGTATGCACCTTCATATTAAAACCTGATATAAAAAGCTGCTTTTAGAGCTTGCTGTGTAGGAAATCATGTGTGATCACTTGTTCAACCTGAAGGTAGGGAGTAAGTGGGGACCCTAAGGCAGTGTTCCCACTGATCCCTACACAAGCTGCACATTGTTGGTTAGCAGAATTAGCGTTACCAGAACAATCCCAGCAAGCTGGTTGGAGGTTTCCTCAACCCTCCTGTGTTGTGAAATGTTCTTCCTCATTGCATTTTGTGATTTGGAGCAAGCGGTGAGGACAAGCAGGCTTTGCTCAGGATTGATTTTACTGTGCTTTAACAAACACCATTTCACTAGCTCAACTAAAAAAAAAAAAAAAAAAAGTTGTGTTTGCTCTACAAAGCCATTCCATCACCCCAAGGAAACAGAGGTAGCTCATTTCTAACATCAGGACTTTAAAAGTCAGGGTAACACCAGGAGAACTGCGATGTGGTGGTGGAAAACTAGCAAACTGACCATGTGCTCTGCCCCAGGTGGCTACAATATACATGTGTAGTTGAGAAAGCTTCACATGCATTGGTGGCTGCTGCAAATAACATCCAAACATTTGCTTTTCTGTTATGTAAGAGGAGCACTCCCCTTCATCCAGCTACCTGTATGAATACAACCACATCCTGCAGAAATTTCTGCTGCCTCCTGAGCATGCTGCCCATAATCCCACAGCAAAAGCAGACAGCTATTTTTTTTTTCCAAAATCAGTCTCAAAACAATCAGTCCATTGTATATCTTTTCCACATAAGTGAAAGAATTACAATGTGAATACTCATGTGCAGCACAAGTTCAGCAGAAGTCCCTGCCCCAAGGAGGGTGAGGGCACCTGAGGCACGTGTTCCTCTTGCAGCACCCACGAGGGAGTGCAGGCAGGGAGAGAGCAGTGCCAGGGGAGAAGGCACTGACAGAATGAAGCACGAATTCTGGGCTGCCTGTGTTTGTGTCTGCAAAGTGGAGACATGCCTAAACACTCTATTTTTTGACTTCACCAATAGGCAGCACATAAAACGCTAGAATTGCCTTTGATCTTGGCAAAATTAGGAGATAGCACCGTATTTGGGTCAACCGCCCCTGCCTTTTGCACCCTTGTAGAAGGAAAAAAATGCTGAAGGAAGAGCAGCACAACAAAGACAGAATTGCTCCTTTGAATAGAAACAATAGAGGCAAGCATCTCTAAAATAAAGATATTGTGATTAGGTTATACACTCCCTTTTTTTTTTAAATCTGCATTAATTTTGATTTATATTTAAATAAAAATGATTAAATTTTATCTTCTAAGATGGAAATGTTGTGATAAATACTGGCCCATGGCCAAACTAATCTCTAAAGCCTACAGCTTACAGCCCCTGTTGTCTTGTATGGATATTTGAATGGCAATGGGTTTTATCAGTATTTCTAAAGGCACTCATTTAATTATGTGGTTGTAAGAATTTTCAAAACCCCAAAGAATTAACACTACCAATACATATTCATATTTCTCGAATTAATTCAACCTGAACATTTGAAAATATTAATTCAAAAAACACACTCATTTATTTTTATTTCTGTAAACACTCAGAGCTCTTTTCTGGTCTTGTTTATGCACTCATTTTATTTTTGTATAATTATGAAAAAAATGATGTAGAGAGCTCTCTTTCTTTATGTTACATAATGTTGGCAATTGATCTATTTACAATGGGGTGCATTACCCAGAAAAGAATGAATGTGAGACAGAAGGAAGCTGGTAGCCCACAACAAAGGGCAAGTCCTGCTTGCTGACCCCACGTGCCTGTGCATGGGGACCCCGTTCTGGTGCCACTGCTGTGCTCCCACTGCCTTCCATGCTGCTGGGATTTGAAAAGCTGAGCACTGTGGCGGGCCTGGAGGTTTATACATGAATGAAACAGCTTTGTAAAAGATAAATATTCTCACCAAACAAAAAAAGTTGAAGTGTTTTACTTAAAAACATTAAAATGAATCACATCTAACTGAAAACAGGGGCTTTAACCTTTGCCAAATTGTTTACTCTTTATAATTAATTTTGATTTCCCATGTCCTACACACAGCCCATAGCAATAGGCTTGCCTAGCAGGAACCACAGCACCATTTTTCACAGGCCCCTCTACACAACAGCACACTTTGAGAAAGCTGATATTTGAGAAAAAACAAACTTTTCTGCTTCAGCAATTATCAGTCTGACATCACACTCCAGGTATGCAATGTTGTGTCACTTGACAACTGTTTGCCCACTTTGACAGGGCAAATTAGGACTCTTTCTTCTCTACAAGCTCGTGTACAATTATTATGGCACCATTCTAACATATTTACTACACACAGGAGAGAAAATGACATTATCGCTTTTTAGCTGTCACTTAAACTAAACAATTCACAGGTACATATGGTTATTGCTGGAAAAAGCATTACCATTTCTATTAGCAAGCAGAAAAACAGCAAGAAGATTAAACATTTTGAGAAACACAAAATCTGCCCTATTCCTTAGGCATCTACCCTACTTCAAGTTTAAGAGTGTGTCAGATAACTGAATTTTTTTAGGCTCCTTATAGCCCCCATGCTCATATCAGTTTAACATAAGTAATAACAAAACTAAATTCCCTCTACTACCACTAAGGCTGCTTAAAGGACTTGCTTTGCTGCAGAAGCCATGACATAGGGGACTGAAATCTCTAATGAAATGCTGTGTATGTTGATTTATTCAGCTTTAGTGGTACCATTAACTGAAAATTGTTCTTTTCATAGGCTTATAGAGAATCTGGTGGCTGTCATTGTTCATGATTCAGTGAGAATACTGGGTCTAAGATTACTGCTGCATTTGGGTGGATATGTGAAGGATGGAATTCTGCCCTCATTTTGTGTTAATATCTCATATAACAACAAATATAAACCTTCTATATATAATAACATAGATTCCATCACTAGCACAGCTGTCATTAAGTAATCTCTTTAAAAGTCTTCCTGTTTAGAAAAAAAAACAATTTTTTTTTCAAATACTAGTAAAATATATTTCTGGGGAAAAAATACATACACACACATATATACAGACACGTATGCATATATACATATATATATATATGTAAGAATAACCAGGCAGTAAGCATTTAAAATGGTATTTCAGACACTAATGCAAGCAGCTAATCCTATTTACATTCATATTAGCCCTGGGTATCTTTTTCCCTAAGATTTACACATTTGTATGCTTGCATGAGTTGAAGTGCTTTTTGCATGATATCAGTACTTTTGTAATTTAAATCTATAAAAGGCAATTTCTTTTAAATATACTTCCTAACAGTGGGTGAAAGAAGCACTAAACTTATTTGAGAGCTGTACACATCAGTAAACATGTGCACTGAACTCCAGGCAATGTGCTGTGAGAGAATTAATCTTATACTGTATTAGCTAAACAGAAAGATTCTGGGACTCCAAGTAACAAGCATGGAAAATGTCCAAACGTTTTCCTCCTATTACCTAGAAAATATGTATTTTTAGAATTATGATTTTAGAAATCCAAGCCTTTTTTTCAGGAGAGGTGAAGTTGATATTTCCTTACCTTACTCATTTCAAAATTTGTGACAAAGGTAGTCCATAAATAGCCCTAATGAATTTTACAGGTCTCTAATTTTGACTACCTTCCTCTCATCTATCACCTTAAATCTAAACAACAGCACAGGACTACCATTTTATTTAAAAGTCTATCATCACCTTGCAGAGATGAAAATTAAGAAATTTGTATGAGGTCTTCAGATACACTTGAGTAGGACACTACTGGAGTAGCAGGACTTGAAATGGATTGTGTGCAGTAACTGTTAATTCCTTTGTGACTTTTTGGTTCATTTTATAATTTGATACAAAACAAATTTAAGCATGGAGGAAGAGATCAATTTGGAAAACCCTTTCTAAAATGGTCAGTGAAATGAATTTTCAACTCCTGGTGACATGTTCCCAGAGGCTGGTCAATAATATATTTCTGCTTTTTTTTTTTCTCTAGTTTAAGTCCATCTACTGCCCTCAGTCTCCTTTTCTTCTCTTACACTCCTTCCTTTCTTCTTCCCAGACCCCAAGCTCTCCTGCCCAAGCACCCCTGTACTCTACCCACCTTCCTGTATGTACAGGGACTTCCTGGCATGCCCTCTCTTTCCTCTGACTTTTGGAGCCTCTCTTACTGATTCTTTCTGCCTCGCCCATCTTGCTTGTCAATGCCATTTGGTAGCAATGCCTTTAGCACTGTTACTGTGATTATTTGTGCATAAAAAGATGTTGGGAACACGTTGAAGACAAGCAGTCTCAGATTTCTTATGCCCTTTCTAAAATAAACAACCATTTGTAAAAGAAAAGAGGAAGTTGTGAGGATTTATTGCTCCTCTAGCTCTAAATTTGGCCAGCACAACCAGTGCTCAAGACAAGCCAGTGTATATTTCTCTGACATAATCTGTTGCCACTCATAGATGTGTGTGTGCTTCTATTTCTGTACACTTAGGAAAAAAAGATCATGCTGCCTGGAAGAGTACCGTTGATAAAATTTTAATAAATGAGTGAGTAGTCTAAAAGCAGATGTGAATTTCACATGATGTCTCATTATCTTCAAAAGAAAGGACACACATACCATCAGTAGTGGCAAGGACATGGCAAGTGGCTGCAAGTCTCAAAACCTGCATTTAATGCCAGCAGCACTGCATGTCTTTTTTTTTTTTTTATGTCCTTTTTTGCCTCACCCCTAAAGGAGTTGAGAACCTGATTTTCAAAAGCAAATCACACAGTAAGGAGGGCTCGTGCAGGGGGAATGGTCTCTCTCATATGATGCATCCAGAGCTGGTTAAATGTGACTTCCCTTCTACCCACCCTTTAGGAGAGAGCTCTGCAGAGCAGTTCTTTTATTTCAGACTTGAAAACTGGATGCAAATACTGTTTTAGCAATTCCCCAATCACCCAACAGGATCAACCAGAATTGATCTCTGCTCTTTGAAATTAGCAGGTTTTACACAATCTTCATTCTATGTGAGACCTTTTATTTTGTTCCTCCTTTTTTTGGGAGGGAGGGAGGTGAAGAGGAGGAATGATGAAGGGCAAACTGGCAAACAATGGGCACCAATGGAAAGGGCCTGTATTGCTAGTTTTAAGCATTTGGGTTTGCTCCAGCCTGTTTCAAGTACTGATATGGATATGGAGTCACTGGCAAACTAACATCCTCAACTTTAGTTAAAAGAACTATAAATCTGAAATGAATGTATAAATAATATGCAACTGTCTAGACAGTATAGGTCACTTGCAAAGAGACTGGGTCAGGAAAAGATTGTCCATCAGTCAGACAACCATAACTGATTCTGATGCTAAATAATGGTTTAGATATTCAGTATTCTATATATGCGAAAGGCTTCACTGAGCATTGGCTCTTCCCAACTAAAGTAGCCTTCTACTTATACATATCTTTATGCAGCCCTAAGAAAATGCACTTGCTATTTAAACATTAAAATTAATGCCCAAAGAAAAAGCTATTTAGCGAGGGACTGGAACCAACCTATGTAATTGGCTTTTGGTAAAGCAAAAAGAACCATCATACCCTACCCATGATAAACAACCTAATCTAATCGTAGATGGAATCTTAAACAGGGAAACAATTAAAACTTCAAGCTGGCAAAGAAACTTATTTCCACTTACAGAGTCAGTTCACAGATGCATTCAGGGAATTGTGTGTTGTATAGCCCTACCTTGCCCTGCATTTCAGAGCACTGTAACTTTCAGGTATCACAAATACAACCATGCTGATTACACGTGCTCTTGAAATTATTCTGTGCATTGTAATGCATTTTTTGCCACTATTTTAGCAAAATAAGTGGGTGGTCTTCAAGGTAACAATGCTGCCATCCTGATGTTTTTCAGTATATACAAGTAGGTTTTGCAGGATGGGAGATAATAGCAGAGACCTATGCAAAATATTTCATTTATTGGCAACTTATAAAACACATTTATATGTATTTGCTAAAAAAGGAAAAAGAAAATACATGGGTAATAAATCTGGCACATGCAGCAGCTGGCANTGATAACTCTGGCACACGCAGCAAGCTGGCAAAGTGTTCTAGCTGCAAGACACAACCAAGGGCTGGGTGTGATTCCCAATCCCAATCCAAACACATTCCAGAATCAGACACTGTGAGGCAGAGGATGCAGCAAGCCCCTAACTCCTTCCAGAGGTGGTGTGATTTCAAGGAGGCTCCACATGGTTGCATCTCTGAATGCCTGTGCAGCACACAGCCAAGCACATCTCAGCATATTTAGGAGCTGGGGAACAGACTTCCATCAAAGCAAACTGCACCATCCTCAGTGTCATAGCTCATTACACCAGCAGTATCACAGAGTGCCTTCTAAATCCTACTGCTGCTTATTCCGAGTGGAAATACACAGGTTATCCTGATAATTCTGAAACCTACTAGTGTGTAGTGACTATATTTTTCAATGGATATGACTTTATTTCCTATGTAAAAAAAAACCCCAAATATCTGGCTACTTTTCTATCTACAAATGCTATCAAACATTTCTGCACAGAGGCTGCGAATTTGGAGGTTGTTCTTTTGTTATGCAGGCCTACCTTAGTTCAGCTTGAATATATAGCCCAATTATGAATTTTAAATGTTGCATGCAAAGAGAAAGAACAAAAATCCTGAAAATGAAGCACCGAGTTCCATCCTGCCAGTGGCAGTGAACACTGCCCTGCAGAGGCATTATTGCATCCAGCAGTGGTGACAACAACCAGCCCCACACACCAGGCTCTTCAACTTAAACCAAGAGGCAGCAACTCAGCACTTCCAAAAATCACACCCACAAGGGCAGGTCAGGAGGCCCCTCACACACACATTACACTCTGACACTTTGCAGAGAGTGCTGAAACCCAACCTGCACATCCAAAGCAAATTCCCCTTGTTTGAGGATTCATAGGCTGGCAGAAAATACAAAGGCAAGGAGATGGCCGAGTTCCTTCCAGGGCTCCACTACAAAATCTTTGTCCAGTTCTATCAGTGGAGCACTTTGTCTTAACTAGACTCTGATGCTTTTTTTACATCCAAAGATGCTTAGAAGCCAATATTGCATACAAGCCTTGAAAATGAAAGACTCGTTTTTAATCAAGGCCAACAAAATGATGAGCACATTGAAGTTATCATTTAAGCCGTCTGGGCTAATCCTGTTCTTAATTAAAAAGACTTTCCGTTTGAGGAAAAAAAAAAGCAAAATCAAGATATACACAGTTAAAGTGTTACATTTTGGGAAGTTTTTTAGCAGGTTTTGGAAGGAAGAGATTTTGTGAGAGATCCTATTAGCTGATACTATTCTTTGTTTCTCCATTAGCAGCCTACAGGCAGAGATTTCAGGCTCAGATACAAATAGATTTTGCCAAAATAGCTGTTTCTGAATAACTTCACACGTGGACACTTTTATTCTGGAACAAGAATACAGTTACTCAGAAATACCTAGCCCTACTTTAAATTCAGACCCTGCATTAATCCAAATTAGCTTTCAAACACAGCCATCCCTTAGGCTATTAGAAGCTTGATTGTGCCTGGTATTACAAACTTGTGTAAGAGTCCTCTCCAGCCATTCCGCCTCTAATCAAATTTATTCTGAGATGCACTGTGGGGAAAGCAAACTGAGGCTTACATTATAAATGATTTTGAGGCTTTGAATCCATGTTTTTCTTGTAGCTTTTTTATAATGATCTCTGTCAGCTGTTCAAAGTGCCTCTGTCACTACCATCAGGTATCCCTACTTCGTCTGATTGATTTCATAAACCAGGGTTCAAACATGCACTGCTGGAGCAGAATTAAATGTATTTATTTTAAGACTGTAAGGCTCTATAAACTCAGAATATTTGGGGGGCAGTAGAGAGTCTTCAGTGTTGCAGTGCTAATGGAAAGGCTTTTCATTTTGGATGTGTCACTGTCATTTCACTGCTTTTAAAGTATTGTCCAGCCAGGCACAAAGACGGGAGAATTTTTTGTAAAAGTAGAAAAAAATATGTAGTTAGGCTGCTTTGGAAAACATTGCCTGTCTCCAAGTGTGTAATTTTCTTCCAGATGCCACAGATACTTTATAAACAGAGTTTAGCAAGCAGCTCCAAGGGCTTGTCTACACTTGAAAATTAATTTGGATCAAGACAGAAATGAGAATTTATTGTACAATATGTCTTTATAAAGTTGTTCTCTTCACATTAAGCCCTCTGGTGCTTTTTCATAAATAGGTGATTTTTAAGGTCCTGTCCAACTCAAGCCATTCTATGATTCTCTGATATCCCTTAATAAAAACTACCTTGTATTACATACACAGCACATAAAACAAGGAAGCAGGTAATTTTTACATCTTTTTGCTAAACAAGAAAACTACTGGAACCTAAATTCCCCTTGGGAAAATAAAAGAGTCCATGTTAATCAGTGCACCATTAAACAAGTTTCAAGTATGGTCCCACCCATCACTACATCAGTATAAACCTTGCTCATTACTGACAGCAACCTTAAAGAATGTTCATTTCTTTAAAAGTAACAATAAAAAACAAATGAAAGAATTTGGTAAAGAAAAATGTTTCAATCTGTCAAAGGGAAAGAAAAAAAGAAAAAAGGAGGGAGATATTAGGGCTGCAGAAAAGAGATTTGCCAAAAATTAAAGGGCCAGATGTAAAAAGTAGCATGCTTGAAAAAAAATTACATTATCAGAGTGTCCCCAAACCAGGGAGGGAGAACACAGTCAGAAATGAGCACTCTTCAGTGCAGTCTCTCAATGAGGCCTCTTCCCTTCAATGTAAATTGCTCAAACTACAGCAGTGTACCAATATGTTCAAAATCCAAATGACCAAGTGCAGAAAGAGCTGTGAAGACATGTGTGAGACCATTCTCCTATTCTCACAGTCTGAACCATGTGTTAACTCTTTCAAAAGCACACAGTACCAGGCTAAGGGCACTCCTGTTCCATGGGAACCAATGCCCAGCACTTTTAGAAGCCCCTTGCTCAGTTAAGACAAGAGGTCATCAGCTTGTGCTCTGGGAAAAAACCAAAGGCCAAAAAACCAGACTTCACCCTGACCTCTCAAAATACACTGCCCAGCTTCACCAGAACAAGGATTCCTGTGGAGTCCTGGCACAAAAAGCTCAGAGGTGCCTGACTTCAGGAGACAGGTCAGGGCTCTGGATTCTGAAAGATGCAGAAACTTCCTTACAAAATGGAGTAAGTCTCTTCTTGTCTTCAAGATTTTGTACCATCAAGGTAGGGGAAGTTATTTTGCCTCTTTGTGCATTGCCAATTCCTCCCATGCATGCAGGGATGGCCCCAAGCAGATGTGACCCCTGCAGGGGCATCAGTCCTTGTGCTGAAAGGAAACCTAAGGGGATACTGTTACTTCCAATAAAGCCATTTTTTGGTACCTCCTGACTACATGACCCAGAGTTTAGTGCACTCTGTGTGTGTCAAGCAGCATCTCGGAGCCTTACACAGAATGCAAAACCCTACTGGCATTGATTCACGTATTTCTATACATTCTTCACTCACAAAATCCCATACTGGTGTACATTAGCACAGAACAGCAGCACTGAAATAGGCTTCTAGCACAGAATAAGAGCAAATACTGTGATCTTATGAGCAACTGAAGAACTATTCACAGCTTGGCTTCAGTTTACCATCACCTCAGAGCTGGCTGCTGGTCAGAGCACTCGTGCCACTCTGGAGCCAGGGACAGGGATGGGTAATTGGGAGCAGAGGACACTGGAAGGCTGGGACTGTTATGGCTCCAGATGCAGTGCTTGCATCACTGCAGCTGCTGGCTGCAGAGGCAGGGGCAGCTTCCCTCTTCATTTGCAGTTTTATGTGTCTCTCCACTTCCTCACACAAGGCACTGCCAGTGTGCCACACTCATACAGCCAGAGCCATTTGTGCTGCTGCTATCTTATCCCAGAAGACTCAAAAAGAGCCAGAGCAGACAGGGATAAAACCTGAATCCCTGGCAATGCTAATGTCCATTCACATTGCTGCAAACAACTCTGCTCCTTCAGGAGTGTCAGGGCAGTCACAGATGTGTTTGTACCTGTTCCCTCACTGTTTGAACAAGGACAGTTATCCCAAGGGAACCAGGACATGGAGTTTATGGCATGGCTGTTTTCTGCTTGCTTTCTGAATGACACTGAAGCAATCTGATTAGCTAACTCCTTAGGACTTTAGCATTGAAATTTGACAATTGAGAAGCTCTTTTTGAAAGGAAACATTAATTTAAAACAACAATTTGAGTGAGACCAGAGATACAAGGAAGTTGCCTGTGCCAACACAGTTTGGTAGAGTTTATGGGGTTTTTTCCAGATATGTTTGATATATCTGGGGATCAATCTACCTTTATGATCCAGAATTAGAATATCCTTAGAGTTACTCTTATCTATGAAAAAGCAGCAAAGCAACTTAAAAAGTTACGCTCTTCAATGCTTACTTAATATTCTACTTTTCTTTCTAATTAAGTGAGGAAAAGTCCCTTCAGCTCTAATATTTCTTTCTATATATTTTATTCCCCCACATTCCTAATAGTTGAGGCACATTCTACAATCCTGGGAGATGGCTGCTGATTTTAGCCAAAAAGGATAACATCTGTTACAAACTGAGTGGTGGAGAAGGAGGTGTCAACTTTGCTGCAGGTGAAACATAAAGGCAGTGTCATCAGCTGATCACAGAAAAAGAGAAGGATTTGAAAGTGACAGAGATCCACACAACCAGAGGCCTGAGAGGAAACTCTCTGGCTAAACTGCTTTGAGTTTAGTGGAACATGGAGCACCATGTTCTGTGGTCATTCAGATCATGATCTCCAAAGGCTGAGTGATGGTGTTTTATGCAGAGTGCCATTGAAACTCAATGCACAGTATGTAAAATTAAACAAGAGTAATCCTTTGCAGAACTGGGGCCATGTTTAGATAACCTTTTGCAAAAAAAAAAAAAAGAAATCTTAAGGTTATTTTCTCAGATTCTATTAAGTCCTGCTGTATTGTAATAGAAATGAGGATTTTGTTTCATTTTTGCTGCTCAATATTTACATGGTTGAAAGGAAAACAAAATATTAATCCAGTCTAATCTTTTTAGGATCAAAATCCCAAACAACACATGTGAGAAATACTGAGGAACAGATAAGCCAGAGGGAAGGTCTTTTTTATAGAGCCTTGCATAGAGTCAAATCCATTTTAAGAGTCTAACTTTAATGAGAGCTTTAGAGATATAAAAAAAAAGACAAAAATATATTTTTTTGCATGTAGAACACTTTGAAGAACAAGTTGCCTTCAAATTTCTGTCACTGATGACAAGTCAAGGATAACATTAAGGAATCATGATCATAGAGATGCCAGAAAAATTAGTCAGAATGTATCATGCTGCCAGATCGATCTGCTTCCCCAAACCAGGAACGTGGTCTGGACAGCAGAGAAAAGGAAAAACACAGACCACATTTTTAGGACAAGGAATCAGCCAAAAAGAGGGGGATTTTATACAAGAAAAGGAAAGAAGGAAAATGCTAACCTAGAAATAAATACCAAAATTTAAAAAAAGAAATGAGAAATGTGCTTCTAAGGCAAAGCAGCTAAAGCAGGTTCAGCCCAAATCTCCTTTGTCACGTGGGAAATGATGCACAATTTTAAGTCAGGCATCCCAAGAAAGTGGCAGGAAAATGGATAGCTGCCTTTGTCCCTGCTACCACGCTCCTTGTCATACACTCTTCCTGAGAAAGTTATTCAGCAGCTTTCTGACAAGGGTTCTGAAAAGAAATGTGTGATCTAAAGCAAACCAAATGGGGTGCTGTTCTTGGCAGAAAGGGATCAAATCCCACGTCACTCAGAGCACAGCAAACTCTCTTCCACTCTGTCAGCTACGATTTGCCCGTTTCCTTCCAGCCAACTGTCCTCAAAAAATAAACATCACTACACAAAAAGCCATTCAAACTGCATCACCAAGTCAGATTTAGCTTATTCCCAAGTCACCTCTCCCAGATTCACTGGACTAGATCACTGCCTGCTGGATAATATGGTAGAAGAGAGCACACACAAACACCACACAGAAGATAATCGCACCCACACAGCCTACTGCAATCAACAAAATTATACATGGCAAGTTTTTAGCTCAAGAAATTAGTTCTCTTTATCTTCTGACACAATGAGTTAGACACTGTCTCTAAATTTCCTTCTAAAATAATTAACTTTGCAAATTACATTTCTCAAGTTATCCGAACATGGCTAATTATATGTGTTTCAGAAATACAAACACATTGAATGGCCTTGTAGATTATATGGCATTGGTTTTCTACAAACTTCCCTCTTGATGAGGAGAAGAGGAAAAGAGAGAGGAAAAGGCATGAAAGCTACTGAAAAGTCTCAGCAAGAGAGAACCAAGACCTGACAAAGACACAAAGATGAGTTTAGGGCTGTTAAACCTTCTCCTCTTGGACAAGAGTAGACACACCCAATTCATGAGACATTTCTTGGACAATTAAGTGGACTTTATACTTTCATTCCTTGTTACCTCTATGACAGCACAGTGAGTGTGTACAGACAGTTCTGGTTGCAAGGTATGATATTTTTCCCTGTTTATTTAACTGCTTCTTTGCAGGGAGCAAGGCAGGAGCCTTGCAGACTCTGACCCTTCTGTGTCATGGAGCATCCCTGCAGAGTCCAGCTAACCCCAGTGCAAATTGTCCAGGGCAGAGGAGGGCATGCTGTCCTAGCTTGCAGTCCTGAGAACAGAGTTCTCACATATTCACCAGCACAGCCAAAGCAGAAGCATTCTTAACTTCAGGAGAAAATCCAATGTTCGTTTATTTGTGTAGTACTCATCCCAGCACCCGTATTGCTTTTGTTTTCTCAGTTTACCTGCAACACCACAGCTCTAATCAATGCCACAGAAATACGTATAAACCACGGCTAGCCTATAGTAAATTGTCATGATAAGAACCCTCACCAGAGACCACCAAGCTGCTTCTGTGTAGGAGAAGCACAGGAGGTTCCAGTTCCTGTAACATCCAAACACTCACAGAACTGCAAAGCTCAGGCATTGCTTTATTGGCAAACAGAAGATGCTCCATCCACTGGGTATAGTCTTTCCAGAAGTCATGGGGTTTATCCAAAGAGAGTTACTTTAGCTTATTGAATCAACATTAAAAAATCCTTTCTAGGAAAAACCCTGAACCACTCTGGCAGTTTATGATGGGAGACGCGTTATTTATTTGTCATGAGTCGGAATATGTATAATTAACACACACACACGTGCCCCAAACAACACACATGATTAAAATGGTCTTTCTTATGAGCAAAATCATCATCCAAGTTTTTTATCTATCACTTTACATGCAAACTGACTTATGGCAGTAAGGATATATTGTCTGAGAGAGAACCATATTGCATAGAACGTGGCCCACTTCAACCTCTCCAAAAAATGAGCATTGTCAGATGGCCATGTTAATGCCTTTATATACCTCTATATATATACACACACAAAAGACAGTGCCAGTGCCCAAGGAGCACTCTGTTCAATCACAGTCCTGAAACTCACAGCCCTATTTCATGCATCACTCTTAGGATTCAGCTAGAAATACGTCTTTATGCAACATAAATACATGTATGGTTATTATCTGGATAAATTCAGATACTGAGATGATGAATTGTTTCCTTGTGGAATCTCTGCTATGCTCAGGAACTTTTTCCTGTGCCAGTACTTTGCCCATTCTCCATAGGCAAATGAGCATGAGTGAGAGGAGACACTTGCCTCCAGTTAACTGGAAGGGTTCACAAAGTCTGCAATCAATCCCTACATTCAAATTATCACCAACATGGACAAGATGCTGAAAATTTACCTGGAGTGACCAACTTAACTGCTCTCTTTCCCTTTGTCATTCTCAAATCCCTGATCAAATGAGTCACTATCTTTGCCATGATCCCCATTTGGCAATGTTATTATGGGTACTCAATGGGAGTATACTGTTATTTTTTTGAAATTTGCACTTGCTATAGCATGGTAATGTCTCATAGGTATTTAAACAAATGTTCTTTTCCCAGATACCAAATATACTCATCTGTCTGTGAGGAAAGATAATAAGGTATCTGAGTAGATCAGCTATTTTACTTTTCCCTGCTACATTAAGAAGGGGGGGAAAAAAAAAAGGCAACTACAACATATTAAACACTGAGGCAGACTGCAAGGAGTAAGTTCAAAAGTGAAATGTTCCCAAAATCCAGTAGGTATCTGTAACAGCAGGTTTCACTTAAAGTGGCTATCACTTTACTAGTTTTAACAAACTTCAAAGTAAGTGTCCTAATGCTACTCATTTTGTGTGTCTGTTTTACATCAGTCACAATTCTGTATCACGGTTTCACTTCTGCCTGATGCTTATAATGAATTTTTCTAACTGGAAAGCACATTTAGTGTATGGATTAAATTAAGAATGGTTTTACAAAGCAGCATGACAGCAGACATTTATGTTATTAACTCACTTTTTTACATATCTGCTGATATGTTGTTGGGGCATGTTAAAATATGGTATGGTAATCCATACCACATCCATCAGCAAGATAAATATACTTAACAGAAATAAAATCAGAGAATCAAAAATCAGTTTCATGGGGCTCTATTTCAAGTCACTGAAATATAGGAACATTTTTCAAATAGAACTATTAATTTTTAATTCATTATACCACTTCAATTCAATGCAAAATGGCTAATTTTAATAAACCAAAGTGTCAGTGCTGATGGTGAAATCTTATACAGATGGAAAGCTATTCTCCTAGGAATGCAGCCTGGGAGCGATACCTTGAATACCAAAAAGGTATTCCCCAACATGGAATTTTTATGCTATGTGCCAGCACATGGAGTGTGCTGGGTGATTTCACAGCCCTTGGTCTTTCCCACTCTGAGGAGCAGCACCATGAGCTATGGCAGCACCTGCAGGACACTTTAGGGGAGTTCAAGTCACACCTCTCAGTGAATCCAGGAGCACTGGGCACCACCCTTTCTTCATTCCCTTAGAGGAAGTCAATCCCAAAAGAAATGTTGTGGGTCTACTTTCTGTAAGTAACACACAAATGAAGAAGGAGCTCCTGATTCGCAGTTACAACCTATTATGGCTCAGCTTTCTTCCAAAACCCATGCTGGTGTGTGCTGCAGTGAAGTGACCCTACTGCTTTGGCATGGAGAATGGCCAGCACAAGAAGTGCAAACTGGAGTTAGGTAGGCTCATTGGAGGTGAGTGACTTGGGACATCCGGCCCATAAGGCACTCGAAGTTCAGACACAGCCTGAAGAAGGGATACAACACAGGGAGCGAGGGGAAGAGGAGTTCCATATGCTCTGTTAAAGGGACAAAAAGTCATCCCTTTTTTCAGTCATGTTCCTCCAGGTGCTACTGACCCTCTGCATACAGATCCAGTGGCAGGGGAGAACTGTGGAGGTACATTTTGCTCCATTTCCTATGCCTTCAATTCAGTCTGGATAGGGTATTTTTATTTCTGTCATTAAAAAAATTCACATTTCCTCCCAAAACATGTTTTTCCAAGGCTAAGGAACATGTCACTCTAAGCAGTCGTTCATAAAACTTTTAACCTGGAGACTTTTCTTCCCCATTACCTCCCAAAATGTAGACCCATTAAGAGATGTTGTAATTAAATCTATTTTTAAACCTTTCATTTTACTAGAAATACTTCATCCTGCTTGGGCCAGTTACCCTGTTTCTGACTGCTCTAGGACATGCACACAGTGTACATACAGCTGCTGGTCACCAAAGACCAGCACTAGTCATTTGTTGAAGGGAAGGTAAAAATCTTCTTACAGATCCCAGGAGCAAATGGCCATATCAGATGCATTTCTAAGGCAAAATTAAACTATTCCTTAAGGCTGTAATAAAAACCAGCCATTGGAGCTTATTTTAGGAGCATTTCATTGATCCAACAGTATGAAAAAGAAAGGCTGAACTCCATTAGCAGGAAGAATTTTATCAGGCACACATGTATTTATGCTTCAGGACTGAAACTTGTATTCTCCTCTCCTCCCTCACTACACAGGTCTTGTCCCTGGAAGCAAAGAGAAGTCTTGGAAAGGCTGAGTCCTCTGTCCAAGCACACACCTATTTGCCTGCCTTTTATCATAGCAGTTAGGTCTGTAAAGACTTGTGTGGAGTTCTTTTCTTTAGGGACTTATAATGACCGGCAGAACGCAGGAGGCAGCAGAACTGACCCCAGGCCAGTCCTCCTCCCTCCTCCATGCCCAAATAGGTGGTGGTGGTGAAAATAAAAAATACACTTCATCTTTGCAGTGCAAGTGGAACAAGGGGCTTTCACCTTTGATTTCCAAAGCTGACAAAACCTTCCAGGCAGCTATCACTGCTGTTTGCCTCCACCAGCCCTCAGCTGAGGCTGCTGCCCGAGCACCAGCTGATGGCCCAGAACCAGGAGCACAGATAGCCACAGTGTGAACATGCAGAATGCACAATAGCAGGAATTGTAAATATTTTCCTGTGACCTTCTCCAGGTACATGCAAGTGTGGTATTTAAAACTGTCAGACATCAGCAGCTAGGCATACGCAGACGTCATAGCTGCCACCATCCAGGAGGAATTATGATTTATTGTAATTTCGGGATTATACAACAGTTATTTAGTCATTTTAGAGTACAAACAACTACTTTAATAAGCTTACTGATAAGTTTATTAGTGTGGTGGAGAACTCCTTTGAAACAGTAATTTAACTACTCCCTTCCTTGGAGGATCTACAACATCTAGCACACATAAAAGGAGGCATCTCACGTACTAACTTGTCCAACAGTTATAAAGACATAGGGAGACATGAAAAGAAGATGCTGAAATATGTATAACCACAGAGTTCAACAATAACAGGAGCCAAAATGATAAGATATCAAGGATCTTCGCAGTCTTTAAATAACGCTAGAGGCCACATGAAAAAACCCTACCAAAACGATTTTCAACTGTCTGTACCAGCACTCAACTCCCATTTAATCAGTGTGGTTTTTGGGGCCAGAATCCTCTGTCTCAGATGCACATGGCTCCACACACCCTCATCCTAACCTGCAGCTACCAGCACACACAGAGAGCAAAAGTAGTTCTAGATGAGGAATTTGGCAACCC
Organism: Nicator chloris; assembly: GCA_013400495.1. Classification (NCBI taxonomy): domain Eukaryota; kingdom Metazoa; phylum Chordata; class Aves; order Passeriformes; family Pycnonotidae; genus Nicator; species Nicator chloris. The sequence goes on from WAAE01016856.1 coordinate 24,524, forward strand.
CCACAAGGTACAGAGAACTGGTCAGTAACAGCAAAGCTACCCAAACATAAAATTACAGAGAAAAGAAAGGAAAGTTATCCCAAGGGAAGTATAGCAAATGTTTTCATAGCATTTTTATATCTCAAGTTAATGGCGATGAAATGGAGAGCTTATGCAATTTGTTTGGGTTTTAGGCCTTGATTGTCCCAGAGACAAAAGCTCCATTTAGCAGTACCTTGCAAGATTAGGTACTTGCAAAATTATTTCAAAAGAAATCCTTGACAAACATTTTGTCAACATTTCTGAATGCAATATTCAAAATGAACCCTCTGTAGAAACAATATATAAACAAAGAAACCTGGTAGGAGGAGGAAACTTATCTTAACACTTAAAAAATAATCAAATGAGGCCATAAATTTTGGATCTTTTTCAAACAACCAAATATTGCAAATATTTTATGCTCCAGATGAATTTTACCAGAATTTTAACGAATTTACAGTTTTCAAAAACCTGCAAAAATGAAAGGCTGGTGAAAGCTGAGCATTTGATACACATTTAAGCTCCTCTTCTTTTTTTTAAAACTCAAGTAGGATAGTTCACTGACTGTGTAATAGTTCCTCCCAAGGTAATTTGCTATGATGCTAAAAATGTTCCCATAATATTGGAGTCAAGATTTTATTTTATGATAAAGCTAAAAAGCGTATAAATTATGGGTTGCAAAATAACCAAGGATAACACTAATTTATGTAAATGTGTACTGTACAATACAAAGAAATATTCATTTTTGAGCAGCATATAATAAGATTAAAAAATCCTGCTGATTAAACAAATAGCCTTTTTAATGCATTTTGGGTTAGATGGAGAATGTTTCCAACATGAAATAGAATTTTGCTAAAGTCAAAATACAAACAAAAGAAAATTAAAGAATTAATTGGAAACAACAAGCTGTATTTCTGATCACAGCCAAGAACATAAACCAGGAAAGACAAAAGAGAATCTTATATGAACTATTGTCTATCACCCACCTCATCTGCCTGTGTGATCACAAACTCTGCCATGCTGCTGCTGTTGTCACCTTTTCATCTTCATGCCAAGCTTCTTCAGTTCCTCCATGAACCAAGAGATCCGAAGACCCACAGCCTAGCTCTTCACCAACACATTCCTCATCTTCTGCAAAGTCAGTGCTGACTGAAGCCTCAGTGCCTTCTACAAAGGCTGACAGGGCCCCTTTGTTGGCACCGTGCACTGTCAGAGGTTACCTGAGCCTCGTCAGAGGTCTGGTGTCTCACCATGACAAACTTTGTTCCCTGTTGAACAAAGAAAAGACAAGCTATGAAGGCCCTTTCAATAGGACACTGACTTCTTCAGCTTTGCCATGAGCTGTATTTGATGCATAAGGGACACTAAGCATGTGTGATGCTGGAGACTGTAACATTTTAAAGCCTGTATAGTATCTTTCTCAGGGAAGGATTCTGCAAAACAAAAATTATTACAGCAACATTCTTCTGTTTCACAGAGAAATCCCTCATGCACACAAAAAGACACCTGCACACATTCTGCATCAAATAAACAAGCAAGTCTCAGCAAGAGGAAGAGGTTTTTTTGAATACACTCACTGCTACAACACCCAGACTACACTCCCAAGTCAGAGCACGGTGAGGTTTTCTCCCCCTCCCAAACACCTGGGGCAGGTTACTGCTCCCAGCAGCCCACTGAGCTCTGCAGCTCTGGAACCCATCAGGGAACTGAGTGCCACTCTCCAGGAGGGATGCCAGAGTGGTATTGGCACTACAGTTAAACTCCTCTTATTAGCCATGTGTTTATATACAAAATACAATGCATTACACATCCAAGTAATTTAAGCTCAGGGCAGTGTTGTTGAACTCCTTCCTTTCCCACATGTGTGATATTCCATCTCCCACTAAATTCCAAGTTTCAGCATTGAGAGGATTCTCAACTAGAGCATGCAGTGCACATCTCTTCAGCCTGCAAGCATTTATTGCTGGACATGTGAGAATACACAACCCCTCCTTTTAAAAGCTATCCACATACACACGCTATGCAATAGCATTATAAAGACAAATTATTTCATTTGCAGTTATTATAATAATTGTTTTTACTTTGGTCTCTGAATAAAAAGAACTTGACATTACTTCCCCCCCCCCACAAAAAAATTGGCAGAGTATCACTTTCTAAATGACACATGACATAATTTACTAGAAGAGGGAAATGTTCTGTGACTAAAATGACATAAAGTTGATTTCCATGCAAAGCATGGTCTCAAGGATTTACAGATAAGACAAGAATGACCACATATAAGTCTAGAGTTTCACTTAATAAATCTATGTAGCAGATTTACACCAGCCATTTACACCCCATTGAAGTCATTATGATCCCTGCTCATTTAGATACCAAAATTGATATCTGCATTTGGGGAAAGTTCAGGTCTTTGGAAACGACAGTATGGCCTCAAATGCACACAAAATTATTCTGAAGGAGCACCATCATAATATAACTTTTCATAACAGTAAATTCACAAGTTATATATCCTCACTCCTTTATATGTGCTGCCCAGGATCAAGGTTACTGGGCAGAAAGCAGCTGTGTTGATTAAAATCTGAACACTGGCTACCACTGAGTTACTACTACATATTTTCATGGTACAGCTTGCAGTTACATCATATCTTGACCCACAAATGGAGCAGGAGCTCAGACACTCCATTCGGTATTTCCTGAGAATGATGCAGATGCTCGAACACTTCCAACAGTTTCAGAAAACCGACACAAATTGCAGGACCAGCTCAACTTCTCAGAAACAGGTCCAGCTCAGTTCCTGCCCTTACATCTCCATGAACAATCCCATTTGCTGTCAGTTGTGTTAAATGGGCAACTTTCTTACTAGTCAAGCAGAAAAGACGGGGTGGGGAGGGGTAATCCTGCACACTCAGTGTGACACGGCACCGGAGGAGCGAGCATTAAATTAGAGTGAGAGGTTATAAGTCTGACAGAAATCTGATCTGTATTCCCTAATTATGGAGGCTCACTTCCACAAAACTGACACAAATGTTAAGCCAAATTAAATGTTGTCTAATTAACTATCATATACAAGCCTTCAGAGTGGGATGTCTACATGTTATTTAGCGAAGTAACTGGAACACGAGGACTCGCGGATTATCAGTCAAGGCAGAGCTGCCACCCCGGCTAACTGTTACAAGGTGAAGCCACTCCATTCCCACACATCCCTTCCACGAGTGCTGCTTGTAATGTTTACAGGAAAAGGCACATCAGTAAACAGAGTTGCCTGGCGAGGCGGGGGAGCTGCAGGCGCGATGCAGTGGCACCGATCTCCCAACAAGGTGCCAGAAGTCGTTATGAAAGGCCCGGCTGATGGGCTGAGGGCAGATAAAGAGAACAAAAACACCAGTGCTGGTAATTCATGAAAAACTACACACTGCCATGACAGCTACAAGTGCCAAGTGACAGCTGTCAAGGTAAATGGAGTTTGGGAGGCCTTTCTTAAAGGATCATCTACATGTACATGTTATTTTGGGGGTCGGGAAGAATTAAGTGTGAAGATTTTCATATCTATTTTCTCCCTTGGGACCCAAGTGGAAAAACTAATTTATGATGCCCTTGATGCCAGTGTAATCATTCTGGTTTTTGACTGGAAAAGATAGAAAATCATTTACTTCCTTCATTTCAGCTCTTGTACAATGCTAAGCCTTCCCATGTCATCAATACCAGGAAGAGTCTTGAGCACGGGTGAGGCTGTAGGGAAAAAGGTGCCAAGGCTGAAGGAGCCTTGGGCATGGGAAGGGAGAGAAGTGAAGGCAAACCCTGCTAGGATGTGGTATGGGAGAGCACCAGGAGAAGCCCTTCACGTGGGCTGCATTATCTGCAAGAGAAACATCATCCAGTACTAATGGGCAGTACTAATCCATAGTCTAGAACTGGGAGGAGCTGAGCAGGACAAAGCAGCATCCCGGCGTGGCTCAGCCCGCCTTGGCACGGCCGCTTTCCCAGCGGGGCGGGGCAGGGCCGGGCCGCCCTCTGCGTGGGTAGCAGGGCTCAGCCTGCATGGATCCGATTGATTTGAAGGGGTTTTGTTCGTGCCACAGAAGGAAACAGCTGCAGCAGCCCGAGCAAATCAGCCACCATTTCCCATACAAATCACTTCTTAGCCTGTCTTAGCTTCCTGAAAACACGAATTTGTTTGTTTAGGAGCAGCCACATTAAAATGCAATAGCCAAAGCGCTGGAAAATTGATTTGTGAAAATTTTAGAAGATCTACATCCAGCCATGGTTTAATGGATAACACTGACCATACACAATACAGACACACAGAGCTCTACTGTTTATGTGCTCTCAGAGCATGGTAGGAAAGGCACGTCACAAAAAAAAGGAAAATTGGGCAAGGAAAGTGTGAACAAAGCCTGCTATTAACATAATTCTCCCTAATTGTTTTACAACTGTTAAATTGACAGCATAAAAGGCTCTACTATTATTACCAGCTGTAGTCTATCTCTCTCTATCCACCCTAAGCTTCCAAACACTCTAGTTACTCAAAAACAAATGGAGCCAAACATTCAAGCTGAAGTCAAACAAAAAGGAGGATCTTGGAAGTTTAACACCCACTCACACCCAAGAACAAATAAAACCTTGCAAGGACCTATCTTTGCCTGCCATCTCCAGTAACAAATCCATCTAATCTGATTAAATTTTGCATTGAACATCTTCTTGAACTGCTATTCATACCATTCCAAGGGCCTCACCCATAACAGATTGCTGCCAGTGTTTCCATGTCACTGTTTCCAGGAGACTGTGTGTTGGGAGCTCATTCTCATTCCTGACTAACCATCCTGTAGCCCGATGAGAAACAACAGTGCTACACAGCACCTCACTGTAAAACCAAGCACCTGGCCTTGCCCTCGGCTTCTGCACTGCGCAGATCCTCACCTGCAGCTGCTCTGCCTCCCCAGCAAGGCAGCCAGGGGGGCAGATCCTCACACTTGCCCCAGGACAGGGGGTGGTGTCCAAGTTCCACTGCTGCCACATGACTACTTCACGGAAAAAAATGACATGATATTAAAAGCATTAATGTTGAAGGAAACGTGGTTGAGCAAAAACTATTAATAGAAGAGAGTCCACAGACTAATTACAGAATCACAGAATATACTGAGTTGGAAGGGACCCACAAGGATCTCTGAGTCCAACTCCCTGCACAGGCCCATCCCCAAGAGTCACGCCGTGTGCCTGAGAGCATTGTACAAACTTTTCTTGAACTTATCAGGCTGGTGCTGTGACCACTTCCCTGGGGACCCTGTCCCAGTGCTGACTGGGCTCTGGGAAAAGAGCTTTTTTCTAATACCCAACCTAATTACAAGAGATGAAGCCTGTCTCCCTTTGCAATCCAAGTGACAGAACCCTGTCTGAATGGGATGATGCTGACAGCACATGGGTGAGACTGTGGTCTGGGGAGCAGCTGAAGGGGTTTTCATTCTCTTATGCCTCCCAAAATAGTTATTTCCCTATTGTTGGTAATACTGGGATGAAGAAGAAGTGGTGCAGGTCTGGACATTTCTATTTATGCTTTCTATTGCTCAACGCATCGTGCCTACCAAAAATAAATAAACTATAACCACTTTTGCTTTTAAACAGGTATTCTAAACCCCAGTGTCTGACTGTGCATAGTGGAGTGAGACAGGACTAAGGAGAAGACACTTATTTGGGGAAGGGAAAAAACAGTGGAGAAACAGGGTAAAAATGAAAACAGGATTCCATTTTTCCAGTCAAGATGCAGTTTGCCTCCACTCTTACAGGTCTGATCCTTCCAAGATCAACACAAGCACGCAAGCTTCTTACACCTGAGTATCAGCATACGTGATCTGACTTGTCAAACAAAAGAAACACTAAAAAAATAAAAGCATTTTCTCAAGGGAATCAAACACACCCTGTTTCCCCTTTCACCGCAGCCCTGTGTTGAACTTCAGAGCCTTGCCACAGGCATCTCTCCTCCCCTCCTCTCTCACACTCCTCCTCTGTGCCAGGAGCTCTGCCCTCCTTTGCCTGCCCCTCCCTGCACTGTCCTGTGGCTGAGAGCCCATCCTGGGGCACACACCCACACCCTCCCTCCCCTGACAGAAGTGGGTCTAAGCACCTTCCTCTCTTGTGGGTTTGCCAACCATGCACATCACTTAAACCCTGTTAAAGCAGGGAGAGCAAACAGACCCCCTCATTGTCCTCCTCCCCATGCTTGAGATCCTACATCTACATTGGATTGGATTTGCTCAGGACAATGACAAATAACGCACAACTGAAGGCAAAACCCAATACCCAAATTGCTCTGGAAGGCAGACCACTGGCAACTCTCAAAATCCTTCTGAAGCCATCAAATACCTTCCATGTTATGACTGAAAACACCATTTGTAGTTCAGTGAGCAACTCCCTGACATGAGGGGTTCCCGGGATGGTCTTCCTTTTCCTTCACCAGAAATTTTCATCCAGACAGAGTTCCTGTGCTTTCTAGTTTTCTCCACAGTCCCCAGATATCCAGAATCCTGGTCTGGACCCAATCAGGTCCAGATCAACCCTCCCATATCCCCATAGTCCCCAGAGCATTCTGGAAACACAGTGCTCACTGCTAATGTTTCTTGACAAAATAAATAGGTGTTTTTCTGCCTAGTACATCGCAAACAAATGTGATTGCTCTGCAGGTTATGGTTGGGAATGATGAGAATAATGTTCTTTTCATGAAGGTCCCAGAAAAGGTCCCTTCCCCACTTGTAGGTAATATCTTCTGAATTACATCCCAGTTTAAAATTATCAGTTATACTTGGATTAGACCATCAATGCAAAATTAGCAACAAAGTACTTGGAAGATATTGCCAATGATTTGAATCGTGGTATAAGAAACTCCAAGAGAAGTAAAGAATGAATTCTGATAATTCAAAAAAAAAAGTGGTTTTAAACAAAAAGAAACCCTTTAGAAATATATAACTGTGAGTTTCTGTACCAATGAGCATCACATAGGGGAAGGTGAACAATTACCCACGTAATTAACTGTTTATAGAGACACAACAACCTGCTGAAATGCTGAGAGGACTTTACTAACTTACAGTCTGCACCGATGCACGCTTGTGAAAATCTAGCAGAGGTAGAATAGCACATACAACAAAAGCCTGATAATATCTATTGTTCTAAGGAGGAAAAAAAGGATGCCTCAAAGCTTTCCTGCAGTAACAAACTGCTAAGATCATCAGCCACAAGCCTTCCCTCTGTAGGAGATGGAGGGGAGCTCGCTGCAGCCAAGCACTCCTTGTGTGCCATCCAGAGCCTGAAATACTCCCTCTTGAAGCAAGCAGCAAATAAATCATGTGTCCCTTTATCTACTTGTTCATCATTGTCTTAGATTTTATGTTCAAGACAGTAGCACTACTGTGAGATTTCCATATCCCTGGGATTGCATTACAATGGAAGCCCAAGGCCAAGTTTAAGGAAGGCTGTGCAGTCACCTCCTGTAAAAACATCCTTCCCAGCTTCAGCAGTTGTGCCAGGACAGCAAAATTTGTACCCTGAGAACATATTTTCCTAGTGGCCATGTAATCACCTTCCTTTTGACCCTTTCCCTCTCTCCCTCCTCCACCTTTTCCCTTCCTACCCAATTCAAGGTTTCTCAGTGCTGTTCTGTGTAATTTTTCCTCATCTGAATGCTGCAAACACAAGATCCCAAATTACATTTTTCAGGACAGATTTTTTTTTTTACTTTAAAGAATCATACCTCAATGTTTAGAAATTAATATTTTTCAAGGTATGGATAACATTTATTTCTACAGCTCTCTCTGGCTTGAGCTCTGATTTTCTATAGAGAATAATCTGTGTATTTCACCCCTGGACAAGTAAGGTGCCTCTCCTTTTCCACCCCAAAGGAAATGTAACAGCAATCTCAGCCACCCAAAGAAGTTTGTAACATTTCTATTACAAACTTATTTCAACCTACAATTACCAAATTACTTAATTATCATAATCAGATATGAAACTTTACTGTAAATTAAGATTAAACTGGGTTGTTGAAATAAATGGTAGTATATTTAATTGTGGTAATTATTTTGGCTTCATTGCTATTCCTCAACAGCAAGTCTTCCAAATAAGTATGACTGAATGATGTCTTTACATTGAGTTACCCCAGCTCACCATGCAGCAAGCAGCAGTAATTCAGTGTTTGAGGCAGAGGGCACTTTTCCCTGCCTACCTTGACTTCTAGTGAGCAGATATTGATTTCCACAGGAAGCTAACAGCTCTTCATTTTTCCTTTCAAGGTTTCAAATTAATCTGATAATAGTTGAAACCTATTCTCTTCCAAGGCATTACTGGTAGACATGAGGAGTTCCTCCTAGAAACATGGACTGAAGCCAAGAGATTGGAAGTGAGCAGGTCTGCCATATTTTGTGTGGCTGAAGAGAAGTTACTGCCCTAACAAAGCAAAAAGCAACAAGGCACTGCTATCAAATGCACTTCTACCTCTGCCCTGTCTTGTCCAAATCTACACCAGGCTGCCTGTTTCAGCACTTATCTTTGAACTGAAACACAATTCTAACTGTAGATAATAAAGGATATTGCAAGGCACACAGGAAGAGGTAACAAACTGCCTGTCCCTCATAACCTGTGGCAACATTTGAGGCCAGATATTTGCTGTTGCAGCCACGCTGTGTATTAGCCAGATCTATGCTGTTAGCTTGTTTAGTATATACTAAAGGTAGGTATAGTAAATTTGATTTGCAACCCGTCTCATCTCATTTATGTAATGAAGTCAGTGCAATAAAATACTTCTGACATATTACACTGGCCTGTGACATGATGCCAATGGAAAATGACATGTCCCACCACATTGAATATGATAACATTTATCTGAATATCTACGATGCTTTTCTTAAATCTCTGAACAATTCTAAATTTAGCCAGGAAACATAAGAAGATAAAGCACGGATTGTGAAAAATACTTCTTTTCTCAGCATCTCACTCAACTCTTTTCAAAATCAGCACAGGGCTCAGTAGATGGGGTCAAGACACTTTCAAAAGGCATTGGGTAACCTTTAGAGATATTTTTAAAGTAAACATACAAAATCCATCATAAAATAGAAATATTTCAATATTTATTTTCGATATTCTTTTATGCAAGTCCTGGAATAGCACAGAGAAGATTTAGGCTCATGATAAAAATGAACTCATCAGCCACAGTCTTTATCCTGGCACTGGGGAGCCAAGGCCAGACCTCAGAATCTGCACATGAATCAACATTAAGTCTTCATGGACATGCAGCATTTTCCTCTAAAAGACCTGAGAAGGCTTTATAAGCACTAATGAATTAAGTGTGCAGCGCTCCTGTGAGATAGGGAAACACCATCCTTCTTGTAGGCACTGTGGGCAGAAGGAGGTTAAGTGATTTGTACAGGGTCGCCAAATAAATCTGTGTAAGGCACAGCAAACCTCATGTATTCTGTCTCCAAGCCACGAGCTTTGGGGTGAGACCATTCCTCATCCCCACCTCAGTCACACCAGGGCTGGTGCTTGAGTCAGAACCTCTCACACATACATTTCCCATCTCCCCCTAATTACTCTTATTTTAGAAATATTCACATTTTTACATGCTTTCTTCCATGCCAAAGTTTTACTAGGCTTAGAAAGGTCAAAGTAATTACATGTAGATGTGTCATACATGTTATAACACCCTACAGAAACCAGTCAGGACTCTTGAAGGCCAAACTGATGAGGAGTCTGTAGGGAGCTGGAAGAAGGTCCATCAGAACTTCTACAACCTGGCTGTCACCTGCAGACAATACCCTTGGAGACTCACAGAGTTTCAGGCTGCTGAGAGGATTCTGAGAAAACAGCAAACCCTTGTTCTGAAAAATGTTTTGTTTTTCTCGCCAGCTTCGGTAATGAGATTAAATTTAAAAAAATTTTAAATTGAATACCCAGGGCAAGAAACCAGCTTCCTGGTACTCTGATGTATTAAGCTACGTAATCTCCCAGAGGAAGTGGCAGAGCCCAGATTGCTCAGAGTGCTTAGGGCCAAACAGGGCCAAACAATCCCTTCCCTTGTCCTGAGACAGACAATTTCTTACCTGCAAATGGGCATTTTTCCAGCAGACAAGCTCAGCCTTTAACAAAATAGGATTTTCTTTCCCCTTCGTACACTTAAAAAGATGAAAAGGCACAGCCAGTGGGAGACAGAGCAGCCACCAAGGATCCTTTGAGCTTTCCCAGCACAATTACCAGCCCTTACCAGGAGCAGGTGGGTTCACACCTGGGGAGGTGGGACAAATTGATCGGTAACAGAATTGACTAAAGAAGTACAGGAAATCCACATAACCTTAAGTGAAAAAGATCATCTGTTAACTGCCTCTGTGACTGCATGCACACAGCCAAGTGAGATTATTTTACACAACTTTTATTTACTATTCTTGCCATATTTAATTAAAAATGCTTTCATTCATCCAGTTTCATTAAACTATCCATTACCTCAGAAAGGCCAGTTTAGGCTTACATTTCAGTTTGAAAGCTCAGAAATCTACTTGTGATCTGCTAGAGCAAGAAAACCAGCAGAAAAAGTTTCAAAATCAGAAGGGAAAAATCCCAGTGCTGCTTATTCTCACTCCTGGCAAACCCAATATATTTAAAACACATGCAGAAATTCAGAACTACTCACAAAGTGGGTTTGAGCTGATGCTGGTGAATATCAAATGAATGGGTTTGCAATATGTAAAAGACATACTGGGAGACTGGTACAATCTGCCAAAACCAGCCTCAGTAAACTGATCTCCAGAATCTCAGGGACCCAGCTGCAGCACTAAACCCCACCAGGCAGTGTGGGTCCTGTTACACCCAGCTGAAAGGTTGGGGCTTCAGATGTTCGGTCTTGTACAAAGTTTTAAAAACCTGAAAGAATGTCTCGGATGCTTTTTCCAACAAAAGTTTTCACTGGAAAGGGAAAGAAAGGAAAGCAGTTTACATGATGCTACTTGGCTGGTTGTTTGAACTTAGAAACAGTCCCTGTGCGTTATCTTCCTCCCCCTTTTAATGATCAAGTTTCATCACACCCCTTATTGCCAAGCCACAGGGACCCTTGCAGCAAAGCAAGCCTTTGCTGGAGATGCATGCATTGCCTGCACTCCCATGTGCAAGCTCCTGCAGAGGTAAGTCTTGCCTGGGGACTGTAAGGAGAGGAAACAGTGCAATAAGATCAACTGTGAGACTTAGAATAATTTTCTACCCTGTTGTTCTTGGTCATATTCCACAGATTACCTATTCAATCATTATTTTACCTAAAAAAAAAAAAAAGGTAAAACTAGTGTTAAATGGCAGAAAAATTCAGAAACTAAAGCTAAGAATTGTAGAGCATCCTGTGCTGTTGGTGTCCAGCCCAACTGGCAGGTCCTCCCTTGTGCTGCCAGAAAACATCACCTTTTCTTCTGACTATGTAAAGACAAATAACACTGACTACGTGAAGCCAAAATGTGGGACCAGAACCTGTGACTACAAATAACTTTTGTCAGTCTGGGAAGGGCAACCTTCAGGTTTGACAACACAGGCTGTAAATATGTCCTTCACACACAGGTTGTCTAGAAATGGCAGGCTGCAGCAGCACACCTAGTGGCACTGGGGACACCTAAGTGCAGCAAATTCTCAAGGGAGGTGATTCTTCCCCTCTACATGTTCTCATGAGACCCCACCTGAAGCACTGTGTCCAGCTTTGGGACCCACAGCATAAGGAGGACATGGACTGTTTGGAGTGAGTCCAGATGAGGGTCATGAAGATGGTCAGAGGGCTGGGACACACCTGTGGGGAGCCGTGGCTTCTCAGACTGGAGCAGAGACAGATCTGGGGAAATCTTACAGCACTTTCCAATACCTAAAGGGGCTCCAAGAGAGCTGGAGAGGGACTTCAGGCAAGGACATGGACGGATGGGACAAGAAGGAATGGCTTCAAACTGACAGAGGGCAGGGTTAAATTAGATATGAGGAAACATGTAGATAGAGACGTTTAGATTAGATATTAGGAAAAATTACCACGAGGGTGGTGAGGCCCTGGGACAGGTTGCCCAGAGAAGCTGTGGCTGCCCATCCCTGGAAGTGTTCCAGGCCAGGCTGGATGGGGCTCTGAGCAACCTGGTCTAGTGGAAAGTGCCCCTGCCCACGGCAGGGGAGTCAGAACTAGGTGGTCTTTGAGATCTCTTCCAAGCCAAACCATTCTAGGATTACTCATGAGCTGTTCAAAGCTGAACACTTAGCTGGATGATCAGCCCAAATAGCCATATTGTCTCCTTCCCCCCATGGGCACCTAAACCACTGCCAAATCCAGCAGACAGGGCTCTCAAGTTCCTTCCCATTCTTTCTCCCCTCCCTGCCAACAGCCTACACCCACGGAGTCTGCACAAAGGCCAGGGCAGGGAGGTGCAGCTCCTCTTGTAGCACTGTCCTGCCTCAGCCATTCCCCCCATGGTGGCACCTGCACCATCCCGTGTGGGGCAGATCTGCCTGTCCACGGGCTGTGCCTGAGGCACAGGGTCCTGCAGCATCAGGGACATCCATGCAGCCCAACTGGAGGTATCTCATCGTAGTTCAGACCTTTCTCCTCCAGAGAGCTCAGGACATGCACCCAGCTGCTCCAGCTTCTCTTTGCCATGGAGCTCACTGTGGGGTTTATGCCTGTCCAACGAGCCACAGGTTAATAAAACCCCACACCTCCTTCCCTTTCCCCCACCCCAAAACAAACCAACATCAGAAAGAGATTCTGCATGGCTTCAGCAGGTAACCTGGATGCAAAGTCCAGCCAAGCCCTCCTTGCAGTTTGCCAAGACTTCATCCATTCCATTGCCTTAATCCAGGCTGGTTACATGATTTCAGCTTTTTTAAAGTTCAGCAACAAATGTGTAATGTTTCTGTCTGTCAAGAATACTAAGTTCCTTTGCTGTATTGTGTCTGATGGGTCAAACCCCTACTAAATCAAGCTCATCGTAAAGCAATACTACCACACATAAATTTAGGCTTTTTAGTGCAGGCCTTTCATCAAGTCATAATGCTGTCCATGCAGCAAAATGTAGACACTTTGGAAAGCCTAATTGTAAGTTCAAGCTATGAAATGCTCATTTTTCTCTTTAAACCTCTTTTTATCACCACTTCTTGTTGCCCTATGGTATATATTGATTATATATATTATACAGCAAGAGATAATTGTGTGAAAAGAGCTGTGTGTCATTTGAGAAAAAGGGAAATAAATAAGTGTATTTGGCAAGACTGGGACACACTGGGTGAGTACATGTCACTCTTGCTATAAAAACACACAGTGATTGCAGGCTCTGCTATAACCTAAATTGTAACAATTACAAAAGTAATTGTTAAATTACAAAGAGACATCAAACTCGCAGACCTCCCGGGGATCCCGTGCATTTGGCCATCCTCAGCAGTAAAATGAAAGGTGGGTGTCCCCTTTGTCACTATATCATGAAAACCAGACCAGGTGGCTAATCCTCCTCAGGGAACTTGAACCTTGGCAAAGCATCTACCAGAGGCTGAACAGATGCTTAGGCACTCATTAACCAATTCATTTCATCGTCACGCACACAAATGGGAGTGTAACACTGAGAGCCTCAGAACTCTGCTTCCACCCCCACAACTGAGACCCAAAACCTGCCCCTTGCTCATTTCATATGGCCCAGGTCAGTGACATGAGTTTAACTTTTCCAGCCATCTGGGAACATGTAGGTCAGCAACACAGCGCAGCAGGAACCCAATTTTGGAGCTATTTGAGCAGTTGGATGTAAGTTTTTGAATTATTTCGGGGACTAGCTTCTGTATTTATAACAAAGCAGTAGCAAAGCCCTCGGGTCCCAGCCTGCAAGCACTGTTAGATGAGCTGCCACTGCCACAGCGCTGGTGGGGTCATTGGTGCAAGCAGGACACCTGGCAGCTCCCATCCCTACAGCACTGGCTCATGGAGTTTAGCAGGAAACCTGGCAGCAGCCTCAGAATTGGGTCCTAAAGACTGCAGAAAGCTTGAGGACAACTTGAAGCATCACATTACAGTGGCAGGGTGGCTCTAACACCACCAGCAACTACCTGAGGATGGGATTATTAAAAAGAAAAGCAACAACACAAAAAAAACACCAAACAAGCCCAAACAACACAACAACAACAAGAAGAAACCTCCTCAACCGAAAAAAAAAAAAAGCCAACAACAAAAGACACACAATGAAAGCTTTAGGACATAATCAGAGATCTAAAATACTGAAAGGGTGTGTGTATAAAAGATAATCTCAATAATATAAATACAACAGCAGATATGAGCAACAAGTCACAAAAAGCAAAGCAGATTTTTTCTGAGGGTAGTTTTAGGAGTTTAAGGCAATAATTAAGAGGCAATATCTAAAAGGGACAGAGAAAAGAAGTTAACCCTGCCTCAACATGCAGCTATAAACAGAAACATAGAACCCTCTTGTCCAGCTACTTCCTTTTCATGCTAGACCATAACTGAAAGAAGAACATCAATATCAACAGAAGCAGCAACGTAAGGAGAAACAATGAGCAGGACTCCTGTACAAAGCTGTACTTTACTTTCAGCTCATTTGCTTTCTCCTAGCATAGCATCAACAGAGAACTGCTCCATTACCTTGGTAAAACCCACAAGCCATCGGAGAGTCATTCAGTCAGGGCTGAAGGAAAACTTGCAGAATTGCCCAGGTATTTTTTGCCGGTAAATCTGATTTTTCACACTAGGTTCACTTGTTTAAACAACAGAAACATCCATGAGTACAATGCTGGATGTTTGGTCAGTCTTCAAAAAACTTGGCTGTGACCAATACCACACTTACCAACACCAATACCACTGAGATTTACAGCTGCTTTAAAGAGGCTGTTAGTCTGAGTTCATATTAAAAACCATACTTCGAACATTTTTATTTCCTGAAAAAATTATCTTAATTGGTGAAATGTAATGAAATGTGCTAAAACTAAACCCTGTCTTAGGCATCAGGGGCTGTCAGAATGGCCAAGGCTAGACTGGCAGAAGGTGTCAAGGAAATCTTTTGTTTCATCTCTGCCTATCTATTTTCTTCCTGTCTGCCAGAGAGCTCAGAGCACACTGTCGTACCCACCAGGCAGCAGCCAAGGCTATGGAGAGCCTTAGAAGTGACTTTAATGGCCTTTGGCAGGACAAACCTTCTCTAAAGTTTGTGTTTTTTGTCTGTTTTTAAGGTAGAAGTTGGTGATGCAGTAGCTTGCAATACGCCTCTGAAGAGGCAATGCTGGTGGATTTTGGAGCCGAAAAGGGAATTTTATCCTCAAAGGACGAGAAACCAGCAAAAGTCTGAGACTGCCTTTGTGTGCTTTACAGCACTGGGCACAGGGGGTACAGAGACTGGAAGAAGAGATGCCAAAGAACAAAAATGAAGCAGAAGGGAGAAACGCCTTTCCAGCTGCCAATCTCCAGGCAACTAAAGCCCACAGCCCCCCTCCTTCCCCATCCTCAGGGAGAGAGACACCAACTGCTGCAGGACTTACAGGAACTGATCCTGGCAATGACAGACACGACCCAAGCCTCAAAAACCTTAGGAAAGAACAGCTCTGTAGACACACACTTTAAATAAATAAATAAATAAATAAATACCTCATCCTAGGCCAGAATAGAGACTTCTTAGGCCCCAGATCACTGACAAGACAGCCAGCAGTGGTGCTGCTGTCATGTCAGTGCAGCTGTTGGCCCATCCACAGGAGAGGCTGAGCACAGCTTTCGATGCCAGGACAGAAAGCTCAGCCCGGGTGCAGCTCGTCCTGCTGCGGTCAGGGCTGCTGGCAGGACCCGCCTCTGTTCCCAGGCCTCCTAATTGCATCAAAGGCAAGGAGAGCAGGGAAATGCCACAGTTTCATTTCTGAAAGTAAGAGCTGATGAGGATTATTTACACACAGCAGTAATTCACAATTACATCAAACCCTTGGGTACCTTAATTCTGTGCATCGCACACACGAATTACAGAGCACAAAGGGTTTCTAATTGCAAGTCTCTGGTAGCCAGGAAAAAGCTCAGGGAGCTGGATCAAAGTAGGTGGGATGCAAGCACCCAGGGAAGCTCAGAGATACCCCACAAGGTTTCAGTGTACTCAAAAAAATGCTCCTTCCTACACTCTGAGCCCAAAATTCACAAACCTGTTAGAGAAAAGCTGATTTTCTCGGAATTTTTCACTTGTTCAGGAAACAAACAAAACTGAAGTTCCTGATTCTCTACAGAGTGACCTGCAGCAGAAACAAGTGGTTGCAAAGCAGGAGAGCAGCAGCTGCTGCTGCTGCTGGATGTGGCACTGTGCAGTCCCTGCTTGCCTCTCCCACCAAACAGGCTGTCCTGGGCTAGTGCCATCCTGACAGCACGTCCTTGCTACGTGCTCAGCTCCAACACAAACTCTATCCTGCAAGCAGGTGCCAACTGGAACAAAAGCATCTTCAAAAACAAGTAGTATTCCATTCCCTGCCCAATTGTCCTATTTCTGGGAATCAAATCAGTGTTTTAAGAAGGCCAAAGCATGCCGTGCCCAAATACACGGGTTTTTTTCTATTCAGAAGATACACAAGTGCCTTCAAGCTTTCCTCCTTCCCCTGCCATTCCAGGGGAAAACCAAAAGAGAAATGAAGTCAGATATGCTTTATTACTTCTTAGTTGGTAGGGTAATACTTGTGACAAGCTGAACAGTTGTAGCAGGCGGCTGTGGAAGTCACTACACTGTTTAGAATGAAAAGAGGAACGAGAGACAGCTCTGAAAGGGAGATTTTAAGCACAGCTCAGCCATCCCACCATGCCAAAACCAAGTACTGTTATCCAGTTAATTTAGTGAATGAATCCCTCAGGGTCTCCAGCCATCTACCACTACAGCTCATTAGAGCCCAATATCCGACTTTTCATGTTGTATCACTGAAAGCACTTATGCTTAAAATGTAATTAAACTTAAAACAAACAAGGGCTGGTTTCCCCCCTCGGCTGCCCTGGGACGTGCCCCAGCCCTGCCCGCCCGGCACCACCTCTGCCGCGTTCTTTGGGAAAGCGCCGCGTTCCCACCCCCACGGCTGACATGTGCCCGGCCCTTCATCCTGCGAGCAATTAGAAATCTAAATACTGGGTGGAATGCCTGGCTATTGGGATTTAGACTCTTACAAACGAGTAATGCAGTAAGACTTGCTGTCCAACGAGGTGTCTTATTGAAATATCCCAGCCTGGTTTGCTTGTCACAGCTGTCGTTTCAGCCATTTGCACTTACACTGTATTGCTTTCATTACAAAAATAGAAATTTGTGTCCTAAGTGCTGTTACATTACTAATGCTAAATATTTAATTCCCCGGGGTTCTAATTATGGTTGAGCACTGGCAACACTGATTCTACTTTTTAATAACAACTGTAAAAGCAATTTGAGCATTTTTCAATTAATTAAATACATAGTGTACGAGTAACCTCTTGTCATTTTGCCCTCCAGGACCTGAGCTAATTTGCGTGGAATAAAATGTTTTGAAAATTAACTGATATACTGGTCTGATCATTGTTGTTCTATTAAATTATAGTCTGCCAAATGAGTGGTTTATAATAGTTACATACTGTACCGTTCCCTTATTTATGACAGCATGGTGGTTTTTTGAAAAAAAACTTCTCCAGCACATTTCTAGAGAGCACACTGGAGAGGCCTAATTAGCAGGCAGGAGATGGTCTATGCACCACGGGCATCAGTAGACTTACAGTACAGGAGACTTCAGCAATGAAAAACAAAGCCTCTCTCCATTCTCCAGACCTCATTTTCACCTTCTTTCATAGCTGAAATTAAAAGTGTTAATTAAATGACTTTCTGCTGCATAAACTCCTATGGATTAGTTAGTAGTTTACACTTTAACGCGTGGGAATTGACTCACAATATTAAAACACACGAGTAGTTTAGAAATGTTTTTGTCTTCAACTTGCAGAATCCAATAGGAAAAGACTTGTCCATAAAATGAGTTTGTTAGACTACAAAGACACTTAAAAGTATCTAGCCTGCTCATGCAAACAACCAGGCATGAAACTAACTTCTATTGCATACCTAAGACAACACTAAAATTATAAAGTGTATTTTCCATGTACGCAGTCCTAGAAGTTTAGAACACTGACACACAACAGTACCTTATGTATCCTGGTAAGGGAAACTAACCGCTTTTCCAAGTCCCACATTACAGATAATACAAAATCAACTGGGAAAAATTTAGAAAAAAACCCCTGAAATTTTGAAAATAGCTTTTCCATATGTTTATCCATAGCTGATGAAGAACGTTCTTTCAGTATGTATTTTAATATTGTATTGTATTTTACAGCGTGTAACAACGGTAAGTCAAGCATAGTGCTTGAAAAGTGCTCAAGGTCTAAACATTACAAAATATACAGGTGAAAGTTTGCTAGTTTTAGCCAAGTAATTTAACAGCAATGACAACTTTCTACTCTGAAATCATACAAAATAGGGATGATAAATAAGTCTATTTTTTCACAGCTTGCAAAAGTATCACACATGTGGAACATTGCACTCATCATACTAGTTAAAATGAAACCCAGCCTCAGTTAATGCTCAGTAAGATTCCTTGCTTGCTACCACGACACTCACACAGTAAGAGCTGTAATTCAAACTAAGCAGGGCTGTATTTCAGTTAAAAAATAAATAAATTTAAAACCCCCACAATATACTGCAGATTTATTTTGGTACCAAGGAAATTGAGATTTTCCATCAGCATTAGAACACTATTTTTTTCCAAATAAATACTAAATGGAATATACAATCACTGTCAGATAAAAGTGCTCAGGTCAAGCATTTGTGTGTAGGTGTACAAGTACATACATAAAACATACACACGGACAAAATATGAAGAACACGAGCAATGTATTGCAATAACAGCTCTCTTCTTAAAGACAGATTTATATAACAGCATAAAACCTGGAAGTTATCTTTACTACTATTAAAAGCTCCCCAGTATCTCTAGATGTCTGCCTTCAATAAATCCTGGAAACATTCTGCTCACATACTGAGTTTTAAGGAATGTGCAGCATATGTCAGCTTCAATAAAAGCAGTACAGTTCTTTAATTACTCCATTCACCCAGCAGCTGCTTTAACAAAGTATTTTCCTGAACATGTAAAAATGTAAAATACCCAAAAACCCAGTCATCTATGTGCAATGACCACTCAGCATCTAACAATAATGGATATACTGAAGGACAAAAACGTGAGTTGTGCCAAGCCCATAATTCTCAGTGACTGACTGTAAAGCACTTAGAGTCAGCACGAAGCTTTTAAAACTCTAACCCTAATCAATTGTAAACAAAGAAATAAAGATCTCACAGTTATTTTTAAAATCTTAAACACTAGCACATAACTTTAAATAATTTTTCTGCTTTTTCTGTTGGCACAGCATTCTTCCCAAGTAAAATATGGACCTCTGCATGAAAACAGGCTTGTATATACAAGCTGAAAAATACCAACACCTATTTGAACACATGAGCTAATTATACCTGGCATTTTGGACCTTGGTGGTAATGTATTGATTGCCATAGAGCAGAACACACCCCTGTTGGCCAAAAGCAAAGGTGCACAAGATTCAGAAATCTACACAGAGACAGCCTCTCCCCCTCTCCAAACACTTCTCCCCACAAGTCTTTTCATGGTACAGGACAGCAAACACCATCTCCCCAGCCTGTAGGGCACTTGGAAAAGTAGGACTTGCACACATTTGGTGACAGCATGGCAACAAAAAGCCCATTAAAAAGAAAAAAAGGCAGATAACTGGATACAAACAACTTGCAATCATTTTCTTGAAACGTGTTAGTGAATGGGTGCCAGCTAACTAATCTTAGTAGAGAACAAACCTAATTTATCCACAGCAGGATGTTGTCAGATTATTTTCAACCTAATAATTATTTCTAGCAGAAAGGCAACAGTACACTTTGTAGAAGTAGGCACTCTGTAGAAGACATTTGCTCTGAAAAAAAGATGCTCATGTGCTGTTTGACTAATGTGGGTGGGGGGAGGATGCACGAACCAGAGAAACCCACCTAAGCCAATGAAATACTCTACAGGAGCAAGTGGTCAGGTGAGAGGATCGTTGAAAAAGACACAGCAATAGGCAACAGGAACATTCCCAATGCCCCTCCCAATCCTGTTTTGAAGACAAGCTTAATTAACTTTGATTAACTTTTTAGTGGAAGCTGCTATTCCATGAAGATATTTGCTACACTGAGGCTTTTCACTCCCTTCCAAGCCAGAAGGATGTCTAAGATGGCCCAGTCTGACCCCAGGTGTTGCAAAAGCCACAGACGCCTGTGAGGAATTCCTCTACCACACTCAGAGGTATTTCTTCAAGCATATACCTCGATAAAAATATTTCATCCTCATTCAGAAGATAGAAAAATATTCCCTTTTTGATAATTTCTAATGATTCATTGGTCTTATTAAAAGTTTGTTCCTTAGTTTGTCATAACCTGATATTTATCTCTGTGTATTATCAATGCATATTGCTTTAAAAATGTTGTGCTGTGTCTGGGGTATGCAGTCATATAAAATCAAGTGTTCCATTACAGATGTAAAGATTATTGTCAGGAATGCACCTTTTATTCAATCACATTAGAACTGAAATTTAAGGAGTTAGAAAGTAGCCATATAGTACCAGTTAAGAAGGTAAACTACATTTTGTTCACCATATTTGTGGAGAACATATATAGAAATCATGTGTTTATAATAATAAACACACCAGCATGATTGTGATTCCTGATAGATTCAGACTGAATGCAGCAATCACCAAAGAGCCAGCAAGTCTACTTGAAACCAACCTACTATTTGGAATATTTTTAAGAAAATCTGCCTTCCCTGAAGACTTTAAAAAGTCTGTCATCTTTTTAGCACAGTATGACAGTTTAACTATAGTATATGATCATTTTAAGTGCTTGGATGTAAAATTTTACTCATCAGCTTAACATCCATGACTGTGCTCTATGTAAGATGTTATTTTGGAGTACTGGTTTAACTGTGTAATATCACTTAGGCAGGTAAATAGATTCCTAGGCAATCACAAGCATTTCATTAAACATTCCAGTCTCAGTACTACCATAGTCCATTTTAAGATAGAAAGAGTTATATGAATTATGGGTTGTCTCAGAGAGCTGTGGAGGCTCATTTGCACTTAGTTCATGTTCAGGGGAGACGTGTGACAGTTTGGAGAGGCACATCACTCCTGAACCCAGCACTGAGAGCTCAGCCATGGCTCAACCCTGGGCTGCTGGAACAGGGCACAGCTCTCACACCTGGAGCCACACCTGCCCCTTCCTTACACACCTGGCATGTTATTTTCCTTCCTTCCACACGTACAGTAAGGCCACTGCATATTCCTCATCCTTTACCCTAAGGACAAATAAAAGATAGCAGATGACACACAAACTGAGCTGGAGGCTCAGTCCTTTCTGTGACTCTGTTCTTTGCACCTAGCAGTGCCCCGAGAGGAGATGCAAGCAGTGCTGCTGCTCTCAGGTTTCTGACAGATCAGAAAGCCTCTTGCTCTTTGTATGCCCGAGCCAGCTGTAGGAAGGCACTTACACTCCACAGCCTTTGCTTCAGTGTTCAGTGCACTGCTTTTACTCATATGTCTTTGAGTACCAAAGATTACCCATACCATTCTAAGTTTGGCACAGGGAGTATCAAGAGCTTGGATGCCTCACCGGACTCCAGCATCTACTGATGCAACACTGCAGAGAAGCAACAGCAGCCACTCCTGCTGGAGGTGTTCTTCCTTCTCCACTCAAGGCAGCTCATGTGTCAAAAGCAGGTCTCCTGAAGCATATGTTGGCTGAGGCAGCCTCTTTGATGAGTAAAGTAAAAAGTGTGTTCCCTAGATAATGGAAACACTTGTACCGTTTCCACACCTTGACCAGACACATCTTCCTGAAACAGGTGTCATGTACACACACTCACACCAGTTCTCTCCCCTCATACTGGCACACACAAGGAGAAAGTCGAAGAGCACAGGTTTATTCTGCATTATCTAGGATGTCCCTGGAATGTGAATATTATGCCTGACAGATCTGCACAGCTTTCTAACACGTCCAATTTTTACCACATCTGAGAGATGTAACTGCACCTGCTGAAAAGGCGACACACCAGGGCCAGCCCTCAGCAACACTCTTGTCAACACCCCACCCTTCCCAGACATGACGTCTGCACAGCTGGTCTGTGTATGCCCTGTCCTTTCATCAAAGTGACCCAGGGCACTGGATAACTAATATTTGATAACACAATTAACTTTGGCTGAAGTAAGTCTGGGTGTGCTCAGGGAAACAGTTCAGTTTGCTTCCCTAGCAGGGAGAGAACGAGCGAGCAAGCGTGCATGAAGCCTCCTTCTTTAACCAGCACAGCTGCTGACAAAGGAGCCTGTATCTCTCGCCTTCTCTGAAGTTAATCCCAGCAGTTTAAAGCAGACTTGTGAAAAAAACATGAATCTGAAGTTACTCTGAAATGCTACTCCAAGGACACATTAGTTCCACTACAGTCAAAGTATACGCCAGACGCAATAGGTCGAGTTCTAGTCGAAGAGATTGCACAGAAAGTAAGAGCTAATAATTCTTAATTTGGCATAACATGACATTCCCAACAGCTTCCCTCTCTCCTTCCAGTAATTGTATCTTGGCAGTGTATATATTAAAAAATCATTGCACAATAGACATGTGCTGTTGGGAGAAAAAAAACCCCAAAAGACAAAACCAAAACCACCTTTCTTTGTGTTGTGTCATTCCAAAAACTGAAGACACTGAAAGGCAAAATATGCTGATCACAACACAAAGGGGACACCACCTCATTCATTCCTTACTTGTTTAAGAATTACTAAAAAGAAACATTTTTGCAGGAGGCTAGGGCAACAGTAATTTAGACAATAAAAACTGAGAATGGTAACAATAACTATTCCATTGAATAAAAGAACCCTGGCAAGAAACTTTTCACATGGCATTCAAATAAATGAATGAAGTATGCAAGCTAAATTACTTCAAAAATAGACTTTACAGCAGTTTACCATAATGACAACATTCTATAGAAAGATACAATAGCTCTTTGTAGCCTAAAAATTGTCAGTTTTATTTTACAAAGATGACTTCCAAAAGCATGTTGTCATGACAATTGAGTTTTGAGGAAAAAACAACCTGTCATTTGATAAACAGATGAAATTAACTGGCATTAAAGCCACTTAAGCACTCCTCCTTCCTGTTATCCTTCTCATCTTGGCAGTAACTGATAAGAAGATTTCAGGGAGGCTCAGTCATTGACGGCGGGATCTAGAAAAGAAACAATTTTGCATACAGTTATTCTCATTCACAGCTTCTAGTTATTGTATTTCACTAACCTGCACTTAATTGGCTTCCTTCTGGCCCTGGCATGAGCACAGTGGAGGTGGCTGCAATCTCATGGTGTTAATATTACACACAAAGGTAACAGGAACAAAGTCCTGGTAACAGAGTCCTGTTATCCACCGACTGTGAATTGCTAATACCAGCCAGTGCTTTAGCCAGCAGGGACCAAACATGACTCATTATCATGCAGTTCATTACTTATGGGACATGGCTGAACTTGAGCCTGTAACTTCTGGAAAATGCACCACTCATCCACAGGAACACACCAATGAAATAAATGAAGGAGCAGATGCAATGGTTACAGCAGAATTAACGAAGAGCCAAACTACAACTGCATATTTCCTCTCCCTGTTCCCCCCCAAAAATCATTACCCAAGATTTTGTCTAAGTAAGCAAGCAGCTTCAAGAGGAAAGAAGAACATGGTTTGGGCAAAGAAAAAGCTCTGAGCCATCCAAATCCAGACTAAGTCCCGTGCAACCCCAGGAGGTTGTGTGCATGGCAACCCCACTTCCAACACAGAGTAATTAATTGTATTCCCACATTAAAGCTACCATGGCACACCTCCACCTTGGCAGATTTCTAGCTGGCTTTAATCCTTTCCACCTTCCACATGCCAGGTTCCTCACACCAACTGGCCCTCAGTGACAGCTGAGTTTTCAATGCCATACAATACCTTGATGCAAATGGGTTTTGCCCTTTTTTCCACCTTTTGCTAGGCTACACTGCCACTTAGTCACTGCACTGACATAACAACTCCACCTTCTCTGCTGCAGTGCAGCTGTACATCCACTGACGTGACAATGGGAAGTGAGGGGCTTCATCCCTACAGGAACAGAGCTGCCTTTCAGTTTGCAACTTGCATCATTTTCATGCCGAGGACAGAGCATATGGTCCTTCGAAGGGACATCAAAATAAATATGACAGGTCAGTGCAATCATCATACTGAATGAATTCAAATGATGCCATATCTAAAATGAAATGTGTGCACATAATAAAGATTCAAATGACAAAAAAATTCCCCTACCCTTTATCCCTCTCTGAATTATTTATGAATTCTGCAACTCCAGCTGTTGCCACCAGCCCAAGGACACTACTTCATTTTGGGAATGACACTTCATATTAAAAGATAAGTTAACAAAAGAAAACAAAAAAAAGAGAAGAAAATGACACTGCAGGCCTTTAAAGACCACAGAAAAGCACAATACATCTTTTCCCAGTTCTTACAAAGGAAAATAATCAACAATCAATTCTGTTCATGTTCCTCAACTTGTTTCCACAATTCCAGACACAGATTTCAACACTCATGCATTAAGTCAGCCATGCCTTTTTAACCACTGCAGTTAAGCAAGGCTCTCACAGCATCTTGGATCCCTCATATATTTTTATAGGGTTATCTCAGTCTTACAGTTCACCATAAACCATATGCCAACACCAAAGACTGCGATACTATCAGCACTACTGACAACTTTTAGTACATGAAATGGTCATTCCAAAAGAATGGAATACTTGCATATAAGGAATTGCTTTTGGGAAAGCAATAATTTGTCCACAAATTTAAACAAAAAGAAACAACACCTTCAAAGTGTAGTTTAAGGCACAAAGGATTGATTTAAAGTCATCATGACATTTAGATTAGCAAATTCTACATAGTGCTGTCTGCCCACTTGTAGACTGCTCTGAGGTTAGTTCCATCACATACCAGTTCTTAGACTTCAAATAAGTAATCTGGCAATGGGAAGGAGGCAGCATGGAGAAGGCTTAGCCAGTAAGCACGATTTCCATCACCTACATCAACGTGCTCTCCTCTCTCACTTTAAACTAAGCTTGTTTTAGTTGGCTGGTCTGTAGAGCAGATAGATAGAGGCTGAGTAAATAGGAAAAAAAATGTAAAATCCACCACTGGTTTTGGTTGCTACTTTATTCATAATGGAATCAAGATCTGAACTGTTACACAAAAACACCCACTACAAGAACACACTGATGCACTGTGTTCACTGTGAAATTAACTGAAATGGGTCAAAATCTGCAAGTTGTGGAGTGCTGAGGCACATACAGCCCCTAAATATTAGCCCTTCATGACTGACCAATAGCCTCATCTCTGCCACAAATGGTATTGTTCTGTTCTCTACCCATGATCTTAATTTCATGGTGTTTTCTACTTTTACCTAACTGAATAGCAATTGGGCTTATGTTCTGCTCCTGGGAGATCCCAAAAGCCACAAGAATTTTTAACTAATTAATTATTTAGGACTTTTTTGTCTGAGGTTTTTATTTTCTCCTCCACAGTCCACCTGAAAGTGGACTAACAGTTGTCACAGTTCTAACACAGAGAGGTGTATGAATAAACTGCAGAGCTTCCAAGGCTCTCCACCATCATCAGACATCTCCAGTATCACCCACAAATTAAAATAAAAAGCCAAGAATGCACCATTTGCCTTTTGTGCCAAGCACACAGTTCAGGCCTGAGCTGGAATGCCAGATATTCAATAAACAAACTCATCTTTGGGAAAGACAGCAAAGCCAGAGTTGCTGCCTGTCTCACAAGAGAAAAACGCCTTGCAAGCAGAGCCCACTTCGATTTCACTGCCAGCAGTACCTCCAGCAGTGTCTGCTGTTACTCAGTTTGGTACCATGAGCTCGTGCAGTGTTATTCAGGAAAAGGAGATGTTGTTAAAACAAACATTTATTTGCCCTTCAGTCTACACCAGAGCTGGCACTCAGCCCTGAACAGTCTCCCTCTTCCTTGCTACTGTGGGAAAGCTACCAAACAAGAATCCTCCCCTTCCATCTCCTGCTGTTGGCCAAAGAAACAAAAAGGTACAGAAACAAAGAACAGGCAGAGAACTTGAGGTGTGTATAATGCCACTGAGCAGGAAGTTAAGGTTCAACACTGTAACATTTGTAGATCTCTTATAAAATTTACAAGAGCCCAAATTCTCCTGTTGTCAAAACTGCATATTTCAGTTTATTACTGCCTCACCATTAATAATTCTCCAATATTTTGGAAATCCCAGGTGATATGCACAAACCCTCTCAAAACTACAACTATTTACAGTTGTAACCCACTCAGAAGTACATCACACTTTTTTTCTGAAAACTAACAAATTAAAAACAGGAACATATCTCACATTCCAGGGTTGCCATTTAACTCTCAATGCCACGGGTTCTCAAGTGCCTCCTGAAATAGTTTCTAGTGCTAAAGGAATGACATTTGGAAAAAATCACCTGTGTGCTGATAGGAAAACATCTTTCTGAAGATTTTCACAAGCTAGTTGGATACAATTGAAGTTAGTCCTCAGAAAATAAGGGAAGTCGTCTTCATACCCAAACATGCTCAGTAAATGCTTCTGGCTATGACATTATTTCATAATTGACACATTACACACAAACATCCCAAGAAAATATCTTTTTGTCTATGTCTGGATGACACAGCTATTTATACCCAGTGCTTCTGCAGAGCCTTCCCAATGTTGCATGATGCTCTTGAATACAAATGACCAATTGATCCTTTCACATGATAGGGTGGGGTTTTTATTTAGCATTCAATACTTCTAATGTTAAAAAAAATTGTACCTCAACATGGTCTTTAATCTAATCATTACCCTGAACAATTGAAGTACATTCGTATTAATCTATTAGATGCTTTTCCACACCACACCTATGGCACTGCATAAATTACTGTAATTTAAATGAATTACTGCTTGAGAATTCTCATTTGGTAAGAAACATGCAGTGTTATATGCTACGGAAAGAAAAATGTGCATTATGGTAACTAAGTTTTATACCACAGTATATCTAGGTGCTCATAAACCAGCCACTCTAAACTCCTGAAGGACAAGAATATTAGACTGATCACACAGAACACACATCAGTATGTCAAGAAGTCAATAATATGAAATCAAATCTACAGTTTATTTAGATATATTTCCATGCCCATATTCAGAATCCACATTAAAAATGTCATTATGCTAGCTGAAGAATATTACTGCAAAAGACATTTACACCAACAGTAATTCTATCTCTGCCCTGGATAACTTCCATTTTCCTCTTTAAGCATTTGATGTACTGAAACACATTGAAGAAAAAAGAACTTGGAGAAAAAAAACAAAACAAAAAAAACCAAAACAAAACAAAAACCCAAACAAACAAACAAAAAAACAAACAGAAAATTATTGACATATTTTTTTTGTTATGTTACTCCACATATTACCAATGTTTAAGGACGACTTGTTTAAGACTGCACATTTCAACTACCTAACAGTAAAGAATGAAAAGCTTCTTGCTACAAGCTAAAAAGAAAGTCTTTACCATGCTCCTTGAAGAGCTCATTTTCACATTACTCAGGCTTCATTATGCTGAATCAATATTCGTTTAGTCACTGGGTTATTGACATATTTTAAAATAAAAGTATACCCTTCAGCTACTGCACTCATTACGGGTAATTTGTCTTGTCAGGGAGCAGGGAATATTATCCCAGTCTTTCAGGGGCTGACAGCCCATGGAAATACCTCCCCTTGGTTACAACTGTAAATAATTTTAAGGTAAAAT
The DNA here is from genome assembly GCA_013400495.1 of Nicator chloris. Classification (NCBI taxonomy): domain Eukaryota; kingdom Metazoa; phylum Chordata; class Aves; order Passeriformes; family Pycnonotidae; genus Nicator; species Nicator chloris. Next base: position 52,484 of record WAAE01016856.1, read on the forward strand.
ATTGAAAAATCAATGACTGTTTCCTGCAATCTGTCACAAACAAATCAATCATAATCTGCACAGCCAGAGAGTATGATTTGAAGGAGATGAGAGCAGATGTAATTCTTGGCTGGAATCTCTCATTTCAAAATCACTTCACATAATGGTGTCATCATTTAAACACTTAGCAGTCACTGCAACTGCCACTCATAACATCTAGTTGGACAAAACCACAAGGAAGAGGAGGAGAAATGCCACTGCTGTTATGTAAACAAACATTTTATTTCAATGGTTGCAACATTAGCAAATTTCACAGATAGAACAACAGGGCTTGCATCTCCACAAGCGTCCAAGGTGCTTTTCCTTCTCAGGGGAAGACTGCCTATAAATTAGCCTCTCAAAACACAAAGCATTTTAAATTTTAAAACCAAACTATGCTTCATAAAAGGTGAGAAATAATATCTGGTACTAATACTACTTCTAAAAATATTTTTATTCACTCCAAATTGCTCATAAAGAATAATGCATCAAATTCTTAAGAGATTAAGAAAGGAGAATTATCTGAGGTACCTTTGTCTTTTTAAGAGCAATAAGGATTTCAATGCTTCTTTGTCCTGTACATATTACATTTCACATCTAATTTTCATTAAGCACACACTGACTCAACTTCAGGGTAGGAACCACTGCAAAGTACACGGGAAAGAAAGTCATAACCTACATAAATTAATTGCTAATATATTTTCAACTTGCATTCAAAGATTAAATGTTGTATATGGGATTAGATCTGTATAAAGGATCAATTGATACATAAAGAATTAACTACTGCACTCAGAATGCTATAAACTGACCTTTGTAAATGTGAATAAATTGTGTAAAACTGATCTATTTTTACAGGGTAACACTAATGCTTAGACCAAAATTATTTCCTCATTTGTCCCCCCACCTCACTGCATTTTCGCCCCAACACTACAGCGTTTAAAAGAATTCTCTGCAGATACAACAGGATAAAACTGTTGTGCAACTGCAACCATAGGCCTAAGCCTGCGTTTCTTGCACGAACAAAATTTACAAATGCTCATGGAGTGTTTCCCTCTGGAGTCTATAATTTGAGCTCTTAATCTTTAATGTGCAGAGCCCGTTATCCCATACTCATTTTAATCACATTAGCCTTAGCAACTCCTAATTCTGAATATTTATCTTACAACTGTGAGACTAAGAAAAAAAATGTAACCATAAAGATCAAATTATTTTCTCTTTTCTTGAAAAAACTCCCTTAATACTGCTTTTAAAAATGAAAAAATAGGGCATATTGTACATCTAAGTAAACCTCTCCAAGGTTTGCCTTCCTTTAAAGCAAGGTTTAAGTCTCTTTATCTTCTACATGGAAAACATACACTTCTAATGCTTTATTGGTATACGTCACAACCACTATTGTTTGTAACAGCTGGACAGATTCCCTTTGTTACCAAAATAAATTATTAAAAAAAAAAAAAGAAACTGAAGTTTTAGACCAGAAGAAGCAGTTAGTGCCTTAGAGGCTAACTAAGTGTAAATCTCAGCCATGAAGAGAATCAGCTTTTTGTGGGGAAAGGCCACTCCACAGTGAAAGGAAGCGGGAGGAGGCAGTGGGTAAGGAAATGCTCAAAACCAGAGTAGCTCACAGAAATGAGTTGCAGTTCCCCACTTTCTCCCTGGATGAGATCTCTAATGAAGCTATCCAATAGACAGCCTCGGGCACCTCAGCCTGTTTAAATCCCCTCCCTGGCCCAGCGACAGTGACAGAGGGAAGCCCTGCTCCCCACGCTAAGCCATTGTGTGAGGGAGAAGCGCGGTGCGTACGGAACGTGTCGGCAGCTTCCCCCAGTGCCATTCCCCCGAGCCAGCTTCTCATTTCTTGTGACAATCACCTAATTAGGTGGGTCAAGAATTGCAGAAGATAGAAGAGATTCATTCTTCCTTACATGCCAGTTCTCCTATTTGTAAAAATGAAGGCAATGGCTCCTCCACTCCATTGTAACTTAATAAATGTTAATAATAATTAAGTCAGTCACATCTCCCAGACAACACTGTCAGATCTTTTTCTGCAGAATTTCAGAACTATTTGGCTCAGGAGGGAGCTCCCACAAGTTCCAGGCAGAAAAAGACTCACAAATTCCATCCTTCAATGCAAGAGGTCACAGAGGGCTGTGCCACAGCAGACATTTCACAAGCCCTGAGGAGCAAGAGCAGCACATGCTGCTGCACTACAGATGTTAATGGGTCAGCACCGTGAGTGCAATTTCCTGCTGGACAAAGCATTAAGATGCTCTAACAGCTAGTAGGACTGTGAAGTCTTTCTGGTGAAGAAGTTGAATTAGATTCAATTTCTTGAATGAAAAGATATTTTTCTTTATCCCATCTTTATCGAGAAACAAAAGAACTAGTAGTTCTGGAAAGAGCTAAAAAAGAAAGACACTGGCTTAAAAAAGGCTACTAGCATTTCCTCTAGTACCCACCTTCTCCATTTACTGCTCTCACTCAATGTTCATTTAAGCCACTGGCATATGTTCATTTATTTACTGCTGCTCCACATGATCACCAAACAATATAGCAATGCCATATTACATCATGCAACATTACTGATACGACACTATTAGCAATACTCTACCTAATGAAGTTTATAAAGTCTTCATGTTTGGGCATTACAGAAAGATGAAGAAACCTGCTTTGAAATAGCTCCTGTCTTCCAGTTCTGTCCTTCCCTTCTTCAGCATTGCTGAGACCATCTCACTGAGCTCATCTAGAGAGGACAAAAACAGAAAGAAAAGAACATACTTATTACAGTTCTTGTCACCTGCACTGTGTGATTTTCTCAACAGAAACGGGAACAAAGTTGATGTACCTGGAAACATTAATTCTGCATTTTGTAAAAGACTGAACCCAGCACCACAAAGGAAAGTGCTCCTGTTGTAATGCTTTGCTTAATGAATCATATCATACTCATAGCAGATTACTTACCATTAGCTGAACAGGACTTAATATGGTTAAAAAGACTGCAAGCCCAGCTGCATTCTGGCTTTGTACTAGATCCCCTCCCATATTCAATCAGGTACAGGATAGGATGGACTGCTGGGTTCATTTTCTCCACTGTGGATCTCATGGCTTCTCCCTTGGGTGCAATCTATAAAGATTAAAAAAGAGGGACATACAGAGAATGGGGGATGGAACAAAAATATAGTATTTGTCACTAATTCAGACAGCATGTTTCTCTGACAAACAAGGATTACAGACTGAGCAATGCAGGGGTTTCTTCACTCATTGATCCAGTATGTTTGTTAAATACAGACACTATGTTAGTGCCACATCCCACTGGATGGTGTTCAATCCTGCATGTTCCAAGAGGCACATCACAAACAGGTGCCTATGGAAACCAAAGATCTGAGGAACGGCAAAGTTTAATGGCATTTTGCTAATGAACCAGTAACAGCATTAATCACTTGCTCAAAAGCACAACAGTCTAACAATTATATGAGCACGGACACCAATTTACATCTGAACATTTCTGAGACAAGCAGAGCTCCTGTTAGGTAAAGTGAGGCTGAGGTTACATGAACAAATCTAGGTCATAGGATGTGTCAGATATGCAAGCAGAAAGCAAACCCAGGTCTAGCCCCTTGCCTGCTACCAAGTTTTCCTATCCCTTCTAAGCCAGTCTAAAAGTGCCTCCACCCTTCTGCTGCCTCCTCTCAAAGAAATACCTGGATGATCCCAGCTTTAGTTTTATTTGGGGACACAATAGCACAGTGTATACTACAGGGAATATCAGCTGAATTTTAACGGAAGTAATAAATTAAATACTGAAATAACCTTAAGAAAAAGCATAAAGAAAAAAAAACCTTTAAAATTACTTTTGAAACTTGGGCTCTACAGAGCTGTCCTCTTCCCAAGAGACATTCATGAAACCTAATGCCCACAGGAGCTGCGAGACAGCAAGGTCCTTCGTAGATAAAAGCCAGAAAGTCAGCACAAACAAAGTAATTCTCGCACTGCCAGTATCATAAAGAAGTCGTAGGCACCTTTTTATAATGACAGAGTATTCTTAATAAAAGCTTCAAGTAGGTTTTACAGCTGCATATTATCCAATGAAACCAGTAATAAACAGTGCTGTAGAATTATTTAGTGCAACTCCAATACGCCGAGAGTCTCAACCTGGGTTTTATTTATCACACAGGCTAAAATGTTTGTTCTTGGCTTTACAGTAGCAGCCCAGCCTGTAGCTATCTTTTATCCCAGCACACTGCCATCTGGATATTGATACTTTGCTATGGGATATGAAAGGAGAGCATAGTTACCTAATACAGCTTAATTGAAAACACAAGACCTACATATTATACCATGCATTATTCTACACAAAATTAAATCTGAAGGGCATGAAAATTTCTGTAGATGTCAGCAGAGAATATTTCAGAGGTAAATGCCGTGTTCTTGATCTGTGCTAGAAATGCTAAGAAATATTGTGAAAAATATGTGCTTACGAAAAGAAAAACTCGTTTTTGCTCTGTTGGGAAAAAAGATATTGCTCAGGAGGGTGCATCTCCTTCATGAAGAGCAGGAGAGTCATCAGTCACATGTTTATTAGTACAGTAAACTCTGTTATGATGATCCATATTCACCTTGAATGGTCCAACTGGTTTGTTTTTTTCCTCAAGCAATGATTTATATAATAAAAAAAGAAAAAATATATGCTGGTTCTACAAACACATTCACTTTAATCTGCAAAAAACAGCTTCAAGAATCATCTACATCTGCACTACCCACGTAAGGAATACAGACTAAAAAGCTCTAATGTTAATAAAACCCCGGAAATTATGAACTGTTAAAAAGAATTCCTTGGGTGTAAGGCCAGAAAGGCTACCTGGCTTTATGTTTCTCCTCAGAGAGGTACTGCTGAGCTCTTGCAAACACCAGTCATAAGGACTGCAAATATATGTAAGTAAAGTAGATAAAGCACAAAATCTTTGGAACACAACACTGCTATTAAGTCACTCACCTCTAACACCCACACTGGAGGCCAGATTCCAGCTACAGGAGCTCCCACCATGCTGCAGCACCTGCAGGCAAAAAGGGAATTTGCCACCATGAGGGAAGCTATGGGCTCACGTACATCCCATAAAACAGCACAGGGAGCCACGGCCACCCTGCCCACTGAGCTGCTCCTCATTTGCTACAAGAGCCAACTAACAGTAGATGTGGCTTGCTCTAAGTGAAAAACTTGTTTTAGACATGAAAGAAAGCAGTTTTTCATTTTTCACTCAGTCTATTTTCTGCATATGTCCATGGAACTGTAAGTAAAATAAACCCTAAAGACATTCTTAACTTAGTCCATACTATGCCAACAAATTCAAGCAAATAATGCCATTTAAGTTAATTACAGGAAACTTCAAGGAAACTGAAATACAGTTTCAAGTTCTCCCATGATACTGTCAAGATCTTTGGAGTTACATTCTCAGTACAATAACTAGGTGCTTGAAAGGCTTGTCAGCTGCACTTCTGTATTTTATTCCACACACTAAAAAGGCTGCTGAAGCAATTTAAAAAAAAAAATACTGGAACTGATAATCAGGTTTCTTTTAGCAGAAAAGAAGCAATTTAAAATAGAAAGGCTTGGAGAGAAAAACAAAACTCTAAGCTACGTAATACCCAAATGCTAGGCACAGAAGAGTTATGTTGTAGGTGTTCACGAGTTTACACCTCGCTCTCAGACCACAAACACAGAGTGTGAACAAGGAGCATCTCGGGCAAAGGAAGTGCAGGCAGAAGAAACAACAGAGCAGCTGAGGGTGCCTTGCCTAGAGAGCTCATCCTGGGATCCTTTATCCAGGCTGAGAGCACAAAACACCGGCACTTCCACTGCACTGCCTGACCCTGCAACTCCCAGCACTGCACCTGAGGGAAGCGGCAGCAGCGTCTGCAGGAAAGGGCCCCTCTAAGTTTTACAGCCAGTATATTTTACATGCATTTTTTTAGCTCTTGCCCAGTTAATAATGTATTGATTTAACGTAGAAAGACACAGGCCCCTCCCTCCTCTTTGCATGCAAATTAGTTTTACTTCTATGGTAGTGCAAAGATGAGAAAGAAAATTTTCTTTTCTCTTCATGCCTAATTAAAAAAATAAATATTCACATGTATTTCTTTTTCTCTGTTATGAGTTGTTAATACTTTTAAATATACTGCATTAAACATCTCTTATCAGATGTTTCCAGCAGCAATTTCCACTACCATCCAAGTCTCACAGCTTTTTTTTTTTTAATAGGACAGCTTTAAATGAAACAGGGTATCTTGTAGGGGAATTACTTTTTAATTTTTCTTTTCTTTAAGAGGATTCCCGTTAGCATCACACACAGATCTCTTGGCAATATCGTCACAAATTGAACTGGAGAAACAAATTCAGTGTCTAAGGTCAGGTATTCTGATAAAGAAATATCAAAGAGGTTTTGAGAAAACAGCCTCCTTCTCATCTACCCCTGTAAAAAGGAAAAAAAAAAGTTGAAATGATCTCCTAATGCATCTCCCTTCATAATTCATGCCGAAAGATGACATTTTCTCAGGATCTTAATTAAGATAATGATGAACACCTGTGTCGGCATTCTTTGGCAAGACAGCATTATCCATCATAATCTTTTAAGTACTCTCAAAAAACCCCAACAAAATCGTATGACGGAACCAATCTGTTGCCTCTCCTTGCACTAAGTTTTACATCTCAGACACACAGAAGAACGATTAGATCTTTAAAGACTGCAATAAAAACAGGATCGTTAGATTTTAAAGTTTCAACAGAAAGTAGCTATTAAATTAATTAAATTAAGGTGTATCATATCCAACATAGCCAAGTTTAACTCCATTCACTACAAGCCACCTGGAACCAAACCACTTACAGTTAGAGCCTACCAATAGCTGTACTTTTAAAATCTAGTTTGCTGTTACTTTCAGCATTATTCTGCCTCTTTTCATTTGTTTCTCCCGGAAAGAAAATATTCTCAGCTGATCTCTACTGTGCATTCATGCACTCATTTATTAAGCCATTTTGTGCTGTACCACGTTTGCACAATCTAAACAAAATTATGCAAAAGAAACCAGTGTAGAAAAACAAACATGCAAATTCAAATGTTGCTATATTTTGGGTCACGTTTTGTGCAGTCATCTCAAATCCAAGTTTCTCTCACACCAAAAACCTACTGGAGTCCAACTACTAAACTAACCAAAGACCCTTTTAATAGCTTTGCAGGACCAGCCCATCAGACTGGAGGCTATTAAAATAGCGATTTTAATTATTTATTTATAGAAGCTGAATCTAAATTCACATGCCTAAATTTAAATAAAGTGAAGAGCACACAGCCAGCCTGTAACACTTTTCCATTGTTATATAAGATTTTAAGGGCAAGTTTTTCTACTGCATTAACAATTTATCTTCCAAAAAATCATGAGAAGAATATACGAAGTCCAGAATTTTAACATCAACTTGCACTGTTATAGTTTCACTGGCAGCTGCAAAATACACAAACTCCTGATACCAAAAACTCATCCATACCTTCAAATGCACGTACCTTCAGCAAAAATGCAGAGAAGCAGCAAATGTATCCTCAAGCTCCATGTTTGTTAACAGAACTGATGAATGATGTAAGAGTCTTGAAACAAACTTCTCATTTCCCTTCAATAAAGTGGCTGAAAAGTCCAGCAAAGCAGATTAGTCTTAGGCTTTCACATTTTAATATGCTGCTATAAGAGGAAAAAGTTGCTGTGACTAGTCATTCAGTCATTCATAGAGCTATCAATGTGCAAATAAAGCAGAAAATAGAGACATCCTTAAGAAATGAGTCTCAAATTTGATGTAAAGTGAAGGTGACAACCACAGCAATGGAACTATAAACTAAATGTTTCAATATCTTGAATAATTATCTACAGTTCTTTTAAAACTGCAAAGAATATAATAGTGGCATAATGTAGTGAGAATGTCAGTTTGATAGGCACTTACAACCCTGACAGCATAAGAGTCCTATCACTACCGTTTATTAATCAGCTCTGGTATTATGTTTGCAAGGCATGAAAGTATGCATGAACTCACCAGTTTCCAAATGTATGCCTACAGAAGAAAGATTAGTGGAACATCAGAAATAAAGAGGGTAATTTTACATGACGTTAACCTTACCTCCTCTTCAAAAAAGTCAGATGCCATGGGAAGATGGTTAAAACTTCTTCCTACAAAGAAAGAAGCACGGAAAAGCAGTTAGTTATTCTACTCACATATAAAATGAATGTTAAATGTATAAAACTTGACCAGATGATATCTCACTCCCCGAACAAGGGGGATTGTCAGAGGATTATGACAGAAGAGCTTTCGAGTGGAGAAATAAATGCAGTGCTCCAGAGCGATCGCTATAATGAAGCCGGGGACAAATACCGGTGACACCGTGCAGTCGAAAACTGATGAAAGTGCACACCTGTGTGGATTGAGCATGTAAGGGAGCGTGCGAGCCGGCGATGGACCCGTCTCGTTTACCGGGGCAGAATCAAGTGGAGCTTAAAGAGACGGAATTCCGCACACCGCACATTAAAAAATTAAATTAAAAAAACAAAACGGGGGGCGAGGGAAGTGCAAGAAGATAGAGGAGGGAACGGCCAGAGGGAGCGCGGCTCGGCAGCAGCACCGAGGAAGAGCCGAGCCCGGCGTGGCACCGCCAGTCCCGCCCGGCGCTGCCGGGACCAGCGCGGGGCCGGGGCCGAACCGCGCCGCCCGTCAGGGGGCGCCGGGGGCGGGGCAGCGCCGGCACCGAGCGCCCNNNNAGCCGGGCCGGGCTGGGCTGGGCCGGGGGCGGCCGTCGCGGCCCGCAGCGCCTCCGCGCGCTGTCCTGTCAGCACCGCCTCCGGACTCCGCCGCAACCGCGCCCGTGCTGCCACCGCCCCTCCACACCCCGTGCTGAGGGACAGGTCCGCGGGCCCGTGGAAGAAGCGGAGCGCCCGCCGCCGGCGGGAGAACAGCCAGTCATGCGCCGGGACGGCCGGGGGCGGGACTGGCGGGGCCGCGGCCTGATGGGTACTGTAGTGCAGGGCAGGGTACGGTGGGTTACTCTGCTGTACGGCGGGCAGCGCCCGCCCCGCCGGCCTCTGCCCTGCCGCGTCTCCCCCGAAGACAGCGGGGACAGCGCGCCCTTCCCGCCCAGCCCAGGCCCTGCAGCGCGGCCGCTCGGCAAGTCCCAGCCTGCGCCCAGCTGGGAGGCTATGGATGCTGCCGCCGGGATGGAGCCCCGGAGAGGGTGGGAGGGACAGAGAGAGCGGGGCGGCGTCGGTGTCGCCTCCACGGCGACACGGGGAGCTCCTGGCCCGGCCTGCCCGTTTTTAAACACACCCCTGCTCCTCGCGTCTCCGCGTACGTCCCGCGGGGGAGCGCGGAGAGAGCGTTAAGGTCGGGAAACGCAAAAGTTACAAAATAAAATAAATTCTAAAAATATAAATCTTGTGATCTCGCCCCTCGACCGAGACAGGCACGGCGGATCCCGACAGCCGGGGGTCCGCGGCCTCTAGAGCAGCTCCTTTCCTTAACCGCAAGGGAAAAAAATGCGAGAAGGGAATAAATCGGGATATGTTTCTATTGGGAAATATATCTGGTGGAATCACAGGAGATTACATCTTCGGATCGGCAAGGATTTATCCCGGTTCATATGGTTTTAATCTGCTTTCGCCTCGACCCTTCAATGAGCCGAGGGCGGGGGGGGGTGATAGCCGGTGTGTTCCTTAGATCCGCGGGCAAACCCTCGCTCTGAGCGGTGTCTGCGGACCCATCTCAGCCCGCTCCGCTCCCCTCCGGATCGCCCTTCTCCCGCGACCGGCGCTGGGAAAGACTAAATCCGAGCCCTCCGCGAAGCTGATCCCCGCTCCTGACCGGACCCCCGTCCCTGGCCGGACCCCCGCCGCCGCTCCGCTCGCACAGCCGCCGCAACAGGTCCGGTGGCGGGGTGGCCCCTGCCCGCGGGAGTGACCGGCCGAGCAGCCCAGGGACAGCGCTGCGGCTCTTCCCCGACGAAAATCTCCTTTTTTTTTGTTAAGAAAATCAAAACTAACAGCACCAGTCCGCCGTATATCCCACCTCCAATGATTTAGCGGAAGGAGGGGCAGGGGCAGAGAGCACACGAGGAGGGGTGGCTGTGCAGAGGGGGAGGCGAGCGGCTAATAAATCTTATTAAAGATCTATTTTTTTTTCATATACTGATTGGCTTTCATTCCGGTGCAACGCGGCTCCGCACGGTATTTAGCACATGCAGAAAGTTGGAGCTGAGCTTAAATGGCTCGGAGGTGACTGCAATCCAGGAGCCGGCGCACTTGAGCCTCTGAGCGCTGGGGAGGGCCAGGGAAGCGCGGAGCCCTCCCGCTGGTTGGGCCCGGCCGCGGCAGCCCAGCGGGGTCCTGCCAGTCCTTCCACTGACAACACCCCGCGAAGGAGGAGCCTCGCCGGGCCGTGCTGAAGGCGTCAGGAGCTGCAATTTCCAACTTAGCATCTTGGCAGGACCCTTCGGAAAGCGAGAGCGAGGAGGAAGGGAAAAAAAAGCCCCCCAGTGCAAGGGGGAGAGAGAGAGAAAGAGAGGAGGGGGGGAGGGAAAGAGGGGAAAGCAAGGGGGGGAGAAAAAGGAGGAAGCGGTGCCCGGCTGCAGGCGAAAGCGGAGCAGCAGCCCCGGCGCAGAGCAAGGTGCCGCCGCTGCCCAGCTGGCGAGGGCGGAGAGGCGCCCGCGAAGCCCCGGCCGCAGCCGCCCCAAGCCGGCAGCGCGGCGGCTCCCTCCCGGCGCCTTGGGCTCCCGGGTATATGTGTGCGCCTGGCCATGTCGTATCCTCAGGGTTACTTGTACCAGCCGTCAGCGTCCTTGGCTCTCTATTCCTGCCCGGCGTACAGCACCAGCGTGATCTCCGGACCCAGGACCGATGAACTTGGGAGATCTTCCTCGGGCTCCGCTTTTTCCCCTTATGCCGGATCTACCGCCTTTACCGCCCCTTCCCCGGGTTACAACTCCCACCTCCAGTACGGCACCGACCCGGCCGCCGCCGCCGCCGCCGCCTTCACTTCCTACGTGGTAAGAGCAGCCGCGGGCAGCCGGCACCGCGCCGGGCACGACGGCATCCCGCGGGTGCCTGCCCCCCCCCTCCCAGGCCTGCTTTTTGTTCCCATTTTATTTTTGAGATCTCGGGGACAAAAGGGAGCGCGGCTCCCCGCCTCGCCGCCCAACTTTCCCGCATCGCCGCCGTGCCCTGCCTCACACTGTTGCTGGCGGTAGCGGCGGGCAGGGCCGGGCGCGGGGGGAGCCGCCGGCACGGCCCGGGCGAGCAGGACCAGGGCAGGCGGGGACCGGTTTCATTCCCTTAAAAAAAATAAAAAAAAAATTAAAGTTATTTTTATAAAAAACACCAATCATAGTTCTACAACAATTAGCTTGTTGTGATTGAAAAGGGAATGAACTCAGGACCGGTCGGCGATAGGAGGAATCCGGGCGATAAATCCAGGCAACTTTCCCCTGCATGGCGATAATTAGGCTTAAATATTGCAGAGCTCTAATCCCATGGCCGCGAGCTGCTCCGCGGGGCTGCGCGGGGAAGGGAAGGGGAAGGTAGGGCACTGCGCCGCCGTGCGCGCCCGCGGGGCACCGCGGGGCCAGTCCGAGTGCGGGACATCCACACTGCAGAGCCGCGGCCACAGCCAACGCCCCGCAGCTCCCCCCAAAAACCGGGGACTTTGGCTCAGCTTCTCCTCTATGTTTAGGGCAGAGTTTCACAGTTCCTTCTTTCCTTTTTCTGTATCCTTTTATTTTCTTTTGCCTTTTTATTTTTGCTCTTTCCCCCCCCCCCCCTTTTTTTTTTTTTTCTAGTTTATCTTCTTCTCTCTTTTCTTCTTCCCTTTATTTTTTCCTCCTCTCGTCACTGGGCAGGGAGGGGCGGCCCAGCCCGCCCGGCCGCCTGGGCCCGGCAGGTTGTCTGCCGAGATCGCAGCGCGGGGGGGAAGGCTCCAGTCCCCCTGCCGCTGTCCGCCCCCACGCCGCGCTGCCCACTTGCTTTTCCGCTCCTGCATTTGGGGGAGAGCTGCTGGATTGCTGCAGGCAGCTGATGGTCTCCTGGGGCCGGAGACTACGGCCGCCGGAGAGCCCCCAGGCCCTTCCTCCCGGGAAAGAACCGGGGGAGAAGCCAGGCAGGGCCCGGCGCGGAGGGAGAGGCGGCGGGGCGCGGGCAGGGGCTGCGGGCAGGGCCTGGCGTTGCCTTTGCTCTGTCATTGTCGCGCCCGCGGCCGCTGACCTCGCCCCGCCGGGTCGCTCTCCCCTCTCTCCCCAGGGCTCGCCCTACGATCACACGCCGGGCATGGCCGGTTCCCTGGGGTACCACCCGTACGCGGCGCCGCTCGGCTCCTACCCCTACGGGGACCCCGCGTATCGCAAGAACGCGACGCGGGACGCCACGGCCACCCTCAAGGCCTGGCTCAACGAGCACCGGAAAAACCCCTACCCCACCAAGGGCGAGAAGATCATGCTGGCCATCATCACCAAAATGACCCTCACCCAGGTCTCCACCTGGTTCGCCAACGCGCGGCGGCGGCTCAAGAAGGAGAACAAAATGACCTGGACCCCACGANGCGAGGAGCCCCCGCCGTACCGCCCGCCCTCCGCCGCCGCCGGGCCGCCGCACGCCGCCGACCTGCACCCGCTGCTGCCCGCCGCCACCGGCGCCTCCGTCATCCACTCGCCGCAGCAGGCGGCCCTCGCCAAGCCCAAGCTCTGGTCGCTGGCCGAGATCGCCACCTCGGCGGACAAGGCTAAGGAGGCCGGTGGCGAGGCGGCACCCCCTGGTCCCGCCGTGCTGGGCGGCGGCGGCCCGTCCCGCTCTCCGCCGCGGCCGCGCTCGCCGGCCGCGCAGTGCCCCTTCCCCAACGGGGCGGTCCTGCCCCGGCCGCTCTACTACACGGCGCCCTTCTACCCCGGCTACACGAACTACGGCTCCTTCGGGGCCCTGCACGGGCACCCCGCCGGCGGCCCCGCCGCCGCCGCCCCCGGCGCCCACTTCAATGGATTAAATCAGACTGTCCTCAGCAGAGCCGAGAGCCTGGCTAAAGACACTAAAATGATCAGGAGCCAGTCCCAAGTAGACCTTTGCAAAGACTCACCTTACGAACTGAAGAAAGGTATGTCCAACATTTAATATCGGCTTCTCCTCCCTAACCCCTCCTGGGACTGCGGTTTTGTTCCTTTTCTTTTTTTTCCCCTTCGTTGTTTTTTTTTTTTGTTGTTGTTTTTNACCCCACGAAACCGCAGCGAGGACGAGGAGGAAGAAGAGAACATCGACCTGGAAAAAAACGACGAGGATGAGCCCCAGAAACTGGAGGAGAAGGGGGACCCCGGGACGCCGGACACAGGTAGGACAGCGGGCTCGGCCAGGTCACGGCGGCCGCGCCCTCGGGGCTGCCCCCGGCCCATTGCGGCGGTGGCGGGCGGCCTGTTCCCCGGAGCGGGCAGCCGGGGCGGGGGGAGCCGGCGGGCAGCTGTGCGGGCCTGGCCACGGCGGGGACCGAGGGGTGGGCGGCGAAGTGNTGCCCCGGCCGCTCTACTACACGGCGCCCTTCTACCCCGGCTACACGAACTACGGCTCCTTCGGGGCCCTGCACGGGCACCCCGCCGGCGGCCCCGCCGCCGCCGCCCCCGGCGCCCACTTCAATGGATTAAATCAGACTGTCCTCAGCAGAGCCGAGAGCCTGGCTAAAGACACTAAAATGATCAGGAGCCAGTCCCAAGTAGACCTTTGCAAAGACTCACCTTACGAACTGAAGAAAGGTATGTCCAACATTTAATATCGGCTTCTCCTCCCTAACCCCTCCTGGGACTGCGGTTTTGTTCCTTTTCTTTTTTTTCCCCTTCGTTGTTTTTTTTTTTTGTTGTTGTTTTTTTTTTTTTTTTAATTTATTTGAGAGAAATAATAAATTGCTTTGGCAGTTATTTTTCCAGTACCAAAAGAAAAACAAAACAAACAGAAAAAGACCANTTGTTTTTTTTGGTTTTTTTTTTTTTTTTTAATTTATTTGAGAGAAATAATAAATTGCTTTGGCAGTTATTTTTCCAGTACCAAAAGAAAAACAAAACAAACAGAAAAAGACCAGCTCCCCCCTCCCTCCCAGCACCCTCTTCAGAAGTTTATAGAGTCTATTTGAAATGGCTGGGTGGAAACCGCCCAGAAATGTCTTAAGCAAGTGAAAAGCAAACGAGTGACACGCTCTCTCTCACACACACAAAGCAGAAAGATTTGTATTAAATCTTATTCTGTATATTTAATGTAGCTTTTTTGTATTTAAATTGATAATACAGTATCTTTGAAGTAAATTATGAAATCAAGACAACTGTACAGGCATTAATGTTGTTTTCGTAATATAAATATATACATTTCTGTGTCTTTTTCCGAATTGTTTCATAGTTTTAAAATATATATATACAAGTTTAATTTAATTTTTTATGCCTATTGTTTTTTTTTCCTTGGGTGTGAGTTAAACTATAATGCAAAAACGAGACAAAACAAAAAGGAAATACTTTATACGTATTAGATTAAAAAAATACCCCAAACCTGCAGCCGCCTTTGTAAAATGCAAATATTTAATTAAAAGAGATTTTTTTAACAGAATCAAAACCACTCTCTTGTTGCAACGGGCAGATATGTAGATAGCTGCGGAAAAATAAAAACACGTCTTAAATGAGACGCAGGGCTCCATTTAGGAACTCACGATAGTACCTGAAGCCGTTTTGGAAGTGGCAGGAAATTTTTAAAAGGTCGGGGGGCTCCGGAGGCGAGAGCGGCAGCGGGACGGGGCCGGGTGCAGGAGGGACGCTGTTCCCAGAGGTGAAGGCTTAAATCAGGCCACGCACAAAAGCACTTGTTAGAAACACCAAATCGAAGCGCAGTCCCATCTTTTAACCTAATTACTTCCAATCAGTGTCGTGTTTTATGCAAAGCAATCAGCTGGTGAACTTTGCTAATGAGTTCGATTTTCTGCCAGATTTAGCCCGCGTCGCTGCAGCAGCGGTGCTGCGGCGGCAGCCGGGGCCGCCGACTGCACGGGCAAAGGCGCTCGGTGCGGCGGGGGCCGCCGCGGCCCCTTTCCCTTCCCCCGCTCCGCAACCCCGGCGCGCAGCACCGCTGCCCCCGGCCCGCGGCATGGGGCGGTCCCGGCGGGGCCCGCGGGCGCGCAGCCCCGCGCAGGGCCGGCCGCGGGCGCGGTGCTCCCGGTGCTGGCAGGTAGGTGTCACACTCGGCCCGGGTTTGGCTCCCGCCGCCCGTTCGGCCGTGCGGGAGTCCCGCGGGGCCGCGCTCCGCTCCCCGCTAAGCCCGCAGATCCGCGGCTGATGGTAGGACAGGGGCCGCGCCGCCGGGGTGATCCCAGCCACCAGACGTCCCTTGGGTGCGGAGACAGAGAGCATCCTGAGCCCGCTCCGCGCCGTTCTGCCGCTCCACAACCCAAGGCAGGGGGCAGCGGGTCCCCGAGCGCATTAGGGGCTCCCCAGCGCGGAACCTCCAACCAAAAGTCAGTTCCCGCTCGTGCGGCTGCCCGAGCAGCCCAGGTCCCCTGCAAAGAAAAGTGGCGAGGACTGTTCCAGCCCCCAGCTCCGGGGACGGCTCTATCCTTGTTCAGTGTGGATTTTGGGGATGTCAGCTGCACGCTGACATCGACACTGCTGATGTGATGGGAGTATGACTGGGACCTCTGGGGCTGGTGCCGAGACACCCCTCCGTTTGCTTGGATTGTTTTTTCTTTACGAGCCAGATAATTATTTTGTAATCTCTTCAACTTTTGAGAGCCCATTTATTAGCTCTAATAGGTTTATTCATGCATATTTACATTTTACGGGAATTTAAATAGTAGTTTGTATTTTGAGTTTTAAAGATACAGTCTATGTTCGCTTGGTTATACGTTTTTTTTTGTAGATAATCTGGTTTACAATCAAAATTGTTTCAACTGAATGTGCAAATAATCAAATATTCCTGGGATAATAGTATGCTATTTTGTAAGTTTATTAATGATAAATGATTTTTTAAAAAACGCTCGGATTCCTCCTTTGGATATTTCACTCCGGTCGGTGAAACCTGCAGGAAGGCGTATTTTTCGCGCAGCAGTGAGCTTTACTGGACTCACCTGCCTTGTTTAAAACGGGATAAAGTTCTCGCGGCGAGGGGCAGGGTAGAGCTGGCCCGGGTAGAAGCGGCCCCGATGTGCGGGGCTGGAGGCAAAGTGCCGCGGACCGCCTCCCGCCCGGGCTCTGCTGGCCCTGTCCCCTCGGCGGAGATCGCCTCCGGCTGAACTCGGCAAACTCCCTAGCGCCCTGTGCCAGAGAGAGCGACAAAGCCCCTCAGGACCGCGCTCCCGAGACAACAGGTTCCGCAGAGGAACGACTACCTCAAAATAAATAGGTTTCAATTATGCATCTAGCTATGGAATTTTTTTTTTAATTGTCGTGCTACCTTTCCACAGCTGATCTTTCCGATCTCAGAAAAAGCTATTTTGCAAAGCAGCTTAGGAGCTTCGCTCGTTCAAAAGCCCTATTCCTTATACTCAGGGTTATTCTGAATAGGTCTATTAGGGATCTCAATACGGTTTTCGTTTGATGTATAAATTCCTAAGGGAATTAACCGTTTCCTTTAGGTTGCAGCCTGTCGCCTATTTTAAACCATAACTATTATAGTAGCCCAAACGATTTCATACAACAATTTTATTCATCACCCTTTTCCCCTGCCACAGGAGATATACTGTATAGGCATTCTTTAACATAAGCACGAATTTACCAGTTTCTTTTCCGTAACAGAGTAGGGGGGAGGGGGCAGCGTTATCCTTTTTTGCCTCTGGCATGTTAATTTGTTGTTAAAAAAAAAAGAAGTGAGGGTATCTTAAAAATAAAAATAACGCCTGCTGCCAGTCAGAGCTGCCGTAGGTTACTCAGGAGCAGCCCTCGGAGCTGCCGGGAGCGACTCTCCAGCTGGGAGCGGAGCCCTCCCGGGGCGCGGGCAGGGCCGCGGGCTGCCCCGCGGAGGTTTGGGGCGGGAGGGCTTCGCTGCCGCTGCGAAGCGCTTTTTGGGCAGGTGAGGGGGAAGAGCGGGGCTGGCGGTGGGGTCCTCCAGACTGGACTTTCATCAGCTCGCATAGCAGCAGGTGCTTGCCCAGGGGCGCAGGTGGGAACGGCCCAGCATCCGCGGGGTGCAGCTCCGCTCTCGGAACAAACCGCTCGCCCCTTTCCGTGCCCACTCCCTCCCCTTTCTGTCCCGGACCCCACAGCACGGCCCTTGATGGGGCGGGGGAACCACGACCCTTACGCCGCCCGCCTCGACGGCGCGAGTCGAGCGGCGCAGGTGGCAGCGGGGTGCAGCAGAGGTGCCGCCCTCTCCCGCAGGTGACAGTCCAACATACCCCCCCCCCCCCCCCCCCCCC
>WAAE01016856.1:69953-209200 GCA_013400495.1 Nicator chloris
CCCCCCCCCCCCCCCCAACCCTCCGGCGCGGCCGACAAGAGCCTTGGCCTGGCTGGCCCGGCAAGACCCACGCGTGGGGCCGCAGGAACAGCTCAGTCTCCAGGTCGACACGTCCGCGGACCGAGGATCCGGGACTCTAGAGGAAACAAGCGGGGGCTCCCGGCGGAAAGCGGCCGCTCGCCGGGCAGGGAGCGCAGCTCGCCTCGGAGAGCCGGGGCAACGTCCCCCTCCCTGTCCGTCCGACCCAAGAGCCCTGTCCCCGGGGAAGGATGAGGCTTCCCCGAAAAACCTGGGCAAGTGTCCCGATGGGCCTACCGACACCTCAGCGCGCCCGGGATGACAGGACCCCAGGCGGGCTGCGAGCTCAGGGCTGCAGCCATTGATCCCATCCATCCCATCCACGGCAAAATTCTCTCAGTCCTGGGAGCAAAGAGACAGAACTGGGGGTGCGGTCCGCAGCCAGCACAGCCCCCGAGCTCCGGCTGGGACCCCCCTGTATCTCCAACCCCGGTTCTCAATTGCGGGGACGAAGAGCGAGAGAGGCGGGGAGCCTGGAGCAGCCCTGCTGCTTCCTCTTTCACGCTTAAAAACAAAACAAATCCTAATTTAGACCCTCAACACCCCGGACCGTGTTTACATCCCCCCCGCTGCTCTCCCCGCGAGTGTTGCTTTTCCAATTGTCACGATTAACCTACGGGGCTCCCGCTCGGCGCGGAGCCTCCGCGGCGGCCGGGACGGCGCGGTCGCGTCTAATTGGCTTATTGGACCTCCCCCCACACCCCTCCCCCTCCCCGGCAAGAGGTTGTGAACAGCATCTTCTCTCGTCCTGCCTTGGAACTACGTGAAAGGCCCCCCGACAAGAAAACACGGGAAATCACACGGTCAGCAAGTTTAAAGGAGACGAATAAAAAATATCACAGGGGGTTGCAATAGGGAAAAGTACAGCAACTTCAACACAAAACCGAGACGAGCTTAGAAAAAAAAAATACCCAAAAGAAAGCAAAGGAAATCTCGTCTCCACGGCCCGGTCCAGCCGGCGCCCAGCGCCGGTGCGCAGCCGTGGGTATTCCTCAGCCCGCGGTGCGGTGCGCCCGGCTCCGCGGTGTTCCGCCCGCCCCAGCAGCAGCAGCAGCCAGGCTCGGGGCAGGCTTGGAGCGGCACGGGAGTGCCGGGGAGCGCGCCCGCCCCCCGCCTCTACCACCCCCCTCCCGCTCCCCTCTTTCTGTGACCTGCCACGATTATTAGTAAGGACATCTGTGGCTGGCAAGGGAACAAGTGTTACCAAAACCAGAACCGGCTGTTTTTCCAAATGAGCAATATGTTAATTCCTCATCCCCCCTCTGGTTTCTTTAAAACCTGGCACAAATACATCAATGGCGGAGAATAAGGAGCCTTTGCAGAGAACAAGTGGCAGTTTTGAATTTACCTTTTGTGTGCGCCTCAGATGCAATCTTGAGGCGTTTTTTCCCTTCTCTCCCACAGAAAAAGAGTGTTAATCTGCCCTATCTTGGGACCCAAAAGGATTGGAGTGGAGTAGATATTCACTGGAATCACATAGGGGAATAAGGGTCTTGCTTTATTGAATCATCAAATCCCAGGAATGAAGCTCTTAATTAATTATGGGTGCTAAAAATTCAGGCCAGCTGTTTCTTTTTACTTGGCTCTGACAGAGAAAGACAAAGTCTACATCGAGATCTTCTAAGGCGCATTCAGCATAAATCAGCGCCCTCGGCGGCGCTCCCGGCCGCGGCGCGACCCGGCGGTGACAGATGGCGCATTGTCCCCGCATTCCTCCACCGCGCCTCCGCGGGCGCGGAAGCGCTCGCCCGGCGGCGCGGCCCGACTCAAACCGGGGACCTTTCTCTGCCCGGGAAAGTGCTCGCCCGGGACCAGCGAGGGAAGAACGGGCCGTGCCTGGCCGAGGTGCCGGCCCTGCCCGACGGGGCGGCCGCAGGAGAGGCTCCTGCGCAGGCTCTGCCTTTTCCTGCCCGAGAGCGCTCCGCAGGCACCTCCTCCGCCCCCGGCAGTCCCAAAGTGCCGTTCGCAGTCCCTGCCCCTGCTCCGAGGCTGCGGCTAGGCACCCGCACCTAAGTCCTGCTCGGCCTCCCTCCCCGCACCCAGCACCCTCGGCGATACCGCCACGGGACCACCTATGGCTGGCGCGAGGGACACGGGGCCCGCCCAACATGAGCACTTCTACTTTTCTCCCGAAGGCAGAAGCGTTTCCCTGCGCGGTCGCGGAGTCCCCCGGGAGGGCTGCGCCGGGCCCCGCAAGGGGCAGGAGGCAGCGGGGGTCGCAAAGGCGCGGAGAGCCGCGCAGGAGGTGCGGCTTCAGAGCCTGGCCGCGGCTCGCCGGGTCACCTCCATCCCGCTCCCTCTTTTGCGGGGCGGCTGCGTTCGCTAAATACCCGGTACTCAGCAGGAGCAACTCGCGCTATTTTCACGGCCAGTTCGCAGGCGACGGGTGCCCGCGGCGGGCGGGGCTGCCCGAGCCCCTCTCGCCTCCTCCTGCACTTTTCAGTCACGGAAATCTCTGCCGGTCCACCTCGGCGGGGCCGAACGCGGCGGGAGGCTGGAGGAGGGGTGCTCAGTGACTCCCCGGGGTCGTACCCCGCCGGCCGTTTCCAGCCTCCTCAGCCCAGGATCTCTTCACCTCCAACTACCAGAAAATAAATGTCCTCCGCACGGCGTTACTCATGTGTTATAATTAGAGCATGTGCGAACTCGCAGCGTGCCGGGAGCCTGGCTCGGGTTGATGCAGGCACTTGTGCAATAACCACCTCTTTCTGCCGTGGCGGTGCTGCGCGGGCAGCCTGGCTAGGGCCGGCTGGGGCCGCATCCTGCCCCGGGCCGCATCCTGGCTCGGCTCGCCCCTGCGTCCGCGACGGGAAGGGAGCGGCATCGTCCTGATACCTCTTTTCCCTCGAAATTGGCTCTTATTTGCCTAAAGCTAACCACAGACCTCTCCACGCTCATGGCTGATGGATGCAAATGTAAATGTGCACTTATTTAATTGGATCAGGTCCCAAGATAAAAGAGATAAACGGCTCCCAGTTTGCCAAGTTATTTTCAGAGGCATGCAGTGATGTGTGGAGGGAAAGTTAATGAAGAGGAGAAGAGACACACTGTACTTAAAATACCTCAGGTCTAGACTTGGGGAGAGGGAAGCATCGAACTCCGCCACGGCGGATCGGCGGGGGCTCCGCGCCTCGGCCCCGCGCAGCGCGGCTCGGCGGGGCCGCAGGTACCGCACGTAGCTCCTCACCCAAGCCGCGGCGGGCGGGGGGAGGCTGCACCCTACGTGGCAATTAATGCTCTTCCCCTCTTCCCTCCACCAAAATTGTTCTCCCTTACTGCCGCCTGCCCTCGTTCCTCCCCGTGTTCTACATCCGTATGCATGAGACATTAACAGACGGTTATTGATACAAACATAGTTTTTGTTGCTAAAGGCCTTCCAAAACAAATTCTCCGGCTGAATGCCAATGTATGCATGTTGGCTGGTGACAGCTGATTAGTGAAATGATTTACGGCCAAGTTAAAAAAAAATGATACTGTCAAAGGCAGCAATTTGAAAAAAAGATAAGACAGTACAGCCTCAAGGCTTCCCACTGTAAAGCCACCCAACAAATCTAAACCTACACTACAAATACCTGAAACACTCAAGGAATCAATTGGTCGCAGATTAAATACAGTCTGTATTCTGACTCGCCCTGGTAATCTGTAACTCTCCACAGGAGCAGCCCCTCGATTTATGCCTCCAGCCTCACCTGTGAGAGAGCCGGCTCCTGCCCGAGCTGCCCTGCCGGCCTCCCAGCATCCCTGCAATTGGAGACTTAGGCCTCCTTTTTGTTTCAAGACTTTTTCTCTCATTAATTGATTAAAAAATCCCCCTTCCCTCATTTCTCTGTAGCTCTTCTTCATAAAGAAAGCTTTTGCTCTGCAATAAAATAAGAGACTTTGATCCCAGATCATCCTCTTAGGCCTTCCAGCTGAAATCAGCGGAGAAACTATGTGGAGTTATTGTTCGCACTTGCTGCACTTCTGATTCAGAAAGGGCTGATTTATTAGCTTGTCAAGGGAAGCATTGTTCAGGAAGGCAATCAAAAAGCACTTACCTAGCTAAACTAAAATTACTGCCTTTTCAGTGGCTAATTTGTATAACTCCCATGGAGGAACTTGGGTAGTGTTTGATGAGGCATAAAATGATGATTAATGAATTTATTGGCCTGCTGCTCATCAAATAGGAGTAGTATATCTTTCCTCTATTGGGCGTTGGGTCTAATGCTACATGTCTGTGTAAAGCAAGTCCAATATGATCTCCTTTTTAGCCCCCTTTTAACCCTCATGACCTGAAGAATATCACCATGTAACAGAGGCAACATCAGGGGACTGCAAAGACAAAGAGCCCGTTTGATAACACGGTAAATGAGAAATGCGAGGAAAGTTGCTGCAGGGACAGATCTGCTCAGTTTTCGACTTTCAATCACTTTGACTACTGAAGTGGGAAGAATGTAGAAACTAGATAAGGTGCGAGAAGCGAAAAGAAAATGACAAACCAATTTTAACTTTCATAAAGGATCCAGGCAGACAACTTCATTGCTACTTGAAAGAAGAGTGAGTTCAGGAAGTGCTGGGATTCCCGAGCAATCAGGCATGCTGCAGCACCTCACCACACAGCCCTGCATGGAGACACAGGGAATATGCCTCCAAACTGGCCATATCCATCCAGGGCCAGCAACCTGCTTGGTACTCTGACCAGATTTGCTGCAACCATTTTGAGCCCACACATTTTATGTCCTTTTTCGTCCACCAAAACAGCTTTCTCCTCTGCTCAGTGTTTAATGCTTGAATCACTCTTTTGAGGCTAGAGTGTTTCTGAGAGAAATTACATACTTTCTCTCTTTTAAAAGCCCCTACTAAATTACTTGTGATTCAGTGCCCACTTGGATACACGTGACCTACAGGGTATCTTATGCTCTACACATTGCTACTTTGAGTAAAGACCCCCAGAAGATGAGAAATGTTGCTGACATTCTCAAAAACCAGTTAAAGTAAGTTTGCCTGAGATTTGTAGTCAGAGATATTCCCAGGATTGAATCAATTTAGCTCTTAGCTTCCATGGACAGTTCCCCATTCCTGCAGCTCTGAAGCTTGTTGAGAGAACTGCAGCTTGCACGTCTCCCAGTGACGATGCAGATGCCTTATCTGGAGCCTGTTGCCAAAAAGGCAGCATGTCTCACTACCTCTTGAGGTTTCACAGAAGTACCCTCAGGCCTGTGTGTCAGCAGCCCACCGTGCTGAAGACTGAGAAGGTGCAGGAACATTTTGCAGAGCTACTGATATGATCAACACTTGCTAGATGATGTGATGTTTCAGGCTCCAATGAGGCTCAGAGGAGCAGGAAATGGTAACCTGGAGGTGCCTGGCAATCCCAGCAACCTGTCCTCCCTCTCTGCACCTTCCCTTTGTGCCCCTGCATGCAGAGCCAGGGCACGGCCTGCTCTGCACTCTGCAGAGGGGAGTCAAGAAGTGAAAGCAGGCTGTAGATGAAGCAATGTGAAACTCCTTCCTTTTGCTCTCTCGTGTTACAATGCAGTTTCTTCTGTATTTTTTTCTCTCCATGACCTGTTCTGTTCTGGGCTATATTAGATTATGTTTCTGGAAAGCTGCTTGGGAATTGACTGAGGGAAGTCTAGATGTCACCCTGGGAAGGCAGGAGAATTGCACTCCTTAATTTTAAGGGATTTAAGCTCATATTTTCTGAGAAATTCTTAAATTTGGCTCTTCCATCTTAGACAATAATTGTGATTTCAAACATTCTTGTTTGTAGAATACAAGGTATGTAACATACAAAGAATTGTTCATTTTTCAGATCTGTTTAGAAATAGTTTCTGGAATGGTAAAAGGAATCTGACCAATCTTTTAGTTCATCAAAACAACTTTCCTGAGACAACATACTGCCTTCCTTGACAAAAGGAAAAAGGCCCCACCTTATGTTTACAAGATCAGAAAACATTTATTTCAATTCTACCAATTGGTATTTGTCTGAGACACTTTTAGCTGAAATGATCCTCTGGAAAATAATGTTTATAAACATCCTCGAACAAATAGCACTCTCCTGACACAAGCCTACCATCAATGTACCTCTCAACAAGTTTTATCTACAAGTCCTTGACCTGTGACTGCTTTTACAAAGGCTCTCTGTTCATTAGCAATTTAAGGTCACTTTAAGTACTTGTGTCATGAACACACAGCACAGCCATAAAATATATGTATTAAATACCAGCTGTATTAATATAGCGGTTTATTTTCCTCTACTTGGCTCCCCAAAGCAACATGATCTTACACATTGATGAAAAAAGACATAGTTATATTTGCATAATTACAGCAATATTGTAAGTCTTTAGTGCAATAGACCTAAGAGGCTGATTTATGATTAAATATGTATGGCTAAAAGTTACCACGCTGGGTAGTGTGCATAGCATTAGACAATGACAGTTTTGGGACATAATTGCTTTAATGTGGGCAATTAAGACTAAGTGCATGTGATTTTAGTGTCTGCCCTACATTCCTCTGAATGATTACAATGATCAATACACATGATTTGTAAGTCGCTTCCTATTGATCGAATGGTAAAATGTTTGACCTTCCTTTGAGGAAGTAATTTGCTAAATTATGACACCACGTGAAGTCTTTCTTGGTTCAGAGGTGAGGGGTAATGGTGCTCAGAATTAGAAAAAAATAAAATAATTTTTCCACCTTTTCCTGAAAGTCAGTCTGTAATGTCTCCACCAATTCACTGACTTCACCTGTGGAGGGAGGAGTCTGGCCACATTCGTCTTTGAAACTAGGGAAAAACAGGGGAAAAATTGAATTGCAAACTCAGTCCGTCTTTGCAAGAAATCCTCTTCATAAACTTTATCTATTTACTCTATGTCAAATCATGAGGAAGTTCTCGACCACAAGATCTCTGTTGTTTGCAAGCAGCTGGAGAAAAATGTGCAGCAGCAAAGTTGGGGAAGCAGAGCACACCGTGAGTGCCGTGAGCAGCTGGGACACGTGGCAGGGCTTCCTGGGCTGCCTGCCAGGCTTAATTTAGCTTTGCATGCACAGTACCAAACAGCCTTCACTGTATCACATTAGCAGGTACGAAAAGCAAACCAACAGTGTTCATGAAAACACATTAGCCGATGAACAGTAACTGAATTACAGCTGAGGACCTTCCTTCCATGCTAAATGCCATCCTAAATGTACACAGTTGCAAATTAGATCAAAATTAGTAGATACCAATGCACTGTATCCTGTTCCAGGGGTTCACAGAATCACAGAATCGACGAGGTTGGAACAGACCTTTGAGATCATGGAGTCCAAGCTGTGACCTAACACCACTTTGTCAACCAGACCATGGCACTGAGTGCCACATCCAATCTTGTATTAAACACCTCCAGGGACAGTGACTCCACCACCTCCCTGGGCAGCCCATTCCAATGTTCAGTCACTCATTCTGTGAAGAACTTCTTCCTAATGTCCAGCCTAAACCTGTCCTCGAGCAGTTTAAGGCTGTGTCCTCTGGTCCTGTCTCTGGTTTCCTGGGAGAAGAGGTCTCCCCCAACCTGGCTGCACCCTCCTGTCAGGGAGTTGTAGAGAGTGATGAGGTCTCCCCTCAGCCTCCTCTTCTCCAGGATAAACAACCCCAGCTCCCTCAGCCCCTCCTCACAGGACTTGTGTTCTAGATCCTTCACTAGCCTTGCTGCCCTTCTCTGCATGTGTTTGAGCAGCTCAACGTCCTTCCTAACCTTGGGGGCCCAGAATTGGACACAGCACTCAAGGTGTGGCCTCACCAGGGCCAAGCACAGGGGAGGAATCACTGCCCTGATCCTGCTGGCTGCACTATTCCTGACACAGGCCAGGTGCCATTGGTCTTCTTGGCCATGTGGGCACACTGCTGGCTCATGTTCAGTCTGCTGTGTAGTCTCCATACTCCATCTGAGAGACAAGCCTTCCCAATACAATCCACTCTTCCTGCACTAACACTCCAGCATCAACACACACTGCCCTCGCCATGGCCAGAACACTCCAGCTGCCTGTGCAAAGTTACAGTTGCCTGTGCAGATCAGGCTCTAAACTCCATTTCGTCTCCACCTTACCCAGAACTGGGGCATCCCCAACCTCCCATGCTGTGCTCAGCCTCCCCATTCCCCCAGCTCCCACCTTCCCAGTGCCCCACACCCCAGCCTAGGTGAGGAAAGTTGCTGGAATGCAGCAGATCCTTGGGTACAACAGGCTCACTTCCACACTGAAGGCAAAGGCAGTATAATGGACTAGAAGGACAGGGACACTTAAAAATGATGCTATGGAAGATAGAAGATGAAACATACCACAACTCATGTAGCTAGCAAGAAACATCCTATTTACTGGCTGTTGTGCCAAGCACACACACTGTTACACAATGTCCCACTCTTAGATCCTTTTTGTAAGGAGAACAGAGCATCAAAGAGTTCATAATTTTCCCAAAACAGCAGTACTGAACAATGAATTAAACTACAAAGCAGTTGGAATTCCTGGTTAGAAAAGCATTCAGTCAGACAAAGGGCTGACTTGTTGGAAAACTGAAGGTAAATCTGCTTGCCAGACCTAAGAGGACAGGCCCTCCTAGAGCTCACCAGCCACTGCTGAAGCATCCTTGGTGAAATTCCTTTTCTTTCTAGCCATAGATGATGCTTGGACACCAGTTACAGACAAACTTTCTGGGATGAACAGGACTGCTCTGAAAGCCTGCCCTTCCCCACCCCAACTCTATGCCAGTCCTATGCTAGGAGTGAAGTGTATCACTCTAAACCATAATCATCTTGTATCTAGAATTTGAACATTCCTTTTGGGTTTCTTCCAGGGTCTTAATGACCCTCACAGAGGCTTAGGGTTCCCCAGATGTTTCATTTTTAAGAAATTCTACTGTTAAGGCTACACAGTATACTACAGTCACTCTAAGCTGCAATTAAAAAAAACAAACATAAGACACAGCCATGGGTAAATACTAAATAAATAATTTGACACTCAAATTTCCATTTTCTTATTCATGGTATCATTCCCTTGGCAGCAACCCATTCTCAACAGCTTCCCTGCAACTAGTGCACTAGCCTTTGGTCCCATTTCTGCATGACCCAAGTTGAGCTAGCTGGTGATTATCACTTGGTAAGAAGACAAGAGGATGGACAACTGGCAGTGGCAGTTCTAATCAACTGTTAAACATGAGGAGCCCCAGCCAGGGTAACTTGGTGCTGAGAAAGCTGTTTATGGTCCATTTTGGAAATTTTCCTGGCACAATGTACTCAGATAGATGTGTTTCCATTACTTTTCATTTAAACTAATTCTTCCTTGGCTACCTCCTTTTCTTTTTGAATCTGATGAATGGATTTATCCTGTATTTGAATTACATGTTACCATTCTTATTCTAAAAATGTGCAGAGACTGAGATATCCATCATCTTGTTGGAGACTCCTTGAGGAATCAACACGAGAAGGTGAAAGCTGCAGACCAAGGCAGAGGAACTGTGTCAATAAGCACCCCTACTCAACCCATGCAGATAAATCTCTTGGAGGAGGAGAAGGCAGAGAGGGATGGAAGTGCATCTCCAACAAGCACAAACTGCAGCTGAGCTGTAGGTTGGCACGGGGGCTGCAGAAGGCACAAGGGTGGTGCTGAAGCTGGGCAGAGCCCAGCAGCCTGGGACCAGTCACGGGGCAAGAAAAGCAGCGGCCAGAGAGACTCGGGGGGGACTCCTGTCACAGGCACAGGGGCAGCAGAAGGCTGGCAGCCCCCAGCACTGCCCAGGGCCTGGGTTGAACAGCAGCCACTACCCACAAAGCAGCTTAGCCCAGCCCTGTGCTGGGGATAAATCTGTGGACAATCACACACAGGGTACCAACCTGCTGGCACAGCTGTGCACACCAGGGACAGAGAGAGCCAGCAGCTCACTGAGGGAGGCCTCACTCTCTGCCACTGAACCCCACCATGGAGAAACCAGGAAAACTCCACAGAGCAGTGCGGAACATAATGGCACAGCAAGACCTGTTCGTGTTGTGGTCTCACCCAGGATGGGGAGATAAGAGGTGAAAACTGGCTAATTAGTCTCATTCTGCCTTTTCTCCATTGTTTTTTCTGTGGGGAAAACTGGGACTCACACATCTCAGTAACATAGTTTTCTCCAACTATTATCTTAAAATTTTTAAACACGCCATGCACTGGAAATCCTGACCTTCAATTGAGAATCAAGCCATTGGATATTCTTTGCTCAAACTCTTCAGTTATTGAGGTCTGATGTCAATATTTACAGTTTAAAAGGTAAGAGCTGCTACCAGAGTTTTCTCTGAATCTTTTTCCTGGGGAATATATTCCCAGGTTTCATTTGGCCTAAACCTCCAGGCATTGAATATGCTGTTTTTTCATGGGCCCACTACATAGATTCCAACCTGGAGGCAGCACCTCCATCTGAGCTGGCATCTGGCAGGGATTCAGTCACCTAAAAAGAGGCTTCTGTGGCATCTTAGATTCCTCTGGGGTATCCAAGCTATGCCCATGGGACACAGGATCTCTGAGAGGCCTGCACCGGGGCAGCAGAGAGGCCAGGGAGGTACTGTAGGACACCTCCAATAAAGGAAAAAGGTGTGAGTGAGTGAATCTCAGCCCTAAATACTTTCATAGTCCCCAGCAAGAAAAGGCACTTTACAACATGATTCATTTCCTCCCCAAATCAATGTCCAAAACAAATCAGAGGATTGACACACTGGAAGTGCTGATCTTGCTCTACTGCCTGCGAGGAGAGCCCAGGGGGGCTAAAGCAGGTGCCTGTGCTGTAGACATTTAAAGCCAGGTGAGATGACTTTCCCCAAAGCTATGTATAGATGTGCTTCTCCCTGCTAGTTACCTGACTTCAGTGATCTGAATCTAACAAAACCCAGATCTATCTCCTGTAAAAATATACATGAGTTCTTCCCTAGTCTAGAAAAAGTGTTAATGAATTCTTAAAAAACAATCACTTGTGAAAATCCTTACAGTCCAACTATCTCTAAGACAAATTTAAGTACTACTACAATACACAATTAAATTATATAGTGGTTGCTACAATGAATGAACAAAACCCTTACTTAAAACTCTTACTTACATTGCAACTTCACTCATGAACATTTCCCTTGCTTTTCCATTGAAATATTTAAGGAATAAGATAAAAATCCATGGCCCTTACTCAGGAATGCTCATAATCACATAGCTTTAAACATAGAGCCACTGAACTTGATGAGACTTCAACACACAATTAAATTGCACAGTTCAGCCTAGACTGGTTCCTCAGACAACACTTTACGTAGGAGAATCAGATTTAAAAATCTATTTCTTTAAGGTGTGAAATAACATATATGATTAATCAAATGACTGCATTAAAACTATGTTTTGCACAACTAGATAAGATGAGAAGAGAGGGAAATATTAAAATGTGTCAATACAGGAATGGAAAATGAGAAACTTTAAAAGCAAAACTAGTAGCAGGATTTGTGGTATTCTGCAAGTTCAAAATGCAACTGACATATTTCTTTGTTGTTGTTAATTTTGTTTTGCCTTCATATTAACTGCATCTCTTTGATGAATATTTTTAAAAATAAAATAATGCTTATCATTCAGGCTGCTTTGAAGTGCTTCTGAGTTGAATGACTGGTAGCATTTATTGATTTCATAGTGTGACACTAGAAGTTTTGATATGGGATTTTAAAAAATGATATTTGAAGTTAAAAGAAGACATCTTGATTAAAGCCAGAACAAATTGTTTGGCTGAGATTCAAACTCTGGTTCACATGCCTTTCCAAGTTTGTGGATTCACTTGCTTGCTAGGAAAAGCCCATATGCTTTCAATGGATGAGTTCAAAATTCATGCCATGGAAAGGCAGGAAACTGCTTCAAAGTTGGGAACCAACAGCCCAGCTTAAACCATAAGGGAAAAATATATTCATAGACATTAGATATAAGAATGAGGTAGAAAGCTCTTGTGTTTAAGGGGTTCAGTTCTGAGACACAGACAGCGTGACCTTGAACCAAATCCCGTAGTCTTCTGTGCATCCGTTGCCCATATGCAAACTCCTGATAACATCGTTCTCATCTCCTGTGCAGGCAGCTGTGAGGATGAAGAGCAGCTCTGTGGTGCTGTATGTCATAGGGCTGGCTGGACAGATGATCTGTTGGGTTATCACTTTAGGTCTCGAAGAGACTGTAATGAATGCTACTGATCTGCTGGGCGCAACCACTGGCTGCCAGCAGCCTGGGTAATTCTGGTTCAAAAGGTACCTCAGACTCCACCACACAGGCACTGAGTCTCTGTGCTGGCCACTTCTACTGAGATACTTGATGTTCTCCTGGCTTCTCCAGGTGAGGGGGGACATTTAACCAAGGATTGGCACATACCTGAGGTCTGCTCAGTGCTTCAGGATGAGCAGAGCCCTGCAGCTGTCTCCTCCTGCACAGTCCAGTACACTGGCTATTGTCCTGTGTGGCTTAAAGAACAAGAGTGGAACTACTTCTTCAAAATGGACCAAAAGTACTAAACCTTTACAGAGATCATCTGCTCAAAAGCCACTTGGGTCCTTATTCTTTAAATAACTGAACCAAAGCACGGGCTCATAAAGCAGTTTCTGCATCCTGGGAGATAATCATCACTTCTTCTCTTGACCTTCTTCCATTGCTGGTTTCACAAGGGATGAGACTGACTTTTAAAGGAAAAATTTGCTAGTGCCGTTTGGGCAGGTCATGAAGAAAAAAAGAAGTTGTCTGTTTTAGCAATTGGAACTGTAGTAAGTCACCAGCAGGCTACAGACTGAGTTGTTACACTCAGGGGGAAAAAAACTGTTAGGTGAGCTGCTTAATATCAAGGCTCACCACTCACTTCTGCATACTACAGACCATGTCAAAAGCTTTCCAGTAATCAGTAGAGCTTAAGAAAAGTCTCTGATTAACTTTTCTTTCATCTTTCTCTTTTCCATCTGGTGTTAAAGATCAAACCTTCAGTTCCTCTACTCTTTTAAGCCTTGCCTGTTTGACAGAAAAGTTCTCATCCATCTTAAATCTAGTGTGGGCTAGAATGTCTTTCAGCAGTGGCTAGAGGGTAGATATATTATCAGATAGTAACCATATTGCTCCCTCTCCTTTTACTTGAGCTCTGTATTTGTTATTATAGGATATATCTGGGGTTTGTGAGTGTTCAGCCTCTATCCCTCTATGGCAGGATAGTGCTGTGCTGCTAATGCTTTGCAAATCACTGCACTATTTATTTCCAGTTTAGGAATGTCCTATCTGTGCTTTGCATAACTTCTTCCAATTTTACCAGCAGCCCAGAACACTTGTCTCCTATGACTTGCAGCATCTGTACTCTCAAAGACACTATGATGTGGGACTATGATGGTGACTTTGCTGGGGCTGTAACTGTTTCAAACTGCACCACTACTGATCGTCAGCTGGGTAAAAGCAGCATCTTCCCCTTCAACATAGACCGCAGGAGGGTGGGGCTGCTCAGCCACCCCTTTGAAATCATTGCCTTCCTGGTGGGATGTGGGTAAACACTTCTGGAATTGCTGGGATTGACTTATACCTGCCATGGCATCTTCCATGGCACTCTTAGAGGTATTTCTTAGTAGCAGAAGAAAAGCAGCTCTAAGTGTTTGCTCTGTGACTTACTCAAAACAGAAAAAGAGGTCACGCCTCCCCAGCACATTGAGGGCCATCCAGGGCCACCAGTTAATAATATAGAGTACTTGGATAATGGCAAATATAGATAATTACAAGATAATTACATTTCTCATTATTTCAAAATCAGGCATCTTTTCAGGAAGAGAAATTCCATTTCCTTCCTGCCTCTAACACCTAACATCACTTTTAAGCTATGACTTCATAGTCCATACGAATTATCAAATCCACTTGAAGTATCTTTTTCAGGCTAGTTATTGTACCAGAGACTCATAAAATGTCTTAATGACTTTGCAGAGGGAAGCAAAACACTTGAAAATGAAACATGTTAAAAGAAGTGGGAAAGAGAGGAAAGCTGCCTCAGGCAATTTACACTGGAGTGGTGATGACAACATTGTGAAACAGCAAGGCTGTGAAGGCCAAGTCGTTTTTAGAGGACAGCACAGCCAGCAGTAGCCAATCTACAGACACTGGAAGTGCACAATTATCAGGGCATCTACTTCTGATTAGCTCTGCTCTCGTCCTGTGAACCAAATTAACATATTAGGTGCAGCCCAGAAAAGCATTATCTCCTGTGGCTTAAACAAAGGGAACACGTGCAGTATGTGCGCCATCAGATCTCTTCATGATATAAACCACTAAGTGGCAACTGGTAATAATCAAGAATTTTTCTTCAGTGGTGCCCAAATTACAGACTTTTCCTGTCATACCTATCACAGGATTTTTAAATTAAGTATCTGTACTCCCTAGGCATGACACAGTATTGGGTCAAAAGCTTTTTCGTGTAACCTACCCTCTCTCTCAAAGGTGTTGGCCTGCAACTCCATGCCTTCATAAATCAGAGGGATGTCAACATGCTCTGCAGACCAGTTTCAAATCTTAAATTTACAAAAGAAGTAGTCAGACTGATCTTGAAGCCTGCCTGTCTGTAGGGAAAGTTAAGTGGGACCTTTGGAGGAAAGATGGGATGATGCCATATGTTTGAAGACCTTTCTGCCTTGCTTTTCTGAGCCTGGACTAAAGAATTGGGGTGCAACATCTTCCTGCTAGGAAGAGTACAAGAAAGGACCTTTGGACACAATTGGTTCTGCATCTGAACCAAAGCAGCAGCTCTTGCCTGATGCTGATGAGTACCTAATATATCAGGAGATATGCAAAAGCTCATTATTGGGCAGATGTAAGAAGCTTGCTTTCATATCCTGCTCCCCAGCAGTTAGAGACTGATTTACATCCTAGAACACGTGGTTCAATATCCTTTTCAGTATGTGTTGTATTATATATAACATCAGGTATTTCTGATTTCAATATAAACATCTAAATCTGAATCCTAAATCTTGGTCTGAACAATTTGCTGTGGCAGACGGGCCTACAGTTAAATCATGTGTTGTGTAAAAAAAGCATTTCCATTTATCAGTGCTGAATTTCATACCTTTAACTATCAATTTAAGTGACACTGGAATTCACTTAAAACATTTCTTTCCAGTGTAATAGGCCCTATATGTGAACTTCATGCTCATATGGCAATCAATTGTATTTACAGTTATAAACACAATTACTCTGCAGTACCATGTTACAGTTCCTGCAGCTCATGTTAATGTGGATGCAAGGATTAATATTCATGAGGACTGAGAGATGGGTGAAAATAATAATAAATGCAAACATTCTGGTTAAATAGGAGGAGGCTGTGAAATCAGCTCTAGAAAGGAGCAACTCCTTTCAGTTTTCATTGGCTCATATCATTAAATTAGGGGCATAACTCATCCATCACTACAATATTTCAGATTTAAAGCAGCACAACTTTGATTGCAGCCCAGTTCCACTGATAGAAAAGCCAAAGGGATATAATTGTGGGACAGATTTCTCATTTTTGAAAATTTCTTTGTTCTATGTTACATGCAGATTACTGAAATGTTTTATGTTACAGTTTGCCAGACTGCATTTTATTTGCTGAAGGGAACTAACTGTGAAACTAAATGAGCTGTTCTGAAGTTGACAGTGTGCACAGGCTCTTGCATAAATGCTTGGAGAATACACTACCTTTCCATACTAATTTTAATTCTCTAGATAATATTTGCTGGGCAAATCATGTATTTTAAATGTATATTTATCATCTCAGGAAATTTAAGTGGCAGCGCATACCTCCTCTTTTGGTTGTAGGGTAAGTACTCACTTTGAAAAATCTAAATTTCCTGTAACTGCTTAGCAGAGTAGCCAACATATTTGTCTCACAAAAGCCTTTTCAAGATGAATGTGTAACTAGTTTACACTTCTGTGGTGTGTGCCGTCCACATAGTTATTACAACTTATTTCACACATTAGATAAAAGGTTAAAATACTTTCCCTCCAATCATACATAACTCAAATTCTTTGGTTATTTTTTTTTATTGTTATTTTAAAATTTCTAAACTACAGTTAAAGTCTAGGGAAAATCCATTTCATTCCTGGCTTTCTATAAGCATCAAAAGATGTCAAGTTTTCCAGAGCTGCTGTTGATAGCAGGAAAACCAACACAATCTGGGCAGAATCATCATCATAAATAAAAGAGCAGTGTTTTGATTTTGTGCTATAAATAATGAAATAAGCACCTGATTTTTATCCAAAAAATTAAGAGGCATAATTAATTCAGGCATGCTTCAGGGTAATTCTAACATGCAATCTTTGTTCTCGTGTTTTATGTTCTATTTGACCCGGTTGCTAGGATGCTACTGCAAAATAACACATATTGAGATCGGCATTGCCGGGTGCTGCGGGTGTGACGCCGTGTCCCTTTGTGAACTCCATTTCTCCTTCAGAACCTGCTAATTCTGCCAAGCTTGGTGTGATCCCAGCCTCCCACACCATGTTGTTATTAGGTGGATTGATTGAATGGATGAATGGGAGATTCCTGCATGCCTGGAGGGAGGGCAGAGGCAGGGAGGCCTCGTTATCCCCAGCCCAGGACAGGCATATCGCTCTCAGGGACACCTCAGCAGGAAAAAAATGGTGCCTACACTTCTCAAAGGGTGAAGGAAAAGCAGCTAGAGCTGTGGTTGAAGGACCAGAGATATCTCCCTGACACCCTTAAGCTTTTGTAAAGGTCTACCCTTTGGAGAACACGCTACAATACAGCCCAGAGCAGGATGAGTGGCCTGGGCTGAGAAAGTTCCTCGATCACCTTCAGTCCATTCTGAAATATAAATACTCCACTGTCTTCCTGGAAGAAAGCAGTTCTGCTCCAAGAACTCTGAATCCTAAAAGGTTCATATTCCCTCCACAATATGGCTGTCACCTTTAGGTCAATAGGAGTAGGTAAATCTCCAATTCCAGCCAACAAATTTCATTAATCTTTTCCTTTCCTGTTTGCCAAGTGAAGATTCATTGTTTTATCAACTTGTACTTCTTTGCTAGCATTCATGAAGCTGATGAATCACTTGCAATCTACTTTGACTCGTCCTTACTGGCAACTGCACACCAAGTCCTGAGGAGCAGGAGGGATATGAAGCTTCCTACAGTCTCCACAGTTATGGCTCTCTTAGCTGATGAGTTAGGAGGGGAAAAAAATATCTGTCACACATAGGCAGTTCTTTTGTAGCTCTTACAACTAATTATGCCAAGTCAGATTCACACAGGTAACAGCAAATGATAAAAGTGGCCGATTTTAACTGTGTATCAAGGAAACTACTCTTAGTGTAATAGTCCCACTCCAAAGCCCATGCAAAGCAAACTAAGTGCAGAAAATCTACATAACTGATTATATTAGATGGTTTATCCTAGTCTCAAAGTGCATCAGGTAGGAAACAGACACAATTTGTGTGATAAAATTATCAGCAAAATTTAATCTCTCATTCACACACATGCACAGCTGCATCCTAGAATCAGCCTGCACAAAAGCAAACAGGAGCAGCCAGGGATTACAGGGCAAAGTCTTGGCCATCATCTACATCATGCAGATGTAGCTGCAGCTTGTTGTGTCCATGAGAGAAAACCTAAGCACTCAGGAGGCACTCGACCTTGCAGTTGCAAGAATAACCACTGAATACTGCAAGTTAGAGCACTCCAGCTCAGTCCACAGTGCCTGAATTTATTGTCATGCAACACCATAAAATCAGTCACAGAGTCTACTCCTCACTACATACCTGGTATAGCATCCCCACAAGTCCTGTCACAGGAAGACCAAATCCCTCTGATTTAATGCTCAGAATGCATGCACAGAACCCTGCTGTTCTGAGCAAGTCTCTTTACCCTACCTTTGTCTTATCATCTCTAATTTTAGAGTAACTTTCAGAGCCAGAAAAGCTGAAAGCAGTGCCTTGCACAGATGGCCACGTTCAGATCTCTTGTAGCTTTGCCCCTGCAGAGCAGCTAAACTGATCAGGTCCCTCATGCACTGTGTGGAGCTCACCTCTGTGCAGTAGGAATTAATGGTAAAGAGGCCTTATGTCAAAAACTGGATATATTTCTTCTCAACATACCATGTCTCTATTCCTCTTTAACTTACTAAATATATATTCCATACCAAGCTCAAGTCAATTGCAAGGAATCCTACCTTAAAGTTTAACCATTCATTCCTGTGCCTGGAAAAGATGCTCTTTTCTATGACTGCTCCAGTTCAATCTCATCTCTCATTTATTCAGTCTAGTTTCCCCTTTGACCCATGTTTTGTCTGTCATTCCAGTTTGTCTCTGCATACAGAAAATACCCTGGCACGGAGGCTCTGCTTGTCAGGTATGTCCATGGAGGGTGTGCTGTGCCCCTGTGAGCATCCCTTTGCAGCTCTGGGGAAGTGGGCACAGTAAGAACACCCTCTGCCAACATCCTGGGAGTCAACCCCCCCTAAATGTGCCATGGACTCTCAAATTTGTCTCCTGGGCTTTGCCCCAAACTCAGTCTCCCAGTTTAAGGATAAAACTTCTCACTCAAAGAAAGGAATCTACTACTTTAACCTAACTTTTCCTTGATTGGGTTGAAAGGTTAAGCGGAAACTGAGCAGGAATTTAACCTGAGAGACTTACTATGTACTGAAAGGTACCTATTATATTTAATTTTAGATATCATGTAAGAGAGACTTTGCATTTGCTGAAGTCACCGCCTTCCTTCTCTGTGCTGTCAGCCAATATTCTGAGCAGTCCAGTAATAGTTTAGCCAAAACATAGTCTTTAAATTGCAAGACATATTTTTTGTGCATACTCCACTTTCCATTTTGAAATGACAATATAAACCTCTTTCATGTAGCTGAAACATACCCTTTCGTCTCTATACTTAACTCACCCAATTATACCTGAATGTTTGCAAAGAACTTTAGGAAGAATATTGGTCTATTCTAAGACTTGAAGGAAATAAATATTGTGAAATATGTTTTTCATTCCCTTTGTTCTGAAGTTTTATGACTAAGTGCTGTGCTGGTAACAGAGGTTTATCAGGAATGCCTGACTTGGCCAGATCTTGAACTCTAATAAAATAATTCAACAGAGCAAGAAAAGAAAAGGGGGAAAGGGGTAGAAAAGGAGGGGAAAAAGAAAAAAAAAAAAAAAAGAGTAAGCCAACTACAATATACAAAAAGTCTAATTGTTACTTGCAACATACAGTCAGTGTTTCCATCACAGCTGTAATATAAAAAAAGCTGATGTTGAGCTGGTAACATCTGCTATGTATCCCATGATTTCTATATTCCTGTTCACACTAGCTAAGGCTCTGGCCTTAATTATTTAGGCTTGGATCCTACTGGTTTTGTTTTTTGTTTGTTTTTTTTTTTTCTCTAAAGACAGATGCTCTTATTGAAAAATACATCTTGCAGAGTTGATTGACATGGACAAATAAGGGCCCTAAGACTG
Organism: Nicator chloris; assembly: GCA_013400495.1. Lineage (NCBI taxonomy): Eukaryota > Metazoa > Chordata > Aves > Passeriformes > Pycnonotidae > Nicator > Nicator chloris. The sequence continues at coordinate 89,486 of WAAE01016856.1, forward strand.
CTACTACAGAACATGGTCTTTGGTTCCTATTCTACAAAATACACAGAAAGAGGTAATATGCAGCTGAAATTCAAGAGGTTATTTCTGATAATATGATAGTAAGTAATTAATTAGAAGGGTTTGCAGCAAAATCTAGAATGATGGAAGTCTAATGCAACCTGGAGCTTTATTTAAAGAACACCCTGTTAAGTGGCCAAGCATGTCAACCTGCCTGCATGATCCACTGGCAGAAGCGTTCCCAAAGGACACAGTACTCACTTCTGAAATCTCAACATAAGAGAGGCAGGAATAATTTTAAAGCAGCTCAAAAAATAATACTGCAGGCAACTAGTCTGTACATAAATAAATATTTAGAATAAGCAGATTCAATTGCAGTAATAACAAAATTAACTAAATTGGAAAGAAAAATGACATGCCTTGAGCACCTAACGCACCTCTCTCTTTTCCTTGTGACAGGAAGTAGCTAACAACGAGGAGTGTTCACCAAGCCTGTCTGGTTACAGGTGCCCTACCTGAAAAGGTGCTCGCCCCGTCCTCCATCTGCTCACCACTTCCCTCTGCTGCAGGTTGCCATTCCTCCTCATCTGCTTGCTCAGCTGCTCACATAATTGCTCCTCACCTCATTTCAGCCACAAGGAACCACATTAATAAGGATCTAGCACTGGCACTGTAAAAGTAACCTGCCTTGCTCCAACAGAAAGAGGTCAAGGCAGAAGACAGAATGTCAGAGGTGATAAGAACTTGGGGAAGGGGTGAGGGAGCACGCACAGGACAGCAGCTAAAGACCATGTGCACACACTGATTAGGAACAAAGAGATATATAGCTTTGGGTACGTTAACAAAGATCTCCCATTGTCCTTAGCAGAGCAGAAATGAAAAAGAGTGAATATATGGGTCACTGAACACTCATAAGACTGTTTATATATGGTAATTCGGAAAATGTATCAAGCCTGGGTACCTATCTTAAAATGAAACAAAACAGTATCTTTGCCATCCATAACTGACCTGTTCTTCTCATATGATGAACTGTTACTGGAACAATGTCTTTCAGTGCATCCATTCTTCAAGTAATCCTGCATCCTCCTCTGAATTTCTAAATTAGTTGAACTGAATGCCAGCAGAACACCAGCCCAGAGTGCTATATGTCATAAAGTTGCTATATCATAAAAATAACATTCAGTGGGGATAGATTGTGAAACCTAAATTTACAGCTGGGCTGTGTCTTCGTTAATGTAACACTATTAATGCTGAAAAACTGCTAGAATATGAACAACATGGATTTTATTTTTAAATTTTTTTTTTATTCCAAGTGTAAGCATTCAGTTGCCGAGGAAGCTGACCTGAACAACTCCATGTAATAAGAACATATTCTTCTGAGATGCTACAAATTGGTTTAGAAACCTGCTACCTTTTATACTGTGTGAGACATTCAGGGCATTTTATGAACATACCTCTAAAAAACTTGGCAGAGGCTTTGAGAAGCAAACAGAGCGTTACTTGGAAAACATTAATGACCTTTATAACATCAGATGTCTGATCTCAAGATAAACTTTGGGCAGCATCCACCCTTCAACTCTTCTAGTGCTGTCAGCAGAAGACAGGGAGGATTTTCTCAGGTGGGGGTGCCAGGTGGTCCAGGTGCACTCAGGGAGAAGGAGGGCTGGCCTGCACCCACCAAACTCCCAGTGCTAAGCCTTCAACAGCTGAGCAGGTTGTGCCAGGATGCACAAACCAAGGCTGCTGGCACTGTGCTGTGATGGCTGCTGCAACTGAGGTGTCTGCTGCTGGGGTGTGGCCATCAGCCCGACCATGTCTGACCTGGTGCAGTTTAACTGCAGGAAAGAAACTACAGTGTCTCCTCCTTGCCTGAAGCTGCAGCTATATTTCAGGGGACTCTACTTACAGACCCCATTCTGCATGGTTCACAGGGCCTAGGCATGGAAACGAATCTTTAGCTGTGTAGAAAAAACTAAAGAGCCTGTGGGAAAAAACCCAAAACCTGGAAGACCACTCTGTACCTGTGGCTCAGGTGTACTGGAGCTACACCAATATTTAAAGAGAAAAAGATTGACTGTAGCAGCTTCCTTGTCACTTTCTGCCATCCAAAGCCCATGTACAAACAAGAAATCTGCCACAATGAAAAAATCTTAGGTGGAATAAATGAATGAATAAACAAATGAATAAACAAATGTATAAGTCTTAAATCTTATCTAGTTCAGGCTGACTGTTCACCCTCCTAGGTCAATCACCTGCTAATGAGCTACACAAGTTCTGTTCCAACTCCCAAGTTCCACCATGCAACATCTCTTCAGTACTGTCCTACAGAATTCCAACTCCCAAGTTCCACCATGCAACATCTCTTCAGTACTGTCCTACAGAAAGAGAGGGAAATGCTAGGGAAATGGGGTGGAACCCACATGTTCAATTGCTTTTTTGCTACTCCTCTCTCAAGGATTTCAGTTCTCACTGTGAAGTGGAGGAATCTTCCCCATCCAATCAGATGTACCATTCACAACAGATAATTGTCTCCTTAGCTCATTACTCAAAGGCCTGTGTGCTGTCTCACATGCCTGATGCTCTTCAGTTCAGGAGCTGCCTCTTACACTGTGTACTGTCTCCCACAGCTTTCAGGAAGGATGTATGCCAGAAAAATCCACTTAAACTAACATAGCAGAAGCCACTCCAGAAATGTGTATACATTAGATTTCCAAAATGATCTTACAGAAGTACAGAGCTGGTTTAAAGCAAACCTGTTTTGTCTCTGCAAAGCTAATGAGTGGATAATAAGTCACTGTATTTCCATTGCCACTTGGTGTCCCCAAACCTATTAGCAGCTCACACAAGCTTGGCAGGACAGGTACAAGCTGGATGAATAAATGTGATTTGATGCTTATATTTTGTTTTGCCAAAAGACTGTGCTGACACCGGCTAATCTCACAATGTGTGCCAGGTTCAGCCTACACCTCCTGCAGAGGTTTCTAACTGCAACAGTTACACAATGCCTTTGCACTGTACAGCCTGTTCTCAGGTCCACCAGGCCTCCAGAGGATGGGGAAAACCCTAAATGCCAGGAGTGCCTGGGCTTTTGTGTTACAGGTCCAAATAGAAAGCTCAGTCTTCCAGCACTTCTTCCTCCTTGCCCATCCATACTGCACACCTAGTTAAAGCAGTTTTATCATCTCGGTGAGTAACCCTCAGGAGGTCTATGCATTTTATGACAGGGATGACTGCTAATCACCACTCCTAAGCTTCTCCTTTTCTCCCATTTTCCAGGATCTGCATTTGGTCTCTGCACAGCTCCCAAACATTGCATTGTCAGTGTCCTCAGTGCTCTGAACACCAGGGAGGCGTGCAGCAGGGCCAGCACTCCCGCACTTAACAAGCATTTGGGCTCCAAATTCCACGACAAGTCTCACGTATCACACTTCCCTCAAGAATGTGAGCAGGCAAGTTGGCCAGACAGCTCTGGCATTTGGACATGGGTATGGCCTGATCAACAGCTGAGTGGAGTCAGAGAGACTCCTTCTGTTCATTACAACCAGCTGTAGAATGGGGGCCTGTGCAGCACAGATTTGATGTGATCTTTGCAGAGCTCAGCCCCGCTGGTGTTAGCATTCGTCACCCTCAGTGACTAATTACGCATTCTGTAAAACGCCACCGAGTGTGCACCTCATCCTGGTGAATTACTGAAGCTCCCCTGTACTGACCGATGTTCTCCCACCCCAAAATGCCCCCCAACCAGTTGGAGCTACCTGGTGGCTGGGACAGGGAGGTATCAGCCAGCCCTTTAGGCTCTGCCTCCTCCACTGACTTTCTAAAGGGCCACACTCTGCCTTCCATTTCTCATGAGAGACATGCACCTCTATGTGTAAATGGAAGCACTAAGAAGTAACCATAAAGGAAAAGAGAGCAGGAGGGAAGATTTTCTTCTTCTGGTGGGTTATTTTGTGTAGCTGGCAGGTTCACTCTTATATTTTCAGTCTGCCTTCACTTTAGTTCTAGTACTTCTCTCTCCTGCTCCTCCCCTATATACAGTGACAGAAAAGCCCTAAAGAATAATTTTTGACTGTAAATGATCAGGAAGCCTACAGGTAGCATGCTTTTGTAAGTGGCTGGATTGCAAGTTGACTGTGCTCTTTTAATACAGCAAACTGCAAAACAAAATCACAGGTGCTGTAAGAGCCTGTGGATTGTTTTCTATAAGGCCATATTAATATTTTATACCACTGTCATCTCTGAGCGTTCTTGGCTGATTCGTTATCTTGCACAATCTGGAAAGAGTAGTTTGGCAATAAGACAGATCAGTGGGGGCAATGTGGAACAGCACTTCAGCAAGAGGTGTTGCACTCATGATGTAAATGAGTCTCTTGACCTTGAGCTTCCCCAAGTGTGTGGTGTCACCGAGCAGGTTCATGACAGGGTAACACCACACACAAGGCAGGGCTGGGACGTGGCTGAGCAGAAATAATCCTTCCTATATATTCTTTGAGCACAGAAACCTATCTTTTAAGATACGGCATTTTTAAGGCAGCCCTGGCTCCAAAATATGTTATTCTGAGATAACACAATATGACTCAACACAGCAGCATGAGACAGAGGTGACATGTGCAGGTAAGTTGTCAAAACAGGTGACAGATGGAGTGGTGCTTAAAAACATTCAAGATATTTGCTTCTTAGCTGTTCTCCAACATGCATCTCCCACACAGTTTTAAAAATTTACCTTGAAGTGCCTCTACATAATCTAATGTGATGAAAGAGAGAGAACAGGAGTGAAAGAACGAATTGCAGAGTTGTTACAGATAATATGCGACATATAGCAGATACCAGCACACAGCAAATAGCCCTGTTTGCTGACAACCTATATTGCTTTGGAATAGTTTGGCACAAACAGCCTATACGTGTATGATGTGTATTTTCTTCTTTTTCTTACAGCTGTAGGGATTTGAAAGGCAAACTCGTCAGTGATCAAGGAAAATGAAATAAATCAGTTCATTACAACAGGACGAGATTCAGCACAAATCATCAGTGCATGTTTTCTTGTAGGACATGTTGTTCTTCTGTCCTTAAAAAAGAAGTGACATAACCCCCTGTTTATCTGACTGACATGATTTTGATATATATATGTATTTAATGAATACTGTACTACAATATTCCATTTCTAATACACACATCACAAGGATGCTTTTCTGCAATTCTTCATATCTGGAAAATAAATATTTTGAAATGGGATGTAACTTCACCCAGATCTGTTTGTTGCTGTAATAGACCATTATTTGTTCTGCAGAAGCACCTGATAATGTAACAAAATCTACCCAGAGAGGAGTTCACCTGGCATCAGGAAGCAATTACCACAGGATCAAGGTCCCAAACAGTCCAAAATACTTTGCTTAGAGAAATTTAAAGGGTTTAACTAAAGCTCTGTTTTGTCATGGGTTTGTTTTATTTATTACTTTATTTATAACTATTAAAAGAAGATACTCAGCTCAGAATATTTATACATTTTAGTACAGATTTGCACCTAATGCCATCTACTGCAGTTGCAAATTTGAAACTGGGGATTGGGGAGGGTGGGATGTTCCTGTAAGTAATCCAGCAGCTCTTTCCTGGTTCTCACAATGTGCTGTGTTTTGGGGATCTCAGTTACACACCATTAGTGGCTGCATTTATGCTATTTGAATCCTGTTTGTATATGAAGAAAAAGCAGCAACAAAGATGACATCCTAACTTAGAGGCACGGCAAAATGGAAAGTCTATTCCCATCCAGGAGATGAAACACAAAAGCTGTAAGTTTAGTGAACAAAAGAGATTGACTTTGTAAAGCAGTGTTGCACCTCAAGGAAACAGTACATCCTTGACAATGAAAGAAACAAAGAGCCAAAAAAAGGAATCTCAGTAAAGTCTGTGTGTTTGTCTGGTGGATGTGTATCTGCTCTGCTCACCCTCATGCCACCTCATCTAATATAAACACTCTGTAGCCATGTTAATGCAAAATAGTCTAGGCAGGGTTTATGAGCTCATGCTCACTTTTATGCTGACTGTGGCATCTGGCTGGCTTGATCATGGCATCCTGGAATCATCCAGTCATTCCCCCTTCAACGAGCAGTCAGAAAAGGCAAAATACTGTGTGGTTTGATGAATCCTGTTTTAACCACCCCCCAGGTGGGATTTTGTAGGTTGTGAAAAATTACCTGTTCCCAAAGCCACTGACAATACCTGTTGTCAGTGAACTCTTGCCACTAAAACCAGAAGCAATGGAGACAATGCTGCTGTCTAATTTCCGGTATGTGGCTGAATTATGGAAAATAACAAACGTGCCAGAGTCCCATGAGCATGCAATGGGCAAAATGGAGCAATGTCTGAGCAATTGCTGCGGGGTTGATATGATCCTGTTCCTGCACGCTTCCATGACAGAGCCTATGACTGATGCAAATCCAGGAAGCAGGAAGGAAAAGGCCATTTGTGCAACATCTGCCAGACTCCCATATGGCAAGTTCCAAACTCACTATTGCCTGATGACAGCATGCAGATTAGGGCATCAGTGTGGCTTGAACTGGAACTGATCTTTCACTGACTTTTGAATAACTTCATGCCATGGATTAAGAGGGACGTAAAATTCATCTTCACATCACTGTTGGTCCCTTGCCCATAAAAGTTATTCCAAACTCAAGAGCCTTAAGGAAGGGTATTTTGAAAACACACATAAAGAGTTGAAACTATTTGGAGCTTTTATTTATACAATTCACACTCAGCATAGTGCTAAATGCTTAATTCAGCTCTTTTGTAACTCTGGATCTTTTTTGTACATTGTATAAAGATATAGATCAAGCCTTAGATAAGACTACCAGTAGCATTTTTTAACCCTCGTAGCATTAAATCCTTAGCTCTCAAACAATTCCTTCCATCTGTTCAGCTCAGAGCACTCACAAGGGCAGGGAAACGTTCACCACCTCACTCAGGGAAACCAAAGAGCAGAAAGGTGATTGGGAAACCAAGTCCCCTGACTTCCACACCACGTCTACAAAACCATTCTTTTCATGGACAGTCTGAGGTACTGACCCCAAACACTGATAATGTAAAAGCTATTTACATCTCATGTTACATCTACACTTTTAGTACAACCGAGCAACCTGCAACACCCAACAGGGGCACAGAGCTCGTCTGTCATCATGCACATTCCCCTCAATCTTTCATTTAACTTTCCCTTGCCTGGGAGATTGATACCTGGTGTTTGTGCTGCTCCCAGGGACTGGAGTGGCAGTGTTATGTCAGCCTGAGACAGGCAAGCTTGCTTGGCATCATTTGGTACTCAATGAAACTTTGTAAGTTGGAAAGTTTCATTTGAACTAGAGCATAACTGAGTTTGTCTTCCCTTAAATAGAAGCTGATAGAGAGAGTGAATAGAGGGAGAAGTGGGGGAGGGAAAAAGACAAGAAAGAACCCACCTAGTCTGCAGACCTGATAGTCCTGTTTGGGGCTTTTTTTCAGGAGTCTCCTGTCAAGACTTGCTGACACATGAGTTCTCTTGAGTCTTACAGTGGTGATTTAAGATGTTACTGCACCCCTTGCTCTCCCCCCACTTCTGCTAAAGGTTATAGCCTACAAACCAGGACTGGCAGAAAAGAATATTTTCCTCTGTCTTGGCCATTCCAGTTGAAATTCTGGCATATTAGTTAAAATATTTTGATGCAAGGCAAAGAAGGATGGGCCTGGAAGGACTGTGGAGATCACCTAGCTCACACTTCTGCCTGTAGGCTGGATCAGCTGTTGTGTCCCAGATGACAGGTTTGTCTCACATTGTCTTAAACACCCCCATGTTGGAAATACTGCAGCCTACACAGTCCATGCAGCTAACAAAAATACTGAGAAGTACAGGCCTGCAGCAGGCTTCCACAAATGCCCACTAATGTTTTTTTTTTTTGCTAGCAGCTATCTATTTTCAACATTTTTCAACCAATTTTCTAGATTTCAGATGCAAATAGCATGTGGTATGATGTCAAAAGCCTTCCTAAAACACTTCAGGCCTAGTCCTCTTGAGAAAGACACCATATTTGCTATGCTGTAGCCTCATTCCCAGACTACTGTGACTACTCTAGTTTCTTACAGGAACTACAAGGAAATTTGTTAGGCCACTGATGTCCCAGCTGCGTTGCATTTCCTGCATTGGTCTAACTGCATCCCGTTCCATTTACAAATCATAAATCTTTGATCTTAAGGCTATTTTTCCTCCTTTCCCCAGTGTTTTAAGTGAAACATTTGTGATTTAGCTAAACTGGATCTTTACTGTCCTTCCTCTGTTTTGTTTGCACAGGAACTCTGCAGTTGTGCTCTTAATACTCTTCTTGAAGGAGCTCCTAGATCTGTTTGACTTTTTTCTTGGACAAGGTTTCACCTTCCTAAAACTTTACATTGAGGCTACATGAAGGAAAGACAGTTCCTGGTCTTCAGCTACAATTCATGTACCTGTTCTATTCCATGTCTCACACACAGAAAAAGTTACAGCATATTTCAGTACCTGCCTAAAACATCTGCTTCCTTTATTTTCCAGTGACTGGCTAAGTGTCTTACTTCTCTGTTTCTAATAGAGTCTGTGCTCTAGAGGTGTTGATTGGTTGTTCATGTAGAACCTCATATCTTGGATCTTCCTGGTTGCCACTGCAAGCTCACATGGCGACCGCATTCAGATTATTTTCCCCCTGATAATTTTTACAGGTCTCTCACCCTCTCTAACCTGGCCCTGAGAGCAGCTGTGCACATCCTTGGGACCCAAGACATCCCATCTCCCTGTGCTCCTGCCAACACGTGCTGCCCCTTGCTGGCTCTCTGGGTAACCTGGAGCAGCCACAAGCCACTGGGCTCACAGGTGTGGGGAAGTGACCCACAGGACTCAACCCCCTGGCTCTGTGAAACACATAGGGCTCTTTGAAATTAAACCTTCCTTGACAGAGTTTGGGCTAAATTACAGGAGTGAGACCTTGACAAGAGCCCGGTTCCCCTGCGGCACTTTGTGCCTGTGCTTCTAAGGCAGGTGGAGAAAGCAGGGGGTGGGTGGGGCCTGGCAGAGCTGGGTGCCCCTTTCCAGGGACATGTCCCTCCTCTGTGAGACACCTCCTCACTCCTGTAGTCAGCTCCCTCCCTTCTGGAGGTGTCTATCTGGGGCCACACCGAGTACCTTCCATTGCCTCCATAAGACCTTTAACTGTCATAGGAAGCATCCTCTCCCTGCGGTCACTTTCCACCTAATATTCAGATGTGGCAATCCATGTTTATTTCCCAGGCTCTGGGAGCCACTTAGGTGATTTCTGGGTATTTTGTGTTCTGCCATGTTGTGGGTTTTCATTAAATGCCAAACAGAATTTGCCTTCCCTGGGAGATGAACTAAAATAATCTGCAGAAGTATTGGTATGCACAACAAAACTTTTACATCACCGTTACCAAAGCAGAATATTTCTGTTCCTATTATTTCAAGTTGAATAATTTAATGGTCACCCTTTTTAAATTTACCACTTTTAAATTAAAAACTCATTAAAATGTTTCAATAACAGTTAATATTAGCATAGCAATAAGACATACCAAGTGGGCATTACCAGGAGATAATTGACCTGATCTGTAAATTGGTGCCCTTGGCTTTACCTCTGGATGTCAATCAATTAAAACAGTCAATCATCCCCAAGTAGTGCCTGCCTCAGCATGTCTTATTGCTTAATCATATAACTGTTGAGCTAATACCATTCATATTTCTGGACAAAAAATTCCGCTAGGAATTCCCATTTGTTATCACATCAAAATTAACAAGATCTTGAAAATGCATATTATATTATTCATAGCATAATACTCTGCCGACTGGAAAACATAAAAATATATCTCCCATTCTTTTTTCCTCTTTTTTTAAAGCCTGCTGTTGTTAATTAGCCATTCTTTAGGATGATCAAGTAATTGAGATACAGGTTTCAGATCAGGTTCACAGGGAGTATGTGGTCAAGTTAATGAGTCATGAAGAGACTAAAATGTCACTATAGAAAACTGACTTGTGCTCAGCTGATATTAATTGCAGTGGCACCGGTGAAGTCAATAGCTCTATGCCAATTTACTGCAGGTGAAGATCAGGCCTTATGTTTACAAGACTGTGGAATTTAGTGAACGACATTTAATCTTCTATATAATGAAATTTAGTACATTTCATTTTTTTAACTCTTCAGATTCTGCCTAAAAGCCTTTGCTTGCATGAATTGTTCTACTTAAGCTAATGACTTGGCAAAATATCACATGAATAGAGAATTTAATGGATCTGCCTGTGCCAGTTAAAGCTTAGAGATTCAGACCCTTTGTGAGCTGAAAGTTGACTATATATATTAGCAAAATCCTTGCCTTCAGGACAGCCATACAAGCAAATGGACCACAGGACCTCAGTCCTGCACATATTTATTTGTGTATATAGTTTACTGGAAGGGGCTTGTGAGTGTTGAGCTAACATACATACATTAACCAGAATGAGGGCTTCCTTTTTAAATTCAGAGATGTAAATGTGTCTCATTTTGAACATTAAATAGGGTGTAAATCAAATAGGCTTGATCATTATTGAAGTGCTGAAAAGCTATCGTTTTGAAAGGAAGCATCTTGCTCTTTTCTCCATAATGAAGCAGCAGACACAACATTATTAATGATAACTGTGTCTGGATTGTGCATTCAACCAAGATAAGAGTCAACATGTTTGGTAACATCAAAGAAAACCTGATACCTCAAGTATAAGAAGATTAGTATTTACAGTGATCTGTAGAGTTGGCAGTTCCAAGAAGTTGAACAGACAATGCCAGGAGGGACAATTAGTAATAAATTGGCACTGGGATTCTCTCCTGTGCTTGAAATCTGGCACTGAGCATAAGCACATGTTTTAACGTTTTGTTGAGAACTTCCTGCTGCAGCCAGAGTGGGGCTGAGCAGAGTGAGAGTTGTTACAACACGCTGGGAAAACGGAGACAGGTTCTCTCATTGGCACTGAAAGGTGTCAGGTATTTTGTACAAAGGCTGCAAGGACAACATCTCCATCACGTTCTGTGAGACCCACCCAATCCTTTTGGACATGCCACTGCAAAGCTATCGTGTGAAAGTTCAGGGATCCAGAGATTATTCTGCAGAACGTATGGTTAGGCCATAAACCATCCTGGAATCACATGGTACATGCTCACAGAATGAAGGGCTCTTTATGTTAATCCAAATTTTTTTTTTTTAGAGACACAGTAGAATAAAAATAACCCTTTTATTGTATTCACATTTACTTCTAATACCTCTGCACTGGCCTCAGTATGAAAAATACGGATAGATCCCAAGTCACCCTTAGGTGTAGCTGTAGTTGCTGGAATTTACAGCCCTGCTTAGAGATGGGAAATTAGCTAAACGCTGCTCATCAGATATTTTTTCTTTATTTTAAGTGGCACTAGCAATGGTGAACACATTAAAATAATTTTAAAGTGTCAAGGAAAACAGGAAAGAGTGGAAAATTCCTACGCCTGATGCTCACCTTACTTGTGTTTGGCATAGCTCACTGTGAATGAAGTCAAATCATCAACAATATTACACGCTGATAAAGGTGAAACTAACCCACTGGAGATGGGAAACCAGGAATATTTCTGCTAAGTCTGACATTTGCACCTCACATTATTATTGAATGCTTTTATTATTGGATTACTTTCACCTCATACCTCACTGAAATCAATAGGAGGTATTGATGGTATCGAACCCTGGAAATTACCTTTTGATGGAACATCTTTACAACATGAAATGGATCTTCATGATATCTCTCTACAACAGATAAGTGTCACTGGATCCAGTTACAGATGAGAAAAAAGTTTAAGTGACACAGACAAGGTACATGCTAGAGATAACCAAATGCACATACAAGAAAATTTCCTTTTCATTTAAGGCCAAAAGTCAAATAGTTGGTAAATACATAGCATTGATTCTCCTTTTCATGTCCCTTCAAAAATAAAAGTCAAACTGTAATGATCAGATGTGTCAATGGGAAACCTAGAAGCCTCTAAAAACACTGGCTGCACTACCATCAAGCCATATTTATTTCCTAACCCCCCTTCCATTTAGGTCAACATCGTCAAAGTTTTTTGGTACAAACCCCTTCATAATAAAGAAAATATAAAGAAGTAGCGATGGGTTTGTGAGGTAAATGGAGTATGGGCTCATAAAGGATCACAGATGCCTACAATTCTGTGTTAGAGGAGGAATGATGTATATAGCTGCTTTTAATGTGATCTGCAGACAGAAACAAGGACATTACTAGTTTGCAAAAGCATTTTAATTCAAAAAATTTCATGTTAGATAAATATTTTAAAAATACTTCATGGAGAGACTATTGATGTTTCCTTTTTCATCAGCAACCGAGCATGGAGAACAGCAACAAAGTTCATTGAACCTCTGGCATAACACTAACTTCAGAATGCTTGAAAGGTTTATATCAGGTTTCTCAAATTATATAAACTACAAAGCCACAATTGCACAACTCACGGCTCTTTCCAAGATGATCCTAGTTACACAGTTATTACACTTTGTTTCTTTTTGGCTGAAAAATATTAAATATTTGCTGGTGCAAAAGTGTGTTTATCTAGAAAAACAGCTACTCTCATTAAATAGGAGGAAAGAGAAGAAGAGAAGAGAGAGAAGAGAAAGAGAAGAGAAAGAGAAGAGAAGAGAAGAGAAGAGAAGAGAAGAGAAGAGAAGAGAAGAGAAGAGAAGAGAAGAGAAGAGTTTATAATGGTACAATTCTTTGCTTACCATTGAAATATAAGATTCTGAGTTTACATTATTAAAAAGTATTCTGAGGAATTTATTTTGAAATATTGGTATAACATAGAAATCTTTGGATTTGAAACTCATGTATCATGATGTGTCTTCATCACTGTAGCTTTAATAGCTCCTGGGAAATGCAATATTATCGGCATCACTGCACACCATAACATCTTGGTCTAGGCGTCGCGGGGGTGATGGGTCAAACCTTTGCCACAGCTGAGATGTTTGGGTGAACAGCCCACAAAATCAATATGAACATTTGGGCCATATCTGAACAAATCAGCAGTAGTTCATTTGCAAAACTCAGCTGAAGGATATGTTAAGAACAGAATTTCTCACATGAGGTTTCAGTAATTCTGCCTTTGTTATGGATATGCCTGTAACAGCCCTTTGGTATTTGGGTAGAAATCCAAGTAGAGTGTTCAGAAATGTGTAACATTTAATATGAATCAAAGCACCCCGATTAAAAAAAAATAGTTTGGCCCTTTGCTGCTTCTTAGGTTTCCATCTATTAACTGACCAGGTTTCTCCAGCTGCCAGAAACTTGTTGTTTCTCCAACAAGTTACATTGTTTAAGTACAACAGAGCATTTCTGGGGAAATCTTGTGCTGTCCATCTCAGCAGGCGTAAAACCTCCTTATTGGAGAGTTTAGGAGTTCATCACATTTGACCATTGGTTATAAAAGATGGACCCAGTGCCAAAATGCGTCACTAAACGCCTTTAATTAATGAGATAATATAAATCTAACTCTGAACTTTACTGCTTGAACCTTTCCCCATGGCAGGGTCAAACCAGAACTCAAACATCCTCAAATTTCAAGAACACTTGGATTCAGCTCCAGTTTTGGATCTAAACTGGATGGCTTTGATCCACTTGTTACGAAGTCTGATCTCATCCTGGATAAGAAGTAACATTACTCAATAAAGAGAGTTAATACTGGAACTGTGACATTGGGAAAACCTGCTTGACAAGTAAGCTTATTTAACCAACAGAAATAGGTTGCCAAGACCATGAGCCAGGGAACAGTTCAACAAAAATCAATGAAGAAATGACAAGTGACTAATAAATTCACACAATCAGTATAAGCAGCTGAAACTAGAGGAGAACCAGAGACAGAGACTGTCAAACATTTTGCACAGAGGGTGGAACCTTGCCATTGCTGCACCCATAAAACCACAACCTCAGTGGCTTTCTTAAAGTGATTGGGTTCCACCTGGTTAAAACTCAGGGGATTTAACAAAATCTGCAGAAGGTTATTGTTGATGGTTTAGTTGCCAGTCTACTTTCCTTTTCAGGTTTGACTTTAATCCGTTTATCATCACCAAAATAGAAGTGTCTGACAGAACGTCCCTCTTTTTAATACCACAATTGCACCTCACTAAACCAGAGCTTGAACACAGTAAGCCACAGAGGCAGCAAGGAAACAGAAATACGCTGATCCTAAGCAGAGAGGTGACTTACTAGAAAGGTTTTGCACAGATGAAAAAAGTAAAAAGTTAAGTTTTCTTCTGAAGAGTTTGAGGTTTTTGTCTTCCCACAGCACTTATAGAAATCCATGAGCAACAGCTATGGCATGAGCCAAGGCATTTTGTTCTTTTGTCCTGTTGGCAGGTCAAGGTGTGAGCAACGGTTAAGAGTGAGCATTCGTCTGTCCTACAGGTGTTACAACACGGTAAGTTTGATTTAAGTTTGTTTGTGTTCCTGACCCTTATGTCTCCATGGCTGCAAGAGAGGTTGCGTGACATTTGCCTTGATTGGAAGGATGGAGCAGGCGACCACAATGGACAATTTGCTTAGTAAAAACACAGCAGTCCATGCAGAACTCCATGAAATGTGAGATTACTTTTTACTATTGTTTTTGCATCACTGCATGGATATATTTCACCCTGCACCGAGGCTGTGCCATCTACAGTTACCTGGCCCCTCCCTTTGCGTGGCCCACGGCATGCAGGGACCTGCCCTGTGGAAACGCCGTTGTCTCACCCCGCAAGGACGCAGCAGCTGAGTGGTGATCCCTGCTAACCTGTTAGGTCAGCATTATCCTCCAGCAACAGCAGGGCTGGGACAGTCAGGTACCTGTTACTCAGCAAGCCACACCACTACAATTAATACAGAACAAATCAGTGAATAAAATGACTGCAGGCACTAAAATGCGAAGCGAGGTAAAAATAAGACGGCACTCTGGTTGCAGCACACTTGAGCAAAAAGAAAAATGTTTGCTATATTTAATTCATCTAAATGTGTTCTGTTTATGTTTCCAGCCTCTGGAAATTTGAACAAGCTGTATGTCAGCTGTTTCCTGAAACTCTTGGTAGTGCTGGACATACCCATTGCATGCCCTCCCTATCTGGACACTTCCATCTCACGTACCCAACACCATCTCTGGAAGCTTTCCCCAATTGATTTAGTAACAGTTGAAACTTGCTAGTAGTCATCAGACAAGTTTGGATCATATGGCAGAGTATGGCTCAGAGCTGCCTGGAACATGTTCAGGGACACATGGAGCCTGTAGGGCCCTCCCCAGATCCCAGTGAAGGAATTGGGGACCTGTGAACAGCACTGCCCACCTGAACAGCACTGCCCAGCCACGAACAGCACTGCCCACCTGAACAGCACTGCCCAGCCCTGAACAGCACTGCCCAGCCCTGAACGGCACTGCCCACCTGAACGGCACTGCCCACCTGAACGGCACTGCCCAGCCCTGAACAGCACTGCCCACCCATGAACAGCACTGCCCACCTGAACAGCCCCGCCCAGCCCTGAACAGCCCCATGAAGTGAAGGATCATTTCAGATTCAGAGAGTGCTGGGATGAACACAGGCCACAGTCGCTTCTCCCCTACCTTACCAGAAAGTGTTATCAAAGATTTCCGATTCTCACCACCACAACAGCACTAAGAAAAATGTCATCTCCTTCCATTTCTCATCAAAGGCTCATATTCCAATAGAAGGGGAAATATTTTCTGCTTGGGATGTTACAATGACAACAGCAAGCATATACACAGCTATAAATTTGACTCTGAAACATGTTGAAAGGTTAGATTTGTAAAAATGTAGGCAATTTGACACCTCTAGATCACAGCAAACACAAGGCCACAAAACTGAGCTTCCAGACTGTCAGTTAATTCCAGGCTCCTAAAAGTGTCTCTTGGAAACTATTTCCACAGGGAACAAAATAACTAATGTAATTGGAAACACTGAAGAATCAATGGGGAATGAAAGAGGATAAAGAGAGGCGGAAAATACACACCAAGATGCACACACAGACATACAGTATAATTAGCTTCAGTCTATTGTATAACAGACTCATAACAAATGACTCAGCTCCTTAGGTGGTGTAATTAGACTTCAGCGGACCAACCCCAATTTATAGCAGCTGATAATTATGATATATAATTATATGGACTGATTCTGATCTGTATAAATTACTAGTAAACTTCAATGAGGGCAATAAGGTCAATCCAGTGAAAAAATTGTGCAAGTGAGATACAAATCAGATGTCCAATAAAATAATGAAGCATCTTATGTTCACACAGCTGCTCTTATCTGAGGCATTTTTTTAAATGAACTTTATGTGGACAGGAATTGCTTGGGTTCCATTCAGATGTGGTCATTTCTGTGATGCTACTCAGCAGCTCTTGACTAGTTGCAGAAACTGTATATGCTATCTGGGAATGGAAGGGCAGGGAAGGGTTACATCCATTTGGAAATGCAGGGCAGGGGAAAGGCTGTCTGGGAGGAAGAAATTGGCCATGCCTGATTTAGGACGAGGTATGGCACCTGATTGCTAACGTGCTTTCAAAATGCATCACCTAACAACCCACAGCCACTGGGAGCTCAGCGGCTTCTGCCAACCGAAACCATCAACCCCTCAAAACATCGCAGGTGTGGGGAGAGTTGCCTGCAGTTCTCTTAAGATCTCCACTATGAAATGAGTACAGAGACACACCGTAGACTCCATCTCTAATATTTATGCCTGTCTGTAAATCTTGCCTATTAGTAAAAAAACAAAGAGAGCTCCAGAATAAGCTGTTGGATTTGGCGTATTGCTGGCTGTGAAACAAGCCAGGGTTCCTCCCAGAGCAGATAACAAGCACGTCAGGAATTGCTTCTGGTGTCAAATCCATGTGCTATAGCTGACCTCATTAAAGGCTCTATCATGCTCCCACTGAAACCGATGGCAATGACTTCTACAGTTTGCTATGGGATGTCTATCAGCCTTGAAAGTCAAAAAACGCTTGGCTGTTTCTCTGCCTGCCACTTTCACCAGAATTTCTGATGCATTTTGGAGAGGGCTGAGGTCTCTGTAAGCACAGATGTATCCTCAGGGAGTGCCCCAAGCTGCTGTCAGTAAATAGGAGATGCCAAGAAGATGTGAACCCACCTGGGAGAGTGGTGAAAAGGAACCTGGTGCCCCATGAGCCACCACAAACACAGACCAGGGGCTACCCAGCCCACACCAGAGCTGTGCTGTGGCTGCAAAAATGTTGCTGCTCTCCAGCGGAAACCCTGCATTTCAAAAACACCAGGTTGGGCTGCTAGGCTGTTGCCTGACACTGCTTTTAGAACAACAGCCTTTCTTTTCACACCCACTGTCTGAAATCAACACTATTCCTCATCCACGTGCCTCACTCCTAAACCTCACCCCAATGCAGGGGTACTGCACTGAGCTGGTAATGCCTGAGGCAGAGCTGCACCTCTGTCTGCTGCAAGGGCTTCGTGCTCGGAGTTACAACACGTGTGCCACCATCTCTCCTTCCACCTTCTTCCTCCTCCAAAAGAGGTGCCAAGACAGGTGAGAAGAGGCAGCAGAGTGAAGTTTCTCACACTCGATGTGAAAGAGAGAGCTGGGAAGTCAGGGAACTGAAAAGAAAAAGCAGCAGCAAAGTAAAGCCCTCACCTCTCCTGTCCCCACTCAAGTGTAAAGAAGCACTGAGCCAGGAAAAAACTATAGCACAAATCTCCTGATAAATCAG
Source organism: Nicator chloris (assembly GCA_013400495.1). NCBI lineage: Eukaryota > Metazoa > Chordata > Aves > Passeriformes > Pycnonotidae > Nicator > Nicator chloris. Next base: position 107,257 of record WAAE01016856.1, read on the forward strand.
AGCTTCTCTGGAGGGAGAAGCAACTAAAAAGGAATGTAAATGATCTTTGACCAATGACTTTTGTCTAGTTGTGGTTTCTAGTACAGCATATGTGGTTTCTTGTTCGGAACGGTAATGAGTGTGTGTACAGCAATGTGTTCAATGTGCACAGTGCTGAGAGATTAGAGAGTGAAGGATGGCATGGGACATGTCAATATGGATCTGCAATGATCAAAGGAGGCTGTCTCTTCTGGGCACAAGTCTGGGTTGGGTTACAGCAAAGGAAAAATGTGAAGTGCTTCTTAATGTGTTTTCACTGTATTCTCTGCTCTAGGATCACTGTAAATGGAAGAACATCTTCTCCCCTAATAATCTATTTCCTGCATGTGGCCCCCCCAATAAATGTATTAAAGTTTTGTTTGAACTATACAGTTTGCTAGGAAAACAGAGTTGCCATTGTTTCAAACAAAAATAATCACGAGTGCTGTTTAAAAGCTAAAGCAAGGTTATGAGCATATCTTTGCTCTGACTAGTTATCAGCCATGAATCTTGTACTTAGGTAATTATTAGAGGTTTCTTTTTTAAAGAGATGATTTACTTACCCTGTATCCTTGCCAGATTTTCTTTCTTTTTTTAATATTTGAATTTTACACATTAAGTAGGGCATGCTCATTTTTCTTCTGCTTCTGCCCTCTTTTGAGTTATGAATCCCTTCAGTGAGTAATGAGCAGTTGGCAACTTTTATGCATAAGAAAGAAGATTCAATGAATTCCAAATATGCTACACGGATGCTCCTTCTCCTACATAAAAAGTATAACATTTTTATGAATTGGGCACACGATGATCTGGCATTAAATCACTGCCCCCTTTCTTCTCTGTACTCTATTTATGCTCAGGGGACGTGCAGTCACAACGTGTTATAAATTCAGCAGAATTACTAATTAAAAAACCTACTGTACAAAAATAGAACAAAGGGTGGAATTAGAGCCAACAGGATCTGAGCCAGTGCAGTGGTCCTGGGGAAATGGTCTGGGCTGCAAGGCAGGTGATCTGATCCTCATCTGGGATTAACTAACGTAGCTCTCTTGCTTCAGATGATTTACAATCCTACAAACCCAGCCCCTCTGCAGACTTCTGGCAGCGGGCGCCAGCAGGGCGCCTGGCCTCCTGTTTCCCATTCTTTCCCAAAGGGATGAGCAGCTCCCATTGGTGCAATGAGAACCAGAGCCCGTAGGAAATGAGAAGCACTTCTGGTCTTGCTTATTGGCTTGCCAGAGTTTGGAGAGCCCATGGGAGATTTCCACTGAAGAAAAGGTTTCGCACCATACAACGACCAGCTGGTTTTCCAGGGAATTGTGCTGCTGGGCACTGAGCCCTCTGCAGCCCTGTGAGAGCATGGCCTGGCCAGCACAGATATGGGAAAAGAGAGTCCAAACAAGTTCTTAGGGTCTCAGCAAGAACAGTTGCTCTTCCTCTGCTAACTTTCCTAACCATCTGCTCTAAAATGGAAGCGTTCAATATTAGGGCAAAACACTAACTCTAGAAAAGCAAAATATGCAAGGGCTGCAGTGGATAAACTCATACCTCTTCCCCCACTTCCAAGTATAAAATGGTGCCCTACAAACAAAAAAGATGCATGGAAGTTGGTTGGTATGTCCATCAAAACAGCACCTACTGGATACTGCCTGTGGGCAGACACCAAGCTGACCAGTGCATCCAAGGAAAGTATGTCTTCTTTCTGTCAAGAGTCTTCAAAACTAATTATATAGCAGTGATATTAACAAAGAAGTGTCCCTGGGATAATCTAAGCTCCAACAGAACTTTGAATTTCCCTTTGGAAAAAAAAATTCATCTTGCAACTTTCTCTTCATGGTCAAACCTCTCACTCTCAGTTTCTCTGCTGACTTCAGTGGGTCCTGTAGTCACACAGAAACCTTCCCAGCACCAGGGAAAAGCAGTGAATCAAATGGCTTCCTCTATTAGGAAAGGGAGAGAACATAGGTTTTGTAGAGACAAATACAAATAGTAACAAGAGCCTTAATCATTGCCTCAGATTGCATAAATAAAAAGACACCTAGCATCAGCTCTGCTTGATAGGTAAGGAAGCTTTACTGTCCCATACTGTCTGTCTCACTCTTGATATAGCAGCATTCAAACCATTTCTGCATCCTGGTTCAGCTTCTGAACTAATGTGCAGGTTAACCATAAACAATTTCAGCCCACTTGGAACCTCTGTGCTTGTAGGAATCAGTGGCTCAGCAGCTAATTCACAAATGGCTCAGTTGACCATGCAGTGGGGACACCGCAGATAGCTGAGGGCAGTGACCTCGTCACTCAACCTCAGCTAATCTGTCCCCATTTGCCAGAGTCAAGAAAGAAAGAACACAAAAAAGAAACAGCTACTGTCTGATGTCCCTTACAATTCAGCATCACACATGCCAAAGTAAGTAGTTCTTCAGAATCAGAAAATGAGTTAAAAGTTGCGAAACTTAAAAACATTTCTGGATTCTTAGGTAAGCCTGGTAAGCCCATAGGGTTCCTTTACTGAACTGTTTTGCTATGATTCTGAACTGAAAGCCTGAACTCTTCCCCAATTGCCTGACTTGTCACACAGTAGCAGAGGAGAAGCTACTGAAGCCAAAGAGCACAGATCATACCTGAGTGTTTGCTATGAGGTACATTCACAACTCATTTCTCTCATTGCAAAGATGTTTCACTCTGAATTTATATTTCCTCAGGTTTTCTCTTTTTTCCATCTAACTTCAGTCCAGAAATCTAATATATTGTAATAGAAGTGACTGGATAAAACCCTGCCAGAACTACAAAGAGAGGCACACAGGCACAGGGCTTCTGCACCTGGCAACATGCAGATCATCTAGAAGTCATGCTGCTAATCAGCACAGGGCATGGGGCACTGAGTCCTTCCCAAATTAATTTATTAAGTACTTAATGGAGCTCTGCTAATGGGCAGAAGCTTCAGAAGGAAGGCAGCAGGGGTGATCATGCCACCCAAGTCTGCCTCTCTGATGCCTTATGGCACTGGAAAATTCTCTCCTTTACCCCTTCTGGCTATCAGTCCTCCCACGTTTATTCTCTTGGCTCAGCAACAGGCATTCCCAGGGAAGGGACTCTTGTTGCATTCAGGCAGGTGGGACCTCTGGGCTGGCTGAAAAGTGACATTCTGCATAATATTTTTGGTCACACCTGTGTGAACCTGGAATAGCCAAGGCCAGTAGAGTTTCTTTAGGTCTCCATGATTTAGGCTGAGATCACTATAATTTCCAGCTCTAGACAAACATAATCCAGATCTCCATCTCTAGATTTCCATGATCAGGATTCACCATCCAGTCATCCAAACTCCTCTGCTTAACCACCCCAAAACCTTCAGCTTTCTCAGAGAAAAAGGTTTAACCCATGCAGGGGAATCAACTTTCTATGAAACAATTTCTTATTCCATTAATAATACAATCTTTATCTCTTATTTTACCAATCTGTTATCTACCACTGTACTCCCTTATGATAAAAGAAAGTCATTTGCTGTAGTCCAGACGAGCAGCAGAGCCCTTTGGACAAGCTTTTGTCATTTTGGTCTCTCCCTGCTGCATGACACCTGGCTCACATGTCCCCAGTTCGCAAGCAAAAGCCTGGACACCAAGTAGTCACTTAAGTGCTCCTGAGCACTCTGCATTTTGGAGAATGATGCCTTTTTGAAAACCCACTCTCCCATCAGTGTAGCTTGGAAAAGCCAGACAGCTGGACCTACTTCAGTGTGATTTAGCTGAGATGTCAGCCCTCTTAAGGAGGAAAACACTACTCAGTGTGAATAAAAGTGGCACCATCTGTTCCAAAGAGAAGAGACCTTTGCAGCATGGCCTGAAGGTCGAACCCTGCTGGACTCCAAATCAGAAAGTGTTGTAGCACACGCAGTTGTAAATGGAGAGTGCTCTAGCAAATCCCTCCATCGAGCGCCGCTCCAGCATCTGCAGCCAACAGCCCTAATTGAGGATTTGCTTAGGCAGCAACTGGTCTTCTGCAGTGATGAGAGGTGTCAGGTTTTTGAAGGCATAAGCTCTCTTTTCTGTTCTCTCTTCTCCCCATCGTGACCAGTAGCTTCTCAAATCTCAGGCGTTTATTCAAGCGACCAACCTTCACTAGCAAATGGCTCAAGTTTTGATGTTTAATGTTGCAGGGATAGCAGAAGGCAGCTTTTCTTGTTTTCAGCTCTTTTAGCACACTGTTTTGCCTAAAGCAAAATATGGTTTCAAGCAGTCTCACTCCACTGGTATTTTCTCCTTGCCTCAGCTAACAGCACTTGTGTATGTATTAAAGATGCTGCAGCAGAAGTTGATGCTACAGGGCTTGTTCACTTATTTCAGAGAGTCAGCAATCCAACTTTTTTCAAATGCACTTTTTATACATACGAATTATTTGTTCCTTTTTTTTGGTTTACAACCCAATTTCAAAGCCTGTAAAAACTTGGGCAGCGGGAGGGAGAGTTGTGCACTTGATTGGGACATCAACATAACATGACATTTTATAAAGACTGTCAATATGCCTCCTTAAAGAGACACTGACATATTAGTTTAAGTGACTGGGTTTGCTGAGATTTCTTTAAGGGTGACTTAAATGTCAGATGCCATTAGCTCTGGAAGTTCAAACAGTCTACCACCGTGAGCATCTTGTGCAGTGGAGGTTGAAAGGGTCACAGGTGAGCAAAGCTATGCTAAAACACTGCCTACTATGGCTGTGAAACATGTAGCTCCACAGTGAAATGCAGAAACCAAAGATAGATTTATAATAATGTCTTCTCAAATAGACCACCAGGTCTAGATTTGTACCTCTGCAGCTTCTCACTTACCAGCTGAAGTCTCACTGCTCTCCTCATCTACATGTAAGGGGAGAGGTCTGCTTGAGTTAAAACTTCAGAACGTGTGTTTGTCTTTGTGGATAAGAGAAGGGAACTATTGATTAGCAATTGACAAATGCAATAGAAATTTTATTTAGGCTGAGAAAGACCCATCCATAATTTATGGCTGTGCCAAATATGAGTGACAGCAAACAGCGGGAGGCTTGAGCACAATATTGATTACTTTAAAAAACTGAGAAAGGCACCGTGCTGAGGACTGGGAGGATAAAGAGGAGAGGCAACAAGCAGAGAAAACAGGAGCAAGCCATTAAGGATGTTGTGCTACCAGACACTGCCAGACTAGGAAACTGAGGAGACAGTCAGGTGGAGAGCACTGCTCTCTCCTTTCCAATCGATAATACCATGTCAAAACATAAAATGCATGCTTTTGCTCTTAAGTAAAATGTGTCTAAGATTTTTAAAAGCATTGATTCAAGGTGGATCAATGAGAATCTAGGCGTATTTTCCTGTGCAAAAAGGGGGTAATAACACTTTGTAGATAATCACACAACAGAAGAGATTTCCAATGCTGGTTATAAATGTCCTATTTATATTACGATCTTTTTGTCAGTTAAGGTTAAGAATAGTAGGTCAAAGAGCCATGCACTGTTGAAGGGGGGAAAGCAGGCATGTAAATGTGGAAGCATGGGATCTCTTTAAAAGATGAATGCAAGGACAGGACTGAGCTCGGCAGTAGAGGTTGTAAAACACATCCTCTTCACTTCCAAAGTGCTTCCAGGGGCTTCTTCACTTCTTAGCAGGTTCAAAGCTCCAGACTCAAGAGCTATGCTCAGCTGAGAGGCAATGAATGACTGTACTCTGCAAGGCCTGTTCCTGAGGGTACTGGATTTCTTCAGCAGCTGCTCAGCTGCAAGGTCCTGGCAAGGCTGGGGCTGGTGTTGAAAAGGCTCTGCTACTCCAACTATTCCAGCAAAATTTGTTCTAGCAATTTTCACCTCCCAAAAATGTGTTTGGTGGTAGAGTATACAATGGTCCTCTAATTAAGCAAGTTATGTGAGGATAGTTGCAGCTTCAATTAGACTTTAGCCTAATAAGGTTTTGGCCAGCATTGAGATGGCATTAAAACCAAACAGAAAACATATTTATAACTGGCATCATCTTACCAGTATGGAGAAAAAAGGCTTTAAGAAAGAGGAAAAAGTGGAACTGAACTTCTAACTGTCCAATTCTCCCCCAGAGAGAACCCAGCTTGTATTTCCAGAGATGAGCAGCAAATTTAAGTGAACAAGATGTGCATTTCAAATGCAGAGAGAGAAAGAGAAAAAAGAGAAGTGCACCTGCAGAGGGCAGCTGGGGATGTGAAAGGTAGCTCAGAGATGGCTCTCACTGCCCTTGCAGCAGCCCTGGTACCTGCACAGCACAGCAGCTACTACACAGGCACCTGAGTAAGGAATTCCCTGTGCAGACAGGAACCCTCTGGTTCCTGTGCTGGGGGCCCTGCACGGACCTGCATTGTCCAATGCTGCCCTCGAGGGAAGCATTTGTGCTGCTGGTTGCAAAGCAAGGCACTGGGTTTGTGTACTTCACACAGGCTTGCTCTGGGCATTCTCTCTTTGATCCATCAGGAAACAAAATTTGGCTTTTGCTTATTAGACTGGAACATTGAAATGGGACACTGGCAAAGGAAAAGAAAAAAATTCTTCTTTCTTGTTTCAAACAAAAAAGTTTGGAATATTTTAGAACACCCCAAATTCCAGTAAACAAGTAAATCTCATCTTTAATCACTCATTCTTCAGTAGTCACTGACTCTTGCTGGGGTTTTTAAGTACAGGTGAAAATATTTTTTTTTTTTTAAGAGCTATCCCAGAGCTATAGTTGAATGACGTGAGGAAGGACAAGAAGAATTGTCCACGACCCACCTTAGCAACAGCATATTTCCAAATCACCCACACAGTCATAGAAATAACTCTCTTACAACACTTCAATGGTTTTTTTCTCTCTTATTCAAAGGTAAAAATTTTCCATAATAATGCAACATTTCACTATCCTGAACATTTACATGCCCCTGAAGTTCTAATACTGATGCAATAATTCCTTGGCATCAATAAAATATATTCCCTTTGCAAACTCCCACTGTTTCCCTCATCATCAGTAAAATCTGAAAAGCCTTACAAAAATAATTATTTTGCTGCACACTGTTTTTCATTTTTGATAGAATCTTAACTGCAGACTTTTCTGAATGCACATCTAAGAAAAACCTTGTCATTATTTCCACTGACCTGAGTAATGAGGCAGGAGCACGAACCCCCTGCCTCCCAGTTGGTGAGAGGTGCTGCACAAAGCACACCGAGCCCCCCTCCAGCAGCCAAACGGCACAGGCTGTGGGAAGCAGAAGGGGAGAGAAGCATTTGGAAAAGTGAGGGGCGTAGGCTGACTGCAGCTAGAGCACCAGGGTAGGGGCAGAGTTCAGGGCATTCATGATGGGCCCCCTCTGGACAACACTGGCTCCATTGGGCTCAAAGCACACCACGTACAGAATCTGCTGCTGTGCTCACTGCGGTCACCTGCCACTTGTGCTTCCTCAGGATTCCCTCCAAAAGGAGCAGTTCCCCCACCCCAAACATTCCCTGAGAGGAATCTGCTCCAATTTCCATGCTCCTGGATCTGATGGCTGTGAACTGTGGCAGGGAGCACATCTGGCCTCTACGCCTCAATTTTTATGCTGGTGTTATGAAAATGACATTTACCTATTCCCTTTACAGGGCTGTGGAGGAGATTGATCAGGCGGCTTATATATCCTGCTTTCTGTAATCTTCCAAACTAATTAGCTCCCAAAGAGATACCATGCTGGCAGGCCAGATCCCTCCAGCTTCACCAGTAAGAACAGCAGGTGGGAGAATAGCTCCACACACGTTCCCTGCTTGGCCCTTTCTAAAACTGCTTGTGACACTAATTGATCCGTGCCAGTGGTGCTGGTGGCAGAGATGCACACAACCCACAGGGAAGCTGTTCAAAGCTGCAGTAATGAGTAACCTATTGCTGCTTGAAAGCACAACCATGGGCTTTGAATTCTGCTATGATTACCTGGGCTAGCCAGGCCTCTGTCCCTTCACAGCGTTAGAGACGAATAATATTTTAACCTATTTGAATTTTATGCTAATGACCTGGGGAAGAAGGAAAGAAAGAAAGAAAGAAGACAACTCGCTTCAAGCTACTTAGTGTTCAGTGATGTGGCAGAGGGACTTCAGAGAGAGCCCACCTGGGAGGAGGCATGGTTGAGTCAGCACACAGAGGAGCTCCAGGCTGTTGCCAGTGGGGGACCTGGAAATCCTGCTCTGCTGTGCACTAAAGCCCGCGCAGGCAGTGAGCCTCCCCAGCCCGCGGCAGCAAGGGGTGTCAGGGCACACACACAAGTTCCGATGTTCTGGCAACCTAGGACCAAAAAAGTAACGCCTCTGGAACCTTCCCTGAAAGCACCAGCTACAACAGCCCTGAGACTACTCCAAATTCTGCCCAGGGCTGGCTCCCAGCTGCCTCAGCATCAGTGGAGAGGAGAGAAACTTCAGACCACTCTTCAGACGTTATTGGGAATTTCCTAATCTAAGCAGTAAATTAAGAAGCTGAGGAGACCAAATCAAATGGAAACAGTATCAAGGGTACAGCTCTTTTCTGGTCACTACTGCTCATAATTTCACATTTTACACAGACTTGACACAGCTTTCAAAGGCAATACTGGCTTTGCTGAATGATTCATGCAGCTTGTGTTGCAGTAGACACTGACATTATGAAAAACTTCTCTGCAAACCAGCACAGTGATTAAAAATAGAAACAAAAAATATACAATACCACAATTCAGAAATAAGCCAGCTTACAACTGTCCTAAAATACACCTGCATCACTCTGGATACCTCCAGAAACCACTTTAAAGTGTTCCAGGAATTACTGCATTTCAGAGGGAGAGGTCTGTGCTTCTGGAAAGCTTTGCAAGACCATGTCAACACCAGGGCAGGACAGAAGTTGTATTGGCTGCAGGAAAACTTCAGTGTCCCAGCTGCAGCAAATGCCTTCATACAAGAAAGTGTTTGCATCTTTTCTTACCCTACTGTGGTAAAAGATCAGCATTAAAATAAACACTGATCATAGTGGAAAAATTTCCTTGAAATGACAGAGTCTACACTGAGTACTACATTAGTATATAAGGGCTCTACTTCAAGAGCATCCTAATATGTCACAAGAAAGAAATAAATTGCTCACTTAATTCTACTAGTAGTTAATACAAAGAATGAAAGCTCACTGTAATAAGCCAATTGCTGTCTCGCTTCAGCCTGTGTGCACGCAGGAACACAAGGGATGTCCTGTCTGAGTCCCTGCTCTAGAGAGCATGCACACACGGCTGGGTCCTTCATGCTCTGTAGATCTGTGTGAACACAGCCCAGTGGAATAACAGCATGACCTAAGTCAGCTCAAGCTGTGGGGACTGCCAGGACCCAGAGAGAGCAAGCCCACAGCTGAGACAGCCTGCCTACACTCACATTTCCCAAAAACGCCTTTTCTGCTCCCACCCGTGTAGGTGACACAGGTCTTCTCCTACCCTACAGCAAACACCAATTCCTGCCTCCCGGAGGAAGCACTTTGTAGTGAGCAGAGCTACAAGACATGCTAAGCAGGGTACATCCCAGCCCAGCGTGGGGCCGTTTGCTCCGGAATGCAATTCAGCTCAGTGGCTTTCATCTGCAAACCCCTCCAGGTCCTCCTGGCTCTCCCAGAGTCTGATCTGCTCGAGAGCTGAGATCAGTGCCTGCATCCTTGCAATGAGCACGATACTGCTGGTAACAACACAGGACAGCAACCCAGGGGCTGAAGGACACCACACAATGGCTTGAGATCACTCTTCTCACCACAGATCGCCTGGCCTTTGCTCTCAGCCAAACAGTCTGAGAGTAAGCACCTTTCCCAGGATCATCTGGATAATTAAATGGGGCTTTGACCTTCTGTCTCTGATGTGGCTGTTGCAGTGCCCTTACAGATTGCATATTCCTGTTAATTAATTCCTGCAAGCATTTGGTATTTACTTTGTTAAATAGCTAAAATGCTATCAGGGGCTTGAAAATGCTCTGTCAAAGTTGTGGATGTGCTATCAGACTGTAGCTGGAAACACATTTACATTTCTCTATCTCAGGAATATGTAGATGTTCTACCTATCCTTGGAGTATTTAAAACGGTGACAAGACTCAAATAAGTCTCTGCGTAATGGTCTTTTTTTCCTGATAGGGCAGCAAAGACAGCACAGTTCCATTTTGTTGGAGAGCCACTGCATGGCTACACAGGATGTACTGAGCAGCAAGAATTCTGGATCTTATTTTCTGCTCAGCAGATGTTTGGCTGATAGTGAAGTAGTGTGCAGTCATTTTACCAGTTAGTGCTTCAGTTTCCTCTGTTTTTTAGCACTGTTAAATTAATTTTTTTTCTCCCTTTAAGGTTACACTTTTCAGGGCAAAGACTCTCTTACTCTGCGCTGGAGTTCAGTTCAACAAAGCACCAAATCCATTTGGGACCTTGCTGTACTAATGTAACACAAACCAGCCAGATTAGAAACAAAAAGTACTGGGTCCTGAAAACACATGTTTTTCAGACTGCACAGTTTAGCCAGGCACTAGGAGTAAAGCTGTTGAATAGCATATTTAAGACTCAGATGGAAAACAGAAACTTCCCCAACCACAAGTTGTACAAGACAACATACATAACCCATTGAATGGAAAAATAGACTGCCTTTATCATATTAACAATGAGTTACAAAAGCAGATGTCCCAGAACCCACCAAACACTTCATTTCACTTCTATTCATTTATCATTAGCTTTAATGATGGCTTGCTATATTCTTGATTACTTTTTCCCTTCACACCCATTGCAGTTCCCGTTATCCTGTTAATCATTGCAGGCAATTTTAGGCCTGGTATCTCCCTGGTTAAATAGCTCTGGGTTTGCTTCCTAGACAGGAAGGTTTGCTTCCTTTTCCTTAAGGAAAAAAAAATCCATTCTGCAAATAGCATCACAGCAGTGCTATCTGTAAGCATCCCCAGAATTATTCTTCCAGTTATTTAATTAGCTCAGACAAAGGTTGCAGAGTGCACAGAAATCTATCAAGGGATCTGCAGTAATATTTGGAGATCATTTCTTTTACTGCTTCATCATTAATGTTTTATGTACTCTTGCAATTGATAGAAGTAATAAAACATTTCTGAAAAATACAGACGAAACAAAAAACAAATATACATAAAATAAAACCTCATCTGAAATTCCACTAGCACGGCACCCATGGCATCATTTAACAGTTTGCTAGGTCTGGTGTACAGACTACACTTCACTGCATCATGACAAAGTACTTAGATCTAAATAGATTTCCCCTATTTATCCCTGGTGGAAAATCTAAATGGAGCTTTTTTGAATGAGATTGAATGCATCACTGTTTAGTTTACAGAACTTGTATCTGCTTGCTTCTCAAGAGTTTCTCTGAGCGTGAACCTGAACTGTTACATAAAATATGGAAAAATATTTCAGTAAAATACATCTCAATTAAAAAACAGTTATGGTTGTAATTATATACAGATATATATTATTATCCATTGAAATATTTCAGCATTACCCACAGTTCAAGTGCCCTGAACAGAAATCTTGAGTATGGCAAAAAGGAAAATTATCAGTTTCTTAACTCAAAGTTCAAGTCTTTCTGCAGGATCTTTCTGCAATCCTCAAAGTCAAAGAAAACAGGAAGAAGATGCATCATTTTAATGGCATATCTTTCTCTTCAGGTTTTGTAGAAAACACCAAAGCATCCAGCACTGGGGTAGTTAAATGGCTCATTTCATTTTAAAAGCATGAACTGGACTTCATGGACAAGTTTGGTGCTGGATGAAGAAGTGAATCTGATCAATAGGATCTTTACTTCCACCCAGAAAAGCCCATCCCAGAGAGAGCCCAGCATAGTTCTTAGTTTCTAGGTTAAGTTCACAGCTAGTAAAGGCCCATCAACCCTTCTATTTGAATTTGTTGTCATTAAAATCCTATAAATATAGAATGCAGCTTGGTCTTTTTAAGGAAACATATGTCTTGTTTTCTTGTCTCATTTTATTTTTAAGAATATAGTTGAGGGATAGTACTTGCTAAGCTCAGCATCACCAAATGATCCACTGCTAAGCTAGTAACAAAACTTTTGCCAGTAAAGGGAAGTTAAAAATGCAAAGTTTTTGTGCATAGTTTAAAATGTTTATATTCAATCAAATAACTAACATCACATACAGTAGCCACAATGTAAAAATGACAGAATAGACAATTTTTCTTGTCTTGGGAATTCAAAGTATATTCTACAATCACAGCAGGAAAAGCAGGAAAATTTTAATAGTGCATAATGATACTTAAGTCAGCTAATGGTATACATGTGAGCAGTGATATCACATCAGCAGTGCCATGACTTTGCAAGATATATGAACAAAATTAATCTCTTGTTCAGACTATTTAAACACAACATATTTGACAATAATCAGTGAATGTTCAGCATCAATAATCAGCAGCCTCAGTTACATGCAAGACTTTTCTCATGCTTATCCCAATGCCAAGTCCCAATGGCAGCCAGTATTCCTGCTTCCAGATATAAACCAAACAAAGGCCAACATGTGCATGCAGTGAGCCCTTTACCCAGCCTCTGACATCAGTGATACTTTTCTTACATATTATGTCTTTTTTTTAATTTTTTTTTTTAAGTAGAAGCCAGCTGTTGAAATCTGGACTCAATTCATCTACAGTGTGAAAGATCATGTCAAGTGCAGACAATGACTCACACCAGGAAGAAGGACACTTTGTGATTTCCCAACTATTTAATCAACTATGCTTTTGTAAATGACTGATGTTAGATATTGGATTATGTTTTTTGAAAATGTTCCATAACCAAGTGTAGCTAGAAACTGAGGACACAGCTGAGTAAGAACATGTAGAGAAGGTCTCTCTGGTCATTGTTTCTGGAAACACCATAGCAGAAGAACATAGAGGAGAAAGAGATGATGCTTTTTTTTTAGTGGAATCTGTTTTCATTTGGTAAAAAAGGTCCACAGCATGCAGAAATGGGCCTTATAGGTACATTTGATTTCTTTTTAAAAGCTTCTTCAAGGGAAGAACATGAATCTATACACACTGGAGCAGAAAAAGGAGAATTCACTGTTTGGCTACAGCTGACACTGCTGCAGGAGAAGCCTGGTGATGGGGCCATTAGGAGGAGACCTGGATTATTGGGTTACTTTCCTGTGCAATTACTCTCCTGTTGTTCCAGCACAACCTGCACTCAAGCTTTGTGCACAGCCTTAGGCAACTCCTTGTGCTCCCCTGTGCCTTTACTGCCATCTATATCTTGAGAACGATAGCACTTTGCTTTGTCACAGAGATGTGACAAATCCTTTAAAGATAGACATGGATTTGTTTATTGGAGCAATGCGTTTGCTGCAAGTACCTGAGAGAGGTCGTCAGAGAAATTCAGTGCTCTGTGCACATTCTGCTTCTGCAGTCACAGTGACTCTAGGACAAAGAGTGACAATGGTTTCATCGCTGTCAGAAAGTGAGAACACAGTGAAACCTTTATCTGCACTAATATCAGGGCTCTGTGGGAAAGAGAAAGCAGACATAGTCCAAAATAAAGCCATCCTGCTGCACAAGGGCACATGGCCTAAATTTCTTGCATTTTCTTTATAGAAAAATACAGAAAAGTTTGCCTAATGCAAAACGTTTCAGTCACATCAGGGGATCACAGGCACATGGTCTCTGGGACAGATGGAGCAGCACCACCAGCCTGGAGCTCAGTTCTCCTTGTGCCTTGATGAAATATTTTAAGTTCATTCAATTCACAGTAAAATGTCTGAACTGGCTGAGAGAGTTTGAGACATCACAATCATTGAATTTCCTGTTATAAATTTGCAGTGAAGATAACTTAGCCTCCCCTAGTTTACAAGCCTTAATATCCAAGTCCCAAGATAAAGCAAATGCAAAAAAAAACCTAAAAACCACTGGTACAGACAGGCAGCAGTAAGGAGTTTACAAGTAAATAAAATAATCTTTTTCCAGTGTACTTATGTGCTCAAGCATCTGTGCTTTATTTACCTGTAACTCTTCCCAATCAGGAAAAAGTATAGGCTTTGTCTAGTTGACTGGTTTATCTCTGCTCCTGACCCTTTAATTTGTCATCTAGCCAGCTTCCCCTTGGTGAGAATGTTTCTGGCACTCCAAGTCTGCAGTTAACTTAATAAGGAATGTAAGCACAGTTAGATAAATTAATTTCAAGGTCAAGCGCACTGACAATGGAAAATGGATGCAAGTGGCAGGTAATAGAGGAAAATTCGCATGCATACTGATACACTGTTAAAGGCAGATGTTACTAGATAATTTAATCTCAAATGTAACCGATGTTTTCAGTTGCCCTTTTCCATTAAAAGAATTGTACCAGATGCTAAAATCAAAGATTATTCAAAGAATTAAGATATGAAAAGCATGTTAGATCACTAAACTCCAATTAGTTAAATTAAATTGTATACCATTATCTACCTGTAGTTTTATTGGTAGCTAGCATTAGCACTCAGCTTGAGCAATAATAAAATTAGAGAATAACACTTTAATTGAATTGCACTTAAAAGGATCATGCTGACAAATGTGATTGTATCTGGCTGTAATGCACACCTTTTCCAACGATCATTAAATCCAATGAAATGAAAGTCACAGGATGTTGACAGCTCTCTGAAATAATCTGTGAACCATGCTGCATCTTGCAGTTCCTAATCAATTTAGAGAAGCCTCATTAAGGCTTTGCAGCTAAAGAACACTTAAAAATCAAAACAAATTACAACATGTTATGGATAACTAGATAATCATATCGATACAACACGGATGTATTGTGTTGCAACAATTCATTTCCTTTGTAAGAAGGGTTTGCCATGGATGATTTAAGAATTGTTATTCGTAACTGCAATCAGCCAGCCCTAATGTCAAGTTTTTTCATCTTTACTCATAATAAACATTTCTTATGCTGTGTCTTCACTGTATTCTAGATCTAATACTGGACTCTATGATCCCATGGCTGTTAATTATTTGTGTGTCTCTGTGTATATTTGTTTCTCTCCTGTGCTGTTTTTGCCTCTCTGGAGTATGCAGAAACAATGATGTGTGATTCTGGGAACAAATTAGACATTATCAGATACCCCTGTGAATATTTCTCGGCGATTTTTGTTCCCCATGAGTAAGTACTTCATTGCTGGATTATTTAACAGCCAATAACTCACCCTTGCTCTCTCCTACCTTCGGTGGCTGTTTCCTTTTTATATGGCAGCTAATACAAAATAGTGTACCTTGATGTAACACTTACACATAAGCAATTTGAGCTGGGTAATTTAGCAGATTAATGAGACCAACCAACAGGCATTTAAAACTGAGACATATCTGTGGCACTTCTTCTTGATCTACTTAGTCAACGTGGACTTGGCCAGTCACCTTTCCCAGTGGACTCATCGCAGTCACATGATAAATCATTCTTACTCAAATATTTCTTTTTAAAGATTCCCCCTCAGCCTTAGTTGATAAAAGTCTCAGACATCAGATGGAGTGCATGCAACCAGATACAAACTCCTTTCCCCCAACATGGACATTATGGTTAGTCACTTGCTGTTGATTAATGTTCCTTTAGCTTCAAGTCTTTGAGGGATTGTTAATGTGTGACTTCTGCTCTCAACAAAGCATAAAATTGGATATAACACTAAAGAGACACTACATAATACTATCCTGTTTTCTCTCCATTGGACTGATTTGCATGGACCACTCCAGACTGACATGGGAACAGACTTTAAAATGCAACAGTAGATTAAGACAGAATATGATACTGATGTTGAATACAATTTATAAAACAGAGGTTAAGCTATCTGAAGAAATATGGCTTTAATAAGTACATGCTGTTTCTTCTGTTCTCTTTCTGCATGAAAAGCAAAGCAGGGATCCAGACAACATATGGATTTCCACATAGTATTTAAAAGAGTTTTCCATGTTTGCCCAAGGTATACGAAGTGGCTATCACACACACAGTATACTGCTCAGCAAAGGCAACAGAGTCCACAAACATTTGAGAGGGGGTTAGAGATTTAAACATAAAGGCAACAGAGCCAATAATTGACCAGAGGTTTAACACCAGTTAAAGTTAATATTATTGGTATCATGGAAGTGCCTAGAAATCCAGTCACACCAGAACCCTTCTGCAAACACTGACAAACAGAAATAAAAAACAACCCAAACATCTGACATTCTCCTCCAGGAGTTCAAGGAGGGTTTGAGCCATGAAAAAAACAAGCACCCTTAATCCTAAGGATCTGACCCAGCTCTGATCTACTCCCACTGCTGTCACCCTCTTCCACAGAGGGATGCACATTTGCCTTCCTGCAGTTTGGAGAGGATGAGCCCTTTGAATGCATTAGCTCAGTAAGTGAGGGTGTGAGTTCACCTGGGATATGCTTGAAAACCATTTTCTTGACCCCCCTCCACGCTGTTGCTCCCATGCTGTACCTGCTGTGACTATTTACACTGCCTGACCTTCTCCAGCATAACACACTACACTCATATTTCCATAATTTAGCGGATCCAGGGCTTCATCCTGCGCTTACTCTTACCTCTGACAGCCAGGATAAACACCACTACCTGAGTTAAAGTCATGACATGGAGATCAGAATGTTTTGGACGTGCTCAGCTGGATGGCCAGTGCACAACAAGAAGCTGTGTCCTTCCACCTGGGACTGTGCCCTCTGCTCCTGCAGAAGGTGCTTTAAAAGAGGGGCCACTGCTTGTAGTGCATAGACTCACACTTAGTTTTTACTTTTCCCAGGCATCAGTGGCACCGGATGCTAAATGGATGCAAAAAAGGAAGCACACAACCTGAGTATGGGTCTTACCAAAAAAAAAAAAAGAAACCTTAAAGGCAAAACCAGATGGTGTGAGGATAAACAGCTGTATGCCACCACCAGTAGGTCTCTCTCATTATTTCAGGAGAACTCTCCAAGCTCATCCTCCAATGAGGATGAAGGGCTCATGTTGTGGAAATCAGTGTCTGTTTACAAACATCTGCACTCTAAAGAAATATAACCATCTACTGCAACCAGGGCTCAGTGGGACAAGAACAGCTACTTGAGATAGGGAGAAAAATGCGGAAAGCTCAGCAGGGTAAGGGAAGGAATCTGACTGCTGTGTCAAGCATCCCTCTCCACTTCACTACATGGAGCACTCTTTACATAACCCAGCAATTAATTGGAAACAACACACATTTGTGGTTCCCCTTGAGGCAATGAAAAATAACTAATGTACATGTGCAATAACTTTCCTTTTAGCAAGAAATTTCATCAGGCTATTTCTGTTTTGAACCAAAACACAGAGTGTGCATCAGATGCCAATAGCTCTGAAAGTGATGAGTCCAGACCCAGTAACAAATGGGCTTCAAATATGTTTGTGTACATGAATCCTTTCAATATTTCAAGGCCTTGTATTAGAGAGTGAATGATGATGATGCCTGCCAGAAAACACATAAAGAAAAAAGGAGCTGAGCCCCTGGGTTTTCTGTCATCCCAGCCTGTTATCACCAGCACAGTGCCATGCGTGCACGTCCCACGGGGCCCTCTCCCCTGAACCTGGTGACAGCACCTTTGAGTTTTTTCAGATCCAATGGGCAGCCTACAAGGGTGGGCAGGGTGTAAGGGCTGTTCAGTGCTCCCCTCCAAAGGAGGGCCCACCAAGGCATCTCTGTCCTTTCCCCGTGTGTTCCCCCAGCATTATCAGCCATTTAGCAGATGGCCCAGCAGCAATTGTGGAATTCAGCCTGTGCACACTGTGCCTCTTCACACGCAGGATTTTGGTTCACAGAAGGCTGAGTTATGATGTCTGCTGGTCCTTGACTGTTATGTAATGCCAGTTCTAAGCACAAAGTCTAAACGTGAATCAACACTTTGGTAACCAGTATGTCCAAACACAAATTTTCAAAAGCCTCAGGTAACGATAACTAACAAATTGAGATTTATTTCCGCATTCTCACTGACTGCTCTTGTCAAAACCCTTAGTGTTCACCCTAACCACAACCTGACCTCTGTGCAACCATAAAATATAAGGAGTTTATTTTCTAAATGGAGAGTCTATCACATTTTTACCTACTTTCAGAAATAAAAGTATTAGGAAAACCACCAAATCTTCACAGATTTCCATTAAGATCACCACATCTGGCAATGCTGAACAATTCTAGAGCTGCAATGTGAGCTAGGCCTTGGCTCCAGGCTTGCCTCTGGTTGACCTGGTACGTTTATGTCTCAGAAAAGCCAGATTAATACAGGCCATGCATTTCATGAGATGGGCTCTGTGCTCTCCACACCTCACCATGTGGGACATAGACAGTGCTCGAGGTCATTTTAAGCTCAAATCCATTTGTAACACCCATAACTTAGCACAGAGCTGTTCTGAACTGTTTACTACTTTTCTCTAAGAAAAATTTTCCCTTACAAAGGGGTTAAAAAAATGTCTCAAATACAATCGTGAACATTTTTTATTTTTCACAATTTTCTTTCTCTCTCTCACCCAACCAATTTTCAACTTATTCCATCTCATACCCATTTTCAGCACCCAATTACCATGCTTCTGAAGTTATTTGCCTGCTTAAATGATGCTGGAATAATATTAACAAGATTTTTTTTTTTGATTGTCAGGTCACAGTTCACATGTGAATCAAAACTGCATTAAGGATCTGATCCTGCCACCCTCGAAATTGACTGTGGTTCCATTCAGTGAAACCAAAGCACAGCAGAAATGGAAGATGCAAAATAGTGGGCAGGTCCCTCTGAAGGGCTGTGAGTGGTCAGTGCACCTGAGTGAACTGGGCCCATTAAAGAGGCAGAAAACGTGACACTAATTTCACAGACCGTCTTGGGAAGTCCTGCAGCAAGAAACTGCACCTCCTTCTGCAGATAGGTGTTGTGGACACAAAGAGCACTTCACCTGCTATATAGCTCCATGCTGGACTGACATCTAACACAGCAGAAGCTGCACTAAAGCAGGTGATTTCAGAGTTGCAGCAAACCTGAACTCAATTAATAATTCTGGTTTATGGCAGAGTCTTTGAGAGTAAACCAAAGAGGAGAGGTAGAATGATAAAACCAGAATATTCAGGAAAAAAACCCCAAGTACACTTTTAAGCGATCTCAGCTGTAACAACTAACACACACCAGCTGTTACAAGGCGCAAGGGGAAGGTCTTGGGCAGACCAACAACTTGGCCAGTTCTATTCAGCTATGAACAAGCTGCACCTAAGTTGTGTGCCAGTAGATGGTGTGTTGATTTTAACCTAATAGATACCTGAACACAATTAGAGCTCTCTTTACCACTGCTGCTTTGTTTTGAGCCTGTATTGCTTCCTGAACATGCTTCAGTTTCACTCTCTGAAGTTTTCCTTTCCTATTTCATTCCCTTGTGAGGTGTCACAAGGAGGATCACTGTGGCCAATATGATAGGAACGTTTGGATCGTTGAGTGTAATATGCTATTCATATTTGCACTTCAAAGCATTGTGCTTTTGCAGTTAAATATAATCCCGTGCCATCTTTTGTAAGAAATGCCAGGATCTTTCCTCATATGCTGGCACAATACCTCAGCTCCAGGTTTACCTCCCCTGCCTTATCCAGGTCTTGATTTATGTTAACAAATGCCCATGGCCCTAAGACCAAGTGAAAGCAGCAGGAAGCCAATGGATTTCAATGTCCTCTTGACATGCAGCACTGCTTCAGAGACAACTTGGCTCAGGCTCCAGATCTTGTTTTCACAGAAGGTTTCAAGAAATTGAGAGACATCTTTTCATTTGCTTTTATCTTATGATAGCTTGTTCAGCCCCCTTCACAATTAGATTCTGACATTTTTATGGCTCTGAGTGGGTGCATTTTTTTTCTTTTTTTTTCTTTTTTTTTTTTTTTTTTTTACTCAGGTCATGTGAAACATGAATGTGTTGCATCAACACATCAAGAAGGCTTGGTGTATCTCTGTTCAGGTGCTCAGCATTTGAGACCACTACTCTGAATGCTACCCAGCCATCACCCCCACTGGGTGCCCCTAGCTCACCCCACACTTCTTCAGAGAGAGATTGAGGGAAAAGACTTCTTTCTCAGAATAACTGGCAGCTTAGAGGAAGGGGCAACAAAGATGAGCCAATAATCAGGAACTCTACATCTACTGATCCATGACTGCTGCTTGTCAAAACATGACACACCTGACAGCCACAATAGGTCCAAAACATTCCTCCTGAGAGCCAAGGTACCAAATGATGAAGCTACTGACAATATATATTAATTTTCTTCTCCTCTACCACAAAAGAACAGCCTATTTACTGCTTTACATCAAGGAGTAGTATGACTGGTGCACATCATAAAACCCAGATTTGAAGCTGATTGGTGACCCATAAGAAGGTATGTGATTAATTCTGTAAGAAAGTTCATCAACCAATTCTGAGAAGTACCAGCACAAAACTTGAAAGCTGAGGAACATGCTCCTGCAACACACATTCAGAACTTCAAAACACACATACTTGTTGGACTTAAAGGACCAACAACAAAATTATATGCCAAAGCACTGAACTACTTGACTCACAAACAATTAAAGCATTCTTTCAGTATACATTATATTTGTAGGTTTAGTTTTCTCAGGCATTATATATTATATTATATATGTATTACATATCCAACAAAATGGATACACACACAGGAATCAATCTCTTAGATTTCTTTTCCTGTAAGTTTTGATTAGTCTAATTCTCCTGAACTTAAGGAGTGGTGGGCTAGACCCCCAAATTGAACTGAACTAAATCTCCCAAACTGATCCTGGAGACATTCTCCAGAGCAGCAGGGGATTTCATCCCGTAAAAAGTTTCACTGGATTGTGTATTTTGGCTTTCCTAACTTCAGCATATGGTAGTTCCCTTCCTTACTATCTTGGATTAGAAGAAAAGGTGCCCATGGATGACAAACCTCTCTTATTTCAGACCTACTTCTCCTCCTCCAGCTCTTTCATGAAAGAATTACAATTGCACTCACATAAGGTTGGTGTCATTCAGCTTTTGAATCAGTTTGGCAAGTCCCATACTAAGAAGGAATAAATCTGTTGTGAATTTATAGCTAACTGATCATGCTCTCAAAAGGAACAGCACTCCAGATTTACCACTAACAGCTTCACAACTTCTCCTTTGCTTCTGATTGCACAAACCAATTTTTTTCTATCATGGTGTCCAATACAATTCTTACACTTGCAACTTTCAGTACCAGAAAGTCAGGACAGACTCTTTCACTCAATTTTCTCATCACCTGCATAGTATTAGGGATTTACTTTTACCTGAAACACATGAAAGCAACAATTCTGTGTCTGCTTCATGGAGTAATACTTCCAATGTAAGCACAGACATGAGATCACACTGCCAGTGCATTGTCTTTATCTTCCAGCTGGTTTCAGCCCCAAAGGCAGCAAGAATGGAAGGAGTTTGTTCATATTTGGTTACAAAAGATCTTATAAACACACCTGACGTGACTCAAGGTTAAAAGGGTATCGATCCTAGATCTGAGAGTCCTTTTCAAGTAGGTTTCTCATTCTGTTTACTCTCAAGCAACATTTTTTTAATCAGGTGTAGCAACAAGTAGAATAAAATAACCTCAGGGTCTAGCCCTTTATGCCCAGTTAGCACACATTGGCTCTCAGCTGCAATTATTTGCCTTTCCTAACTTGAGATACAAAATGTCCTGCCTGCCAAGAACAGCCCAGCACAGCTATGCCTGTCTTTGCTTGATGCAGACTGATTTTCCACTGTAGATTCATTATGTCATTGAATTCAGTCACGGGAATATTAACATTTTCACACATGTGGGAACTCATCTTGTGAATGCAAAGCTCATTTATTACAGTGATTTCTTCAGAGGCTGTATGCATCTCTGAGTATGCTCATTTTATAACCTGGCTTGTAAAAAAGACAGATTCTGAACCAGTGAAAGCATGAAAATTTACCTGAAATATGAAGTTTACAGCCAAGACTGTTTGTTGCTGGCAATTAGTGGGGGCGGGGGTCCGCCTTTCCCCCCTCCTTTTTTGTTGTCTTGAATAATTTAAAATATAATGTAGTAAAGGAAGCTTAAGGACTTTGTTCCAGAGTGGCTTTTGATTGCTTACTATGAACTCACTAATGGCTCTGATAAGACTGAGCAATTTAAAGAGAAGAGCCATCTCCAAAGCTACACTGCAAGATGTATTAACACCTTTGAATGATGCTTGGACTATTGTACTGAAGCCTGAGAAAAGAACTGGCTACATTCTCCCATACAGAATGAATATAATTTAGACATAAAAGATAACTTCATAATGCCATGCATTTATTGCACCATCATAATTAGAGGACGTTTTTATTTTGGAACATAATATTCGTATGCTTAGAAAATGCAAACCCTTCACGCCTATGAAATGCTCACCCAGTTAATGCTGTTAGCTCTAATGCTGAGCACTGAAACATATAAGGAGTTTTGGTCAGATATTCACAAATCCATGCACCAAGAGAAAAATCAAAATACATCAGCTGCAGTTCTGAACACATATTTGTAAATCCTATTCCTTGAAAAATCAACAACTAATTATCTGGGTCAGCAGAAGAGGGAGCTACATTTTTATTAAGAAGTTTAATAACACAGAAGGTCCCTTCACAGATTTCATAGTGATGGTTGGTATTGAAATAAATAATAATATAAAAGAATTCTTGTATTAGTGAATTAAAAAGAGGTGGTTTCCCTGATGGTTTAAAAGAAAAAGCCCAGTAAAATGCTGCTATAGACTTTCCTGGAAAAGTGATGAATTTAAAGTTTCAAATAAAGCAAATGTACCAATTCAAATAAATTGATCTTTTTTTTTTTCTACATGAAAGTAGATATTAAAGTTATAATTCTCTTGAGTTTTATACCTATGCTGTCATTTATACAACTGTAAAGATGTTGCAATTTGGCTTAATTCTTCTACACAAAACATCAAACCCTATATATATTTGAGTATACTCTTAATGAAGCTTATTTCAAACATTGTAATTTCAGCCTTATTTGCAAGAAAAAAGCATCTAGTTATATCTTTTAAAGCACATTTTAAGGCTGCAAGGCCAGGTTTACTGCTCAAGTTGTGCCATGTCCCTTGAGACAGACATATACACCTGAGTGTGGATTAGGAATGAAGTTGACCACCCAGGTAAAAAAGATGGACTGCTCAAAACTGGTTTCACGTGCACATGCACATACCTGCATCCTGATGTTAATAAACACACAGAGGTGCTGAGAGAGTGGCAGGAAAAAAATCACAGACAAAAAATCATCTCGCAGTAGGAATATGTGAACTCATAATAAAGGAAAAGTTGATCTACAGTTTACCCTCCAAATATGTGTCAAGGGCATGCAACAAAACAAAACTGAATGCTGAAGGGTTAATTTAGCCCTAAAAATCATGTGTCCATCACCTCTGTGCACACAGTGAATGAAATTCAACTCCACTCAGACCAGGGATCTATGCACAAGGGTCATATTTTCTTGTAAACTCCAGCTGATGAGTGGACACATCTGCAGAAGGCTCTCTGGTGAGCAAATGGTGAGCAAACCATTTACCCAGCCTGCAGCCCAGATCCACAGATTAGGGGATAAACGATGTCCAGTCAGAATACCTGACCTCTGTAAAAAAAGCATGATTTTATTATTTTCTCCATACAGTCATCAACATGTGATGAGCACATCCTGCAGGGCCAGGCAGTGTGGTGTGCAGGGAGCACAAGTACAGGCACCCCGAGCTGCTGTGTGCAAACCACCGGGGCCCGGAGGCGGGGGCTGCCCGTGCCCCGCTCGCCTCCGCCAGATCCAGGCTTGGGGTGCAACCCCTGGGATGCTCCTATCCCCACTTCCAACGGCTCTTTATGCACAGACACCACACTGCCCACAGGCACTCCAGCTCCAGGCTGGACTGGGGCATGCCCGAGGCTGTGCCCCAGATAACAGCCCTTCTGCAAACAGCTGCAGCAGGGAGACAGGCAGAAACCAGCTGTATCGGTGTTACCAGGGACTTTCCATTATCTGCTGTGTTCCAGCTCTGCTTTACCTCATGAAACAAAGCTGGTTGTGTTGCTAACCCTCAGCATTGAAAAACCATAAAACAGGAGTCACACACATAAATCACACCTAAATGCCTTCTGGGGGCTGAGCCTTTAAAGTTCCTTTTTCAGGCTCTTCTCCATAACCATAAGAATGAAAACTTCTCTTTCTACATGAAAATTGAGATTCTTTTCTCACCATTGGAATCCACAAGCTAGAACTTTAAGCAAATAGTGTAATACTGGGGATGAACTCTTGAAGGCTGATGACACTGCTGATTGTGCAGCGGTTTCTGGCAGCCTGTGGGAGAGACCAGGTGTGAAGCCCTGTGATGTCCTTTGGGGAGCAGACCTGAAGCCCCCTTTATGCTGAGGTTTGTGTGCTCCACCAAAAGTATGAGTCTGAACTTTGCATCTCCACTTGACACCCAGCACTAGCACAGAGGGTCTAGTCTGGAGGTAAGCCAAGCTTTGACACAGATCCCTTTGTGAAGCATATCGTGGTTATTTTGTCCACCCTACCTTCATCTTGTTCTCATGCGATTGAGAAAAACCCTCCCACTACTCTGATTTTAAAATGGCCCTGTAATGGAGCCTGCAATTTATCAAAGGGTCTAATTAAGAACTCCTCTTTGTTGTCCTGTGAAACCATCCCTTCGGAAAGTCAAGAAACATATCCCACAATATGTGAGGCTCTAACACTTGTAAGCAAATGGTCGTCTTTTGGGTATGCATCTGGGTCATTATATAAACAAAGTACAAGCAACACAATGGGGCCAATGCCTTATTGTCTATGGGATACTTTTAGGCAAATATTTCAGCTGCAGATGGTAAATACAGCTTCAAAGCATAATGATATCTAACTGTGAAATAGCTGAGTCAGGTGCATTTACTGAAGTGGGGTGAGCCAAACACTAATTACAGTGCGGTTGCACCAGGATTAGTGTTACATCTGACATATTTTAAAAGTAGGCATAAACCAGTGCCAAATTAATTTGATGAACTTCCATGAGCTTCACCCATAGGCATTTTATTGTGGCTAAAGAAGAAATTTGCAAGAGATAGAGAACGTATTAGAAGGTATGCTTCTCATTTCTGAGAATCAGCACCACGTCTTCCTGGAGCTCTGACTAAGTGGCTGAAAAGTTTAGTCACTCACAGGTGTTTTGCTGCCATCTGTCAACAGCTGATTATTGCAAACCTGTTTACTCAGACTAGTGCTGTGAAAGAGAACTCGCTATCTTTGCTCAATCTCTTTATACAGCTCCTGAGCATCTTCCCCCAGAACCAAAGTGCCCCAGGGCTTTGGGAAATTGAAATCCACATCCCCAGATGAGCTTCACAGCTGGCCCCTACCTCTATGAAGTTCCCAAACTTCAATTCTGGCTCAGAGTCCTGAATTTGGAGATTTAATTATAGCACTGTCATTCAGAGGGAAGCCTTCACAGGCCAGGGTATTGCCATTACTTGCCAGATGCACCCACACCCTGGTACAGATTACATACATTACTGACCTCAGCTGAACCATGAGAACAATAAGGCTGGCCCTGGTCAGGAATCTTCTGACAAAACCTGGTTTCACTAGAAGAGGCAGATGAGAATCTAACGTGTTTCACAGACATTTGCTGCATGCAGAGCTCCAGACAATCACCAGCAGGCTCTGGTTGCTCCAGCTGGCCCAGCAGGGCCCTCCCTGCCCACCCTCTGGCAGCTCTCAGGGAATGACCGAGGCACTCACGTGTCCAAGGTCCAACAGCCTACGGACAAAGCCGGGGCAGGCCCAAGATGTAAGCTAATTTCTGTATGAATTGGAAGAGAACTTCAGCTCATGCCAAGGAGCTTTTGGAGGACACAGGAGCAGGTCCAGGGCCATAGGGTTTGCAGCAGAATGCAGGTCTCTGCTTGGCCTCCTGCTGCCATGGGTGGAGCTGGACACTAAATGTTTTTATTTACACTTGTCGATTCAGAACACTTGAAAACGTTCCCTAGCAGATTGCTAACCTGGCCATAAAACTGCAGGCTGCTGCGTCTGACCATCAGCACTGGATTATCCTAATCTGGGTAGGATTTTATTAAACATATAAATTCCTTTTCACAAATATTTACCAGTATAGATTGTTGTAAAGGAGCACCTCTAACTATTTATAGCATCTTTTTATCTACAACCTTCAAAGAGGGCATTCAGACTTTTCCTCTTAAGTACAGGCACCACAGTGTTTATTTCAATCTGATTATGTCACCTTAGGTAGAGAAATTCTAATCTTGCTCAAACATTTTGCAGAGTGAAAGGGGTGATATGCTGGCCTTCAGCTCTGTCAGAAGATAAACATGCTAAATCTAGAAGTTTATGGGCTTTTGGTCTCTCTGCCTCCCCAAATCACTTTCCTCATCAACAGCATTAAAGTTAGCCATGAATGAACAAAAAGCAGGAAAATGCTTGACATCAAATCATCCCTGTGTTAGAAACCAAGGTTCAGCATCACTGCACCTTCCCATACAGCACCGTCCCATTAGGAATACTTTTATTTGATTAGACTGATCCATTGGCTCCTAGTCCATATTACTTAACCCTCAAACCATTATGCCCTATTGAAAATAATTGGTAATGACAGTTTCAGGTTTAATATTTAATACAGTGGTTAAATGGAGTCATACTGTTTGTGGTTATAGTTTCCATTGACTAATAAGCAAGTTAGAGAGCAAAATGCATTTTTCTTCAGCTGTTACATTAGCAGTAAGCTAAACACCACATTACTCATAAGAGCCTTTAACATTTTCAGAGAAATAGCTCCCAAAGCCAAGTCAAATATTGCATTGATTTGTGGTTCACTTGTTTTCCTTTTTATTACTGGAGGACAGTCTTTTTAGGGGCTTTAAGCACTGCTGCAAGGTGGATGGATGCACTGAAAGTCATCTCTTTGCACGTCAGGCCAACATGGAAACACCCCTTCCCGCAGTGCCTTGTGCACGGGCTCCTCCTGCCTGTGTGGGTGCTGGCAGGGAGCAGAGTCCTCTGACTGCCACTGCCCCTGCCCAGCCAGCCCCTCTGCCCTCCGGGGCATCTGCTGTGTGCCACTGACCTGGCCTGGCTTAGGAAAACCTGCAAGGAAAACGAGACGGGACCTTCCTCACCCAACCAACACCCCTATCTCAGAGAAGAACCCCTCTGCACTTTACTGCCTTTTCTGCACAACAGAAGAGGAATGTTCTGGAAGAGCAGGACTTGAGCAGCTGTGAGATATCTAAAAGTAATGACAAACATATGGAAGTTTGTCCTGCAAGGGCTCACCCACCTGTACAAATTTTGGGTCAGGTTACCTGGTGTCTCGCCAGTAGCTTCAAAAGAGCTTTATTTATTTACTCTAGCCAAGAATTTGGCACTCTATTTTTTAATCTGCCCACATCTTTCACCTCCTCCTGTAGTGCTTGTTCTCCCAGGGCTTTTTTTTTTGTCATTAACACTCCCAGTTCTGGATGATTATTACATTAACAGGGATTCCAGCTGAGGGTGGGGCTCACTCCCAGCAAATTAGTCAGTGTGGATCTCCACTCCTCCATGGCTTGGTTCCCACCAGTATCTGAGCAGGCTTGTACATATTGCAGCTGCTGCTGCGATTTACTGGAAAGAGACCCCTTATGTGTCATTCATGAGCTGAGTGGATGAGACAGAAATGACACCCAAATACCTGAATTGCAGAAAGAAAACCAACATTCACTAACCTGGTTCTGTATTTTACCAGTGCCAGATGCTGCTTCTGCAAACCTTTCCTGCTTGCTCCTATGAGCTGAGCTTTTGAATACTACCTTGAGTGCAGGAAACTCAAAAGACTAGATACAATCAGAAGGACATTCTGAGAACCAGATCCTTCAAAGGGTTGAGTACCTTCCCAGATGTGCTAGCTGCCCATCTCTATGGCTTTTATTTGGAACCCATAAAGCACTGAGCCTTGGACTCCGAATTCTTAGACAAGGATTTTCCAGCGCCAAAAAACTAGTATCAGAATTTGGTCTTACAAATTCTTCACCACACTGAGACAGAGATGATTTGAAAAGACTCATAGCATCACAAATTAAGGATGCCCATGGATACTTTCAGAGATGAGGCCCCTAATTCCATAGGTCACACTTGAACTGAAGCACAGATATATGGAGACATAGCTCACACTGCTTAAAATGGAATCATTCCTCATCCATCCTCTACTTTAAGAGTACATTCAAATGAACTTCCTGAACTAGATGGTCAAGCCAGGTTAGCTTCACAGATCCCAAGGTGGGAGAGAAAGTGATTTACTGGCATTGAAGCTTCTGCGGTCACACATTATAATAGAAAGATAATTTGACAAAAAGGGAAATAAGATTACTGGGTGGACTCAATGCTTAAAATGGACTTAGCATTGGTTTTGAACTTATTTAGATGCATGACGGAGAAACACAGCTTTGCTTCCATTTATAAATGTCCAAAATGACAACCTGAATTTAGACAAGTGCCTGACTTGACCAGTGCCAGGCTGACCTAATTGGTAACAGAAGGACCATATTCTTAGCTGAAATGTACAGACAGCACAGGCAGCTGTGAGGCAACCTGCCCCAGCTGGTCCTAGCACTGGGTGGACAAAGCCAAGACAGAGAAATGCCTTATTATGGTGCTCAGTTGGGGCATGATTCTCCCATGTCTACCTGTGTGTAACCAGTGATGTCCACAGACTCACGTTAGGGTAGCATTTTGGATTTATTTTTCCCTGATATCAAACAGTGAATAGCCCTACCCAGACTTCTCAAGAAGGAAAATAAGAGACTATAGTTTGAAACTCCTCCTGCAGTAGCAAAAACACTTATTGCAGATTGATATAGTTCGCAAAAGATTTCTTCTAAATTTCTTCTAGTTGGACATACAAGTGGTATAATTCAGTAGCAGGGTTTGAAAGGGAAAAGGAAATGTGAGAAGCTACCAATATTCCAATATATACCAATATACCAATACCAATACACTTTGAGAAATATTCAGAGAGCAGCTGCAGTTGCTTCCCTGAATTTTGCCAGAGGATTTTGTCAACTGCCCCAGGGTGTGCCAGTCCCCAGGAAGCCAAGTGAGGCATGAGGGGTGAAGGCTGCACTCCCCTAGACAAGCTGCATGGGATCAGTGCCTTCGGTGGCACGTCCTCTTCCTGCCGCTCCCTGTTTGCTATCAGCACCTGTGATAACACAAGTGCTTCTGTGGCACCAAGCACAGCAGCAGGGGTGACCAGCTCCTCTTCAGGCAGGCCCAGTTTCCCCAGGCTTGCTGGAGAGCTTCTCAAAGCTGTATGTAGTTAGTGACTCATTTCTTAAGAATTCCCCCAACACAAAGCCATGTAAAATAGATTCAGCCAAGAACTGAAATCATTACTAAGTATAAATTATTTTATCTTTCATTTTTACCTATTCACAGAGGGGAAATGCACCTTGTGCACCATACAAATCCAATTTAAGCTCTGAGAACAAGGTCTAAGGAGGACTTAAGTAGTATAGAGGCCGTTAGGCTGACCCTCTACACTGGGGTTAATTTCATCCAAAAGCTTTTCCAAGAGATAAGGAAACAATCTTTCATGTACAAAGTGCTTGAGGAAACCAAGAAACAGTAAAAGAATCTGCCTGCTTTGAAAGGTTTGTATCTCACCTCAACACTCAATAGAGAGATGTGTTGTGTTGATGTACTGTAGATTATACCTTACCCGAATGGTGAAGTTAAAAGAAAACAGGATCCCTTGACACTGTCTTAGACAACCCATAATACAGCACTATCATTAAACGAAGTTTACAAAAGGCTTCTATTTACATGTCTGCAGAAAATAGACCAGGGCACAGGATGCTGACTGCAGTGTAAATGTTAACTGAGGCACTGCACAGCTCTGGCTGAGCTGTGGAAAACCGAGGGCAAACAGAAAGAGGAGAAAATGGTCTTGCTGCCCAAAGCAGCCCTGCATCCCAACAGCAGGCTGGCTTTCAGTGGAAAAAAACTCCACCAAGCTACAGGAATGGAGAGCAAGAACAGGATTAAAGGGAGGTATCTGGCAATTTAAAAGATGGCTGTGAAAATGTAGCTCAGTGCTGAAAGAACAAGAGACACGACCAGACATAAATTGGCCTCTTTGCTGCCAGCCTCCAGGAAAAGTCTCTAGACTTGGTGGTCAGAAGTTAAAAGAGATGGCAGGGCACATCTGTATCTTGGGAATGAAATGTTGTTTTCGTGGCAAAACCTCACTGTTGTAAACACCAACCACTATATGTGTGGAAAAGTCTGTGGTGTTCTTGTTGGAAAGGTGGGGCTTCTCTATGGACAAGTGAATTCTCATCTGTTTTGCTTCTGGAGATGTTTGGAATTGGGAAGGGAGAAGGAAATCCCAGTTCTAAACAACCGTATGGATAAAGAAGAAGAAAATACCTTTCAGCAGTAAATAGATGAATTCAGGTGTATATTAATTGCTTTTAATTACAATAACAAAAAATGCAAAAGAATAAAATATCTCAGAATAGTATTGTGAGCAGAATATGCCCAGTAAGGATCAAGACACCAAGCTTAGATTATTTACAGACCAAAGTTATTTTGGGCAGTGCTGTGTCCTTATTTTCTCTTCCTTTCAAAAACATTTCCAACAAGGCTGCGCATAAGGACTCCTGTCGAGGTGAATGCTATTTGGGACTTCACTGTTTGTAACCAACTGCTTTTACCCACACACTCAAATAACCCTACAGTGACCTCTATTCATGACTTATCTGGGCTGAATTGAAAGGACTGCCCTTGAGAGAAACCTCTACATCTCACAGCAACAGGCAGTGCCAGCCTGTGCTGCCCCCCGGGCAGGATGGCCGGGCCACTCACAGCCACTGCAGCTCTCACCCCCATGTACTGTATGGAAGTTTGTAATGCCCAGGTTTGTCCTAAACACAAGATTCATCATAATTTGACTCATTTTCAAGTTAAGACATCACTGTGACAGGTGAAATTCAACTTTCTATTCTAGCATGTAGCTATTAAGACGCAGCCCTGCAAAGACCTGCTGTGAACAGCTTCCCTCAGAGGAGCACTTCCCTGCAAGGCCTTTGCATCCTAGACGTGCTGTGTCACACATGCTCTAGTATCATGTGTAGCCACACATTGTCATTAACCACCCTTTAGTAGGTAATAGGGTGAAACATGTCAGTGAACCATAAACCCAGACTGATTTAGAAGATAAATTGTAATGGCCCAGAAGTAGCTGTTACAGCCATTCCTGTCAATACTTCACCTTTAAAAAAATTCCCTAAATACTTACTAATACTGCCAGATGTAATGGCTGTCAATAACATTTACTTTAAATAGTCCCCAAACACATTACATAACCTGCATTTAAAAAGTCCATCTCGCCAATATTTGAAGGAAGTGCAGCAAGCTACCCTGTCACCTCTGCTGAGCTCCTGGGAGCAATGCTGCTCTTTGCTTTTCCACATTAACCCTTCACTGCCTGACCCACCTCCCCCTGAAAGTGAAGGTGAGAATGAGAGAGGCAGAACTTTAGGTGCAGCTGCAAGATGTTCAGGTTCAGTGGCAGAGCTGGTGTCAGGTGTTCCTGCTCCCTCCTCTTCAAACAAGAGCCATTATCAAGCGGCACCATTTTGATGATGGAGGCTGCAGTGTGGGCACACTGATGGCAATGAGTCAGGAAATCGGGGTGGGAATGAATGGGAAGGAGCAGCCCAGTGAGCTAGAGACCCCTCATGGCAATTTCTTGGGCTAGTAATGCTACATTGCTGTCTCTGCTAAGGACACCAGCAAACCTACATGGAGGCTCTGCCCTTGCTTTGTCCCATCTCTCAGGCCGTGGTTTTGTGTTTTAAACACCAGCCACGCGGCGTTTTTAAAACACTGCCACACAGAAGTCGCTGGCATTTGGCTGATCTGAGCATGGATGCAATCCTGTGTGCATTACCACTGCTGAAGGTTGCTGTTGGTTGGGAGGGAAAATGAGTGGCACACACTGCGATTACACAAAATAGGGATCAGGATAATTACTGGATTGCTTCAAGAGGGAGGCAGGAGGAATCATTTGTCACATCACAAGCGTTAACTGTCAGTGTTAATTACAGGTATTTATGTCTGCCACTTCTGGGATTAGCCAAGTAAGCACGGTATGATGAAGAACAGCATTGCTGAGGGAAGTGGAATCATGTTCCTTGGGGCAACAGCAGAGCCATGGGATAATCACAAGTGTCTTCCAGGTGTCATCCACCTCCTGTTCCTCTCTGGCAAAGCAATAGTTCACTGTTCTGTATGTCAACAGCACTGAGCAGAAAATAACTTGGCTGAGACATCTGCAAGTTTTAGATTTCACTCAAGCAGGGTCAATGCTCCACAGTCTCCAAAGACTGGGATGATACTAGACCTTTGAAAGAAGTGGCCTATGTATAAATAGAAGAAGAAGAAGGCGTCGTATGTCTAATCCTTCTGTTGGGAGCCCAGACCCAGACTTCTACAGGGCTTAAGGGCCTGGGACCAACATCGTCAGATAAAGAGTAAACTCCTCTAAGGTTTTAGTGCAGCTGTTTCAAACTCATCCAGATGTGGTTCCAGGTGTGGGAAGGCACAGCAGGAATCAAATCACACTCATGCCTGGATCTGACAGCACACAAAACAGAGGCAATTGTGACAGAAACACCATCCTTTACCAGGGCCATTTCTAAAGGAATCACTAATTAACTAATTCAGAAGTCAGCATTCCCAAAACCTAGCAAGGACCAGCGGCAATGGGACAAGTTGAAGGGTGTGGACGTGATTTGTTGCATGCCAGAAGCAGGAGATAGCAAAGTATTTTGAGGAAAGGCGGGGAGAGTGGTTGGGGCAGAGGACAGGAGCTGCACCCCAGGGATGGGCACTCCTGCATGCCAGGTACTGGTACCTGGCCTGAGGAATCCCCTGGGCTCTGGTGCACTCCTCAGTCCCCAGGGGAAGAGTTTTCTGAGTTACTAACCCCCACACAGACAACTAGAGGTGAAGGTGTGCACAACTAACTGTATTCACACACGTTTACAGATCAAACCTTATATGTACTCCTTCTCTCCAGATTAAGTCAACTCAAAAAGACTCTTAGGGGTGTTCTGAACCCTACACTTGTCCACTTGCGATGACAAAATTAGAGATGGAGGCCCTGAAGGTGCAGCTTCACTTGTGGCATTGTCTCTAGGTCACTCAAATGTTCAGAAAATAGCTATACAGTCCTTGTAGAAAGGAAGATCAGAGAAAGAACAACACTAAGAACTGTCATACCCACAAAATAATTCAACAATAAAGGTCTTTTGATGCCACAAGTAAATGATGTATTTTCTATTTCATCTTCCTAACATCTTTAGGTAAAAGCAGGGGATGCACATTGTCCCACCTCTGTAGTAAGTGCCCCAAACCAGTGGTAGTTCTACAATAAAGACCAAGCATACTGAGTTACCATCACAAGACTGTTATTGCTTTGGAAGATATTTTCAGCTCATGTGTTTGAAATTTTTCAAAATATTTCCAATTGTATTTTAAGAGATTCAAGTCTTCCTGGCAAAGCACAGTTTGTAGGCAGAGGTGCTGCCTTTCATTACAGTGTCTGATGCAATCGAAAAGGCTTTAGGGCAAACAGGGGTCTTGGTGAAATGGCAGAAGAACCTTCCATGGATGGGAATAGTACCTGTTCATTTGCACTGCATCTATAGGAATATGAAGAAACTATTCCTCTTCTGGTGTAGGCAGTAGTAACTGTTTACACTGGAAGAGGAATGGTTTGAAAGATGCCTGTTAGCATCCTTCTGGAAGAGTATTAGTTTGAAAAGTTCACTAATTGTAAGCTTGCTGTATAACAACGGTGGTGCTAAGAAAACTTAGACGACAATTCCGCCCTAATCTAGATCTGAACATTCTCTGTTATTTTAATGAGCTAATTAATCATATCCTGAGACTTGTCTTTTTTCTTATAAATCTTGAAAATGATGAATACAGTGTGAATCTGTAATTTGCGAATTTATTGTCTGAACTAGCATTTCAATGCCTTCTAGTATCAGGGCATGCTGGAAATAAAGATGCACTTCTGAAAGAGTTAACTAAAGCAGGGTCAATTATCACCGGAATGCTAACTAGAACTCTCTAGGGCAAGATAAATCAATAGTAAATACCATCTTACTAGGAAAGTGTGTGTCATTTTCAGTTCAGTGTACTGCAGAGCACATTCCCTGTTAAAGTAAGTAAGAATTGTAGT
Source organism: Nicator chloris (assembly GCA_013400495.1). Classification (NCBI taxonomy): domain Eukaryota; kingdom Metazoa; phylum Chordata; class Aves; order Passeriformes; family Pycnonotidae; genus Nicator; species Nicator chloris. The sequence continues at coordinate 141,532 of WAAE01016856.1, forward strand.
AATATCTTGGCATGTAGTAGAAATAGCAGTAGGTGAAGTTTCCTCCATGAAGCCAAGAAGTGATGCAATGGCAGCTTGTATGGCTATAATTGTATATTTTGCTAGAATCAAAAATAAGGGTTTTAATGTATTATTAGATTCTTTGCTTGGAGGCAGGCATCCACACACCTACAATTATTTTAATTGCATGTTCCAGATTTTTTTGTTTTTCAGAATTTTATGACAGAAGCTGAAGTTAAAATTAATACCTCTCAATATACTTTCCCGAGTTTCAGCAATAAGTTCTTCTCTTTGGGTAATGGAGTGGTTTATTCAGTGTGTTATATTTTTAGTTTTATGGAAAGGTTTTGGAAAAATGTGCCAAACAAAATACACGTGGTACCCAGAATTCAAACTACCGTAAATTAAATGAGTCTGGAGAGCAGAAAAGAACAAATTTGGAAGTCAAGACATCACTACAGTCCAGGAAGAGGTGACAGTGGATTCACACTTTGCAGCTTCTGGAGTCCTTCTGGAATGGTGTCTCTAAAGACAGGGAAGAAGCAGGGGAAGAAGCAGGCTCTTGTGGCTAAACTGCACGTAGGGGCGGTTGGCTCCGTGCCCTTGGTACCTGCTCGTGGCAGGCCAGTATCTGGGTTTGCAGCACATTCCCACTCTGCACTAACATTTCACATGCACTCTGGGCAGGATGTAGCTTATCTCACTGTCACAACAGAGTGGTCATGGGAAGGACAAAATCCTTCTCTCAGCACACACTGCTCTCTGTGCTTAACATGGAGCATCTGACACACTACACACATCCCACCTAAACTCCTGGGAAGGTCTGGTGAAGCTTTTACTACCACTTAGCCTCTGTTCCTGATTCTGCTGCTGAATTCAATGATCTGCAGAACACCAGGCTGCCCTCCCTTCCCAAAATCTCCTGCTGGATCCCTCAGATCAACATTTTCCCAGACCTCACCAACAGATATCTTTCATCTCCTCTGCATCAGCAGACCACAAGACCTATGAGGACCTGTTTAATTTCTCTGACACCAGTGGTATTTTTCCTGATTTATAGCAAACTAAGTGGAGTGGGAATTGGGGCTGAGCTCTGGGGGGTCACACACATTGCCATTTGCCACCCCTTCCCACTGGGGCAGGAGGCTGGATAGCAAGTGCTCATATTCTCATGGCAAGGGCACCTCCTCTTAGGAAAAATATTCATGTATACCCAAATCTTGACTTTCATTAAGCTTAATGCATTTGCAGCCAATTGCATTTGATAGAAAGCCTTTCCCAGGTATTTAAGCTCATCAAGAACACTAATCAATGGCTGGTAGTTAAATGCATTCTTAACATTTATGTGCATTGTCCTTGTGCCATGTGATGTGATGTCTTTATAACAAGATCATTAGGGAAAATCACAAAGATTAATAAAAATACAAGGGGAATTGGGCACAAGAGGTTCCATTAAATACAGCAGGATTACAGACAAATGAGGCTCTGCGGTATTCTGAGTTGCAAGATTTTAAGTGTGTTTTTGCTATACCCTATTGTTTGTTGGCTTTTTTCTTAGTTCTTCCTTTTACAGCTGTACTGAGCTCATGCAAAATAGGCTGGTCCCAGGGTAGACCTAGAGTTGGGAGGAGAAAAAAGCTCATGTTCCCAAACTGTTGTGTTTCTATCCTCCCTCCTGGAAAGAATATGAAACCAGGACTTAAAATAAAAGGCAGAAATTCTAAACAACCCCTTTGACTGCTTTTATCCAAAGACAGAGTTTCGAGCTGAAAAATTCCATTGATCTATCAATATGTTGCTTAGAGAAGAGTGAGAGAGGAGACTGCATTTATTTCAGGAAGATAAGCTCTATTTAAAAACAAAGTAGTCAGCTCGAGGCTGAGCTCCACACACTGACTCTGCCCATTACAGGATGTAAAAGCTCAGCAACAAGCGGTTGCACCCCAGACACGCTTCCAGCACGAGGAGCAGCAATCCCTGGTGGATGGAGCCTTTCTGGGGCAAGTCACCACATCTCCCTGGGCCTCAGTTTCTCAATGTGAAATGAAGAATCATCTTCTACCCTTTTGTCTTTATTCCAAACGCTACAACACGTTACCTCTCTTGCCACATGTTATACACAGCACTTAATAAATACAATGAGGCCAGAACCAGTTCTGGAGCCTGAAAATGTCAGTGTAAACATGATACTAATAACTCTTCACAAGAGGCCCAGCTATAAGGACAGTCTGGGAATCTAGGAGTGACTTGTGCCTTGGTTTGGGGTGAAGATTTAAGAATTCACTCTTTCAGCATTATAATAAACTTGATGGGTTTATTTTTCTCTATTTTTCACAGAAAATCCTCTACATTATTTCTTTGTTTTAGTGAAGCCTTAGCCAGCCTGTGCTAGCTCTGCTGACCTGGGAACAAGCTTCAGCAGTTGTTAAGGCACCCAATATTAACATGAAAGTCTGTAATCACATCTTCCCAGCTGTTAGAGCCCACAGTGTCACTGGGAGTTTGCATGGCTAAAACAGAATTTGCTGTATAATCCATGTGCCGTGCTGTTCATGCATGGTAATTATGTATAACAAAATCCACAAGAAAGGAAGCAGCTACATATAGTCTGCTTTAAAGTATGAAGGGAAGGACTTATTTTTACTATCCAAAGAAACCAGCTGAAAGGAAAATTTTTCCATACTTTTTCATGATTAGCAACCACCAAACCATCAGTGGCCCGAAATTTCACAAGGCATTTTCTGAGTACCCTTCCTATCTCAGATGGTCAACTATTAACCTCTTCCAGCCAGCAGATACAAAGTTCTGAGTTACAGCTCTTGTCTTTTGAGAGCAAATCTTTTACTGTATTCATAATGCAACTTACAGGCCCACATGCTGGGAAGAAGATGGTAGAGAGATGCCAGAGCACAGAGTGACCTCAATTTCTGACTACCAGCATCCTGCCACTACTGCACATCCTCTCCCATGTAATCTGTGGCCTGCAGAAGATGTTGTTTCCATGCAGAGAGAGATATTATGACCAGCTTTCCACTTTGACATGTTATGAAATACCTTTTCATGGAAAATTTAGACAAAACAAAACTGTCACTGTTATATTTCCTACTGTCTTACCTCTGCCTTTTTAGTATCTCATGGAAGTTGTAATTTGGGTGCCTAATTTAATTCTGTGGTCAGCATCTCTTACAATGTATTGCTTTTGAAACATTGAAAGCTGTGAAAAAAAGTCTTGGCATAGTAGAGGCAACCTGAGTACAGCCCCAAAATGCAGCAGATATTCTTATATATTTAAGAATTAAGTGAAGCAGGCTTTCCACCAGGCCCTGAGAGTAGGTTTAAAAAGCAAAAATAGAATTGGGAAGAAAACTGAGTTTCTGGGACATGATTTGGTGTCCCCAGCCTCGAAACCCCCAAAAAACCCCAAACAAAAAAAGTCCACAAAAACCACCCTCAAAACCCCACCCAAAACTCAATACAAGTTTCAGAGGAAAAGTGTCACATATTATTTATATCACTACGTAGTTGTGATAAATCACCATCTCATTGAATACCAGAAAAATTCAGACAGCAAAGTTGGGAGCAGCTCTGCTACAAAAAGCCTATGACTAAATGGAGGCCTGATACCTGAAAAATCAGACATTCTTAGGACCTGCTTTACTTTTAGGTCTCATAAGGACTAACTCAATATCTCAGTTGCCTTTCCTTCCCTGTTTCCAAGCTGTGCCTTGCTCCCCAAAGCCACAACTCCCCACCTGAACACTCCTGTCTTTGGAGCAGAAGGGGGCAAGGACAAGAAACAGCCTTCAGCAGAGAAATGGAGCATTCAGCAGGCAACAGCCTGGTGCTTGTGCTTTTGAGGCTGCTCCTGGGACTCTGGCATCGCCCAACAGGAATATTTCTGCTTTGTTTAACACAGTGAAAAAACATCAGTCGACACCGTAAAGTTAAGAGCGGTGGATGCAAGTAGACCGATAAACAAACACGTCTTTGTTTTAATAGTGGGGAGTGACTTATCATAGTTAATTATAGGAATTTACAGCTATTTATGTGAACTCAAGAAAGCAGAAAACATTCATTTGTTGGTAGTGTAACTGCTGGGTGGAGGCAGCCCAGATGCATGGAGATGAATGCTAGACTGTATCTTGTTTGCCTTGTTATGCACAACTTTACTATGTAAATTTGAACTTCAGTGAGTAGCTACTTGGCACATTAGAATGTATAATTACAGACACACAAAAACCCATGGAAAGTGACATTTAAACATTGTTTCTTTGTCACATATCAGTTAAATATAGAAAAAAACCCATATTTACTTTAATCCGCAGTAGACGCTTGGTCTCGCACCTGCTGCTCACATGCAAAATATGTCATTATCACTCAGTGTCCATCCTTTTACACAGAGAAAACAAAGTCACTTTGGTTCAGTTTTGTCTCACTTCAAGCCTCAGAGGAGCTGCACTTACAGTGGAATGCTAAGCAGAAAACAAAACCAAAATAGCGTGACACCAACCATAGTTCATTTGCAGGGGGAAAAAAAAGTCTGCTCTTGTGCACATTCAATAATTACCCCAAAGCAATTATGATATGATGGAATGAACTCCAGAATCAACATTTCCCCCACCTTTCCAAGACAGAGCAGTGCTACTGATACACCAGTGTCACCATTAGCAGTCACACCACTGCTGCAGAAAGGGCTTGGCCAGCAGCATGGAGCCGGCAGGGCCAAGGACTGTGTGCTCCCCTGCACACCGCTGCCAGCTGAGGCTGCTTATGTCACACATATTTCCTCTGGACAGGAATCATTGTGAACAATTATTTAAAACACATAAACCACCAGTTTCTAAGGAACACCAGATCTGCTAGGGAGGACCTAAAAGCATTTCTGGCTCTGTAAGGATAAGTTTCAGCGAGCAATCGCCTACATCTAAAACCCTTAGATATATAAATAATTCCCTGGTACTGCAGTGGTTACCTGCACCATTGCCTGTCAATGCATTTATCTAGACCTCCTGGAAGAAGGGAAACTTATTATTTTGCACAGGGAAGACCAAAGCAGAGAGACATTAAGGACGGAGTGGGTTGTTTGAAGCAGCACAAGAGCAGATTCCCCAAGCTGACACTGACCTAACCTCATCCTCTGTGGTAACATGCAGCTGTGACAGCTCATGCTCACAGACACGAGCCTGGCTGGGTTCAAGTTGGGCTTTTTATGAAATCAGACTCTCAGCAGGGCTTGACCACCTGCTGAGGAGCAGTGCAAGACACTGGTCCATTCCCACTGTGGGCACAGACACGCCCCCTGTGACTTGCCCAGGATTACACCCAGGGAAGCTGTGCAAGGAAAAGAGGTGAACCAGAATATTCAGGGATCATTGGATAACCTTTCTTCCCATAAAAACAACATTCATATTTGACAAGATCTTGCAAATTTTCCTTTCTTCTAAGTAAGGCCAAGTAGTGCAGGGACTCAGGATGTTGCAACCTGGATGGTGCAATCTAATACAATTTTGATCAAAAAATTCAAATAACTCTCTTCCCAAGCCCATGTTTCTCCCAGCAAATAACTGACTCATCTCAATATCTCATATACTTCTCTGCTTCCAAACCATGCCTTGCTCACTAGTACCTGCCATTACACAACTGCCTAAGAACAAGTTTTAGATGTAATTTCCACAAAACATGGGACATGTCTGTAAATTCCTCAAAATCTTTACATGGGATGCAGCCATCCCTGGAGTGAAACAGGCAAACTGTGCAATTGCTGCAAAGCAACAGCATTGAGAAGCAAACCCCTGTGTTTAGTCAAAGCTACAGGCAGGGGATTTAGAGAGCACTGAGGACTCCCACAAGCCAACCAACTTCCCATGGCTGCCTATTCCTTTTCCTTATCCTTGTCTTTTAAAGAACCAAAGACGTGAAGCTATTTTTTTTCCCAATCACTTCTTTCCTAATGGTATCCTGTCTTGCTTTCTTGCTAAAATCCTTTCAACCATTTATACATTATACCTTCAGCCTGCACATCATGCATTTCAGAAGGAAAAGTGAGCAGCATCTTCTGGGCCACGTTCCCACAGTTTTGATCCACTATTTGTTTTGCAGCTATAATGATTATTTGTAGTTAAGAGATCAATGGAAGCTCTAAACACATTCCTGTGACATCCGGCGTACAGCTTGCATTCAGTCACAAATGAAAATAACCACACTGTGCGTGGGTGTCTGAACAGGCAATGCAAACACCCAAAGCATAACAGGCCTGAGGAGATACCGCAGGGAATATCAATTCAGACTCAAAATGTCATATGGCATCATTACACTGTGCCTAACAAAAATAAGGGAGCAGAACGGAAAGGTTGCAAAACTGCTTGTAAACAACACTGCCAGGTGGGATGTTAATGCAGCCTCCTGAAATGGCAAGTGGAGCAAACTGTGTAACCCTCAATTAATGTGCCTAAATCCAGGCTCTTCCCCCAAAGAAAGTAGGGAAAGAAAAGAGGAAAGTGAAGGGAAAGCAGATAGAGAAATTACATATTTTCTTAGAGATGTTATAGATGAACATATTATAAAACACCAGACTTCTGCAAAGTCAGCTTCATTCTGCAGGAAACAGTAGGATTTGTCATACAGGGTGCTTAAACCTTTGTGCTGTTTTAGATTTCTCCACGTGCTTAGTTTTCCATCCATTATTTTTTTCAAGCTGCTCCTACACACATCTACTTTAACAAACTTTTACAAAACTGCACTGTTTCTCAGGTCACACTTCAATTTGTACAGAAAAAGATACCCATATCAGATAATTTTAGATCTTTCCTTAATAAAATAATACCTTTTCCAAAAGGCGTTCTACTGATCTGGTTATGTTTTTGTTTTCTCTCTTTCTTTCTTAGGGCAAAAATTCTAATTCATCCTGTTGCTACTGAGCTTCTCTTTAGCACGTGCTAAACTATGAGAAACACTGTGGCTACTGGCTAAACTTCAAAATCCTGGGGTGTAGTCCCAGCATGGAGGATGCACATACAAGAGAGAGCTGGATGCATTATACATTTGTCTGACTTGAGTATTCACAGCTGAGGAAATCAGGTTGGTTGGTTCTGTCTCTTTTGTGAACTCTGACAGATCCTCACACACATTTGTCATCTTAGTCATTTTATTCCAGCCATAAAAGCAACTTTATGTTCACTCCCTAGCTGCTCACTGGGAGGCAGGAGACTAATTTATCAGGGAAAGAAGTAGACATTAGTCAAATTACTCACATGACAGGGACTGGGCAGTGTCTATCTGGTATTTCACAGGCTGGCCCATACCCACATTTCAACTTAAATATATCCACTGTTCAAATGCAAGTGCAGCCTGACCTCCAAATCTAAAGGAAAAGCACAAAAAAGCTTCACCCTCCTTTACCTCTCAGCACTGAGAAAAAGGGTGCCTACATGCCAAATTAATGGGTCAGACTGGTTAAAGGCTCTGGACACATGCTGCTGTCACCTCTCTTGCCTTCAGCACGTCGACTGCAAGCACACACAGATGAAAGATTTTCCCCATTTTCCCACCTGCCTCCCCTCAACTTTAGAGAAGGGGCTCGAGCGAAGCTCAGAGGGCCCAGAAGACTGGGCTCCCCTGGCACTCACAACTTTTCCACAGCCACAGGTCAGTGTTTTCCTGCACAGAACAACTTGCCAGAATCACAGGTCACCTTTCACTTCTCCTTGATAGGCATGCACGGATCTGAAACTTCCCTTCTGTGAACAGGCTGTTTGAGTTGCTTGTTTTTTACTGTAATACGCTGCCTGTGTGAATGTATGACATTTCAAGAGGTGAAAACACCCAGTTAGTCCACTCCTGGACCCGATTGTGATTCTTCTGCTCTCAATGTAACTTTTTTTCTCAATATTGTCTCAATGGGACAACGTCTCCTGCTCATTTTCTGATTGCATCCAGATTGCTTCTCTCCCAAGAAAGGGGCGCTTCATGATTTCTGATGCTGAGTCAGAAGCAACTAAAGCACTCGACAGCTTGCCTTTGAACAGCAGGGACAGGAATTGATTAGGGCTAAGCCAAGCTCTCAGACTACAATTTACTAAGACTAAGTCATCTACATCACCTAACTCCTTATAATGTTTTGATATTTTCAGATGTGTTACCAGTGAGCACGTATCGATTACCATTCCTTGAATGTGGCAGAGAGCATTTCCCTACTGAGTGGCTAAATGAGGTGTGTGTTCAAACATTTAATTGAATGTAAGTATGTTATTGGTAATTTTATTCAGGATTTCCACATGAGACAAATCACACCCATTACTGAGAAGTCCAGCCCTGGAAAGGGGCCCAAACCTATATCTGAAGTTAAAGGCACTGGAAAAATACAGGGTGAGAGGGTGGAAGGAAAATTTAATTGCTCAAGTATTACAGGGACATAAGAAATGGATTTTTCTTATATTACTTACACCACTTAAAAATTGTGTGCCTAGACTCCTTTCCAAATACAGATAGAAAGCTGTTTTAGTTAACTATATGAAGATGGAATGAACTGCCAAGTGAAGCCAAAGATAAAGGGCAAATCAGAATAAATCTCTTAATCTCTCAACAATGACTCTACTCTGTAGCCCGAGTCTGCCCTGAGATACTCCTTACTTGACTTTCCCCTTGCAAAGTATTTCAGAAGAATAGCAAAGCAGGTACAGAGCCACAGGGGTAGGAATTAGGTAACCGATGTATGGAAGTATGGCCTGTAATACAACAGTTTGGGTGTTTTCATAAAACACGAATATTTATGCAGCAACAGTTCCTGATTTTGCAAAGGTCTCTGACAGTGTGAAAAATACTACACCAAGCTTGTGTGAAGACAGTAAAATCTAGAAGACAGGAAATACAATCTACCCTTCACTCAGCATGCAAATTGTGTCATCCCTGATGTTAACAAAAATTGCACACCAGCATTTACAAACGAGTGTAGCCTGAAATGCCTACAAATCAATATTGGGGCTGAAAACATTCCAAACAAATACATAAGCTATTAATTCGAATTCTGATTCAGCTGCCAACCACTGAATTTTCAGTTGTTGAAATGCCATGTTCAACATGCAAGAGACAGGAGAGATGCATGTTGTGAAACTGCATTTATGACCAAAGCAAATCCTCTGAGTGCTTACCAGTGGAGTAGAGCAGCGTACAGGGCTCTCCAACTTCCCTCTGTGCAGAGTAATATCACATGACAGAACCTCTACTGCACGAAATGGCAAGCTGGGAAAAATAGATAAGGAAAGCATTGGTATTGAAATACACAAAGAACAGCAGATAGTCTTTATTGTGTAACGCATTAAATTATAGTGGATGGTGTAAGTAATTCGTAAGCGCCACTCAACTGTAAAAAAAGCACTTAAAGGAAAAAGTTTGCAAAATTCATGAAACCTTTCTTCCCTAGTTTCTGAATCCCCCCTTTTTAAATATCCTCAGGGTACAGATGGGAACATGCAGATTTTTAAGTTAGAATATGTACATTTCATGAGCCCAGTAAAATCACACAGCATGCTACGGAATCCAACAGCAAAATGGCAGGAAACAAAGATAGGATTAAAACCGACAGTGAAGATAGTGCTCAATTTTTTTCCCCAGTCCACCAAAGAAGTCCCTTTGCTACATGGAAAGGGAATGGCTCCTGGATTCACATTTCTGCACCTGCTCTACTGTGCTGAGTTCAAGCTTGCTCATGGTACTCTAGTACCAACATGGTGCATGAGCCAGCTTCACAGAGGCCTCAGAAAACTGCCTGAATTGGACTTCTGCAAGTTCTGTCAAAAAGACTTTCTGAAATACCAGTGAGTGAAACTTAAGAACACCAGTTATGGGTAGACATCCTTTCCTGTTCCTTTACTGGATGGCAGATATCCATATCCAATTTCCTCAAAAAATTAAGAAATTCTCCATAACAATATGAATCATACTGAATTGCCTAATTGCCCAAGGTCACTACACACAAAGAAACTTACTTTTTATTTCCCATAAACTACATGTATCCTGGTTTCCAAACTACTGCTAGTCCAATAGATTATTCACCTTTTCATTCACCCTCAAAGCTGGAGATAATACAGCCCAGGAGTTGTTTTGTACTTCAATGCAGACACGTCCATTCAGTGAGGGCATATCAACAAGCATTTTCAGCTTGCAGATAATGATCTCTACAATTTCAGTCTAAAACATTTACCACAGTGTGTGAAATGATAACACAATCTCAACTTGCCTGCACTTGCCAAAGACTTAGCAACCAACCACACTGAAAGCCTAGCTCCTGTACCTTTCCTTCTCAACTTGAAGAAAGAAACTTTACTAACAACCTTTCCTCAGCACCTTCTCTTCAATAAGCTACTGAAGCCTGAGCCCTTACACCTGACAACTTGCCATACAGGTTAAAAACTTAAACAAAGAATCAGATGCTCAGGAACAGGACCTGCTAAGCCTCCACAAATGTTTGCATTTAGTCCTTACACAGGTGCTCAGCAGAGATTTCCATGCTTTGCCCAATGGCCTTCAGAAATGTGTTCAGTACCTGCTGGCACTCACAGCCTGCTCAGGATGAGGGGTCATTAGCCATGCCCTAAGTAGGAGCTGGTTTTGAAAGCCTTCAGCCCCTGTAAACAGCTTCATGCTATTGGTCCTGAATAACCAGCCAGAAGGAGCTGCCTTTGTCACCCAACACGCACTAGGAGTGTTCAGACACAGCAGCAGACCTGCCAAAATCCCTGGCTCGGCATGACTGCAGCACAGCTGGGAGCTGGCAGGTTCTTCACATCTCACTACCCAACACCTACGTACTATCAACACGACATTTTGAAAACTTGGATGTGTGAACATTAATTTTGTATTGAAAGAACAGCCAATATTTAATATATCATCCACCAGCTGACTGGAGGCCCACTGCCATCATTTGGTTTCTGCTGTGGTGGGGAACAGGTCTGGGCTGACTGGGAGGCCAGCCTCTGGCATAGGGTGGGCAGCTGGGAAGGAAGGAGGTCCTGAGCCTGAACAGAATGAGATCCCAGAGGCACATCAGCACTCCTGAAGTACATGCTGTGATCTTCTATTGACATTGGGGAGTTTATTCTAACTTAAAACAACACTAGAGTTGACTCCAGGAAGTCTCTGAGTTCCTGGTCCTGCTCCCCACACACTTCACTGTGTCAAGCTCAGGGCCCCCAGCTATGTAAGCTGAGGAAGCCCACAGCCAGTTCTTACCTGCTTGCCCAATGTCAGACTTAAGCTTTCATTGACCTGGACAGCAATACACAGACACTATTTCCACATGAATGAACTATTCTTGAATAATTTCACCAAATATTTTATGACCCAAATTGCTTGCTTTGAAATGCTTACCTTTACCTATCCTCCTTTTATCTCACAAGCCAGGGAGAGGAATGCTGCCAAGGCAGGAATCTGTTTGGCTGGCGATGAGCTCCTTGATAGGCTCCTTATAACATTTCAGTGCACCGCAGGCCTCTCGCTAATCATTGAGGTGAACGAGCTTGAGTGGCTGCCTGGAGTGAGCTTTAGGAGCACTTGAACTCTCCAGAGGACAAAATTATGAAAAGAACACGGGCACCTAGGGCCAAATCACCTCAGCACAAGGGAGAAGCATTTTATTTTTTTTTCAGTGGGTTTCTTTTGAAGTTATAACCTCTCAAAAGTGAAAACTAAAAGCCATATCTTTCATGTTTTTTGCATTTCTCCCCATATCATTCTGTCTAATAACTACCTTTATGTCTCCTTTAACTGCCCTGGATGCATTTGATTTCCACACACTGATTTTTTTTCTGAACTTAGTATCAGATTTTTTTCCCTTCTCCAACTCACAAAATACTATTTTCTTGCTCACAACTGCTACTGAATTTCTTTTCTTCTCAGATTTCACATAGTCTGGCTACTGTTCTGAATAAGTACAACAATAAACTTCTTCCCTTGGATCCAATTTGGAATCTGGATTCCTAATCTGAGAAAAATTCTCCTTGTTACAACTGTTCACCTATTTTTCATGGCATGTTTTTTTACCATAACTCACTAAATGAATATAAATCTCAAAAACATAGGTTTACTTTCATAGTGCCACCCATTTGCATGAGTTTATGCATCCTTCTTATGAACAGCCCAGAGACCAAAGCTGCTGGCAAGGAACATGACCATGTCTGCAGAGAACAAACCCTGAGGATGCAATGGTACCACACTCCCAAGCTGGTGACGTGGGACTCCAACCTCACTTAAACCTGCTCACATTGTCAGTTGGGAGTAACAAATCTCAGTACCTGCTTTTGAATTGGCTGGAGGAAGATAGGAAGGTAGAAAAATTTAATTAAGTAGCTTGTTCTGCCACAGCCAGTCAGGATGTTATTGTTGTTGGTTTTGATGTTAGTAGGTCCATTCCCAGCTTCTCACCATCCTTCTCACTACAGAAGAAAAGGGAATGCAACCCCTTTGAAAAAAACAGAAAGCAGAAATTGTACATTCCTCTGGTGATCTTCAGCTACCTGTGAAGACTTAGACTGTCCAACACTACACAACAAAGCAGCAAGTAAAGATCAAACTGGATCAACCTTGCAGCTGTATCATCAGTGACTGTCTCAGTCCCAAGATGGGTTTGAAGCCTGGAAGACTGTGAGATGGGCTCAGTAGATGATAACCTAAGCATCCAGTGGCAGGAACTGGATTCCGTTTGCTATTTTGCACTCTTATGCTCTGCATTTATTATCTGAATAAGGATAAACTTCTTCAGATTTATGTGTGTGGATTAGGGTTTGCTTTCCTTTCTGAAAAAAAAAAGCCTAACAATAAATAGGAAAACAAGGACCTTTGGTCTTATTTTCCTTCATTCTCTAACCTCTTTGTTTCTGCCTGCATTTGGCGTGCATGCAACAAGGACAGGTTCCCAAAGGAACATTTTCCTTGATTCATAGTTGGGTTAGTGTAGATGGAGCTGAAAGCAGGCTCCAAATAATTTGTTTAGAGTTTTTCCCTCTGCTTTATTATGCCCACGCTACAAGCAAGTTTGGCATGTGCATCTGAGTCCCTACTGCAAACACATCAGAGCAGAGGGATGTGGTGGCTGCACCACTGTGCTGCACACACGTGTAAACGAGAGTGGTACACCGGGTTACACAAGACAGAACTCCTAAGTATGCTGTAGCCCAGTGGTTGGGAGACACAATTAGATGTCTGCTTTGAACATAAAATAGTATCTACTTTGTTTGCAGAGCCTGCCATATGTTTCCCTAGAGGAAACAAGACAGCAGAGGAAAGCCTTAAAATCTTTCCCGCGTTCACAGATGCCCAAACCCCCATTATTTTTCTCAGCCTGAGCTGTTGCTCACAGCTTTTCCTGGTAGGTGTTCTCACCCACTCTGAGCCCTCTCAACATTTAGTCTCTTAAGAAAGCCCAATCCCACAGCAGATGACAGACAGTGCAAACAGCCAAGCCTATTAGCAAGAATTTCACCAGAAATTGCTGTTGTTTTGGTTGCGTGGACTGAGTCACATTACAAACTTTCCAATCAGATTTCAAATAAACTGGAATTCATGGCAGCCTGAGTCAAGAGCTTTCATTCTTTCTGCTCAAAAGACATGGCTGATTTACCAGCAACCAGACTGCAGTCCCTTCACATGCAAGCACTTGTTCAACAGCTCTCCAATTAGGAAGGAGTCTGCTCCCATTAAGACTAATCACACAAGCCATTACCCTATTAATTTGAGTTCAGAACTTGACCCAGAGTCTGTATCTCACACAGCTGATGCCAAATATCTTAAATCTTCCATTTAGGGTCTAGAATTTTGTTTAAAATAACTTTTGCCCAATGGCTAAATAAGGCTAAAATCTAGTGTACAAATGCTTCTGATTACAAAGCCACTGAATATTTCAGGCTTCCCAGGATAAGATTTAACAAAAGTTGGAGCTGAACCTTGGAAACTGCATGGAAATCCCCCTTGAAAAAAATGCACACACGATACTTTCTCCTTTTTACCTACAACAGCAATACGCAAACAAAATAATTTCCAAGGTCATCAGAAAAGGAATTATCAAAACTGTGTAAGACCCACAGAAGTATCTGGAATCTTACATGGCTTTTATGCAAATTTTCCAAACAACTTCAAACACGTATGAGGCCCATAACAAACCTCGCTCTCAGAAACACCTCTGATTTCCTCTTTGTAGTAAATATTTCATTTAGTGAAAGTTAAGAGGGATTCAAACATTATTTCTAGCTACAGATATTGTAATGCATTTTAAAAAGTAATAAAAAAAAAAAACTTAAAAAAATATTATAATTAAGATGGTTCCTAAGGTCTTTTTATTACAGTAGCTCTACCTGGCCAAATCTCACTTGACATCGGTCCACTTAACATCTTCTTGAACAAAAGATATTCTTATTCCAGAGCATTCAGAGACAGCTACTGCATTTTAATTTCACACCTTGCCTTAATAACAAATTAACTTGAAAGCATAGATAACCCTTTGTTAAATACAGGCTGCTCTGGGCCTGCAATGTTTATTTCCAATGGAATATTGTAGAGCCAGGTTTGCACTGTATCTATAAGCAAACATTAAAACATAGGAACAAATTCAGGGCAACTGTTTTATTCTGGTGAACACCAACATGATCAGCTCTTACTCACACTGTCTGAAACAAAGCCCAACAAAAAAGGCCCTGGATCAGGCTCACAAATATTTGCAGTAAGACAATTTGAGCTGTCCCAATGGACAGGTAATGTCCCAAGGTTACTGTGGAAATTATTCCCTCCGCAATGCGAAGAGTGGCCCCTTTCTCTGAGGCCCAAAAGTTGCTCTACCTGGGGACCTACACATGTTCACGTGCTCAGCAGATTCCCCCACAGCTCCACAGCTGTGATCAGCTCTCCTCTTAGATGTGGAAATCATCAATCAAAGGCAGTAAATATGACACATGACTTGGCACACCTCCAACTGGTGACGTAGACACTCCCATACAGCTCCTGAGGTGACCACATGCGGAAGGCTCTGCTTGTTCTACTGCTGAGACCCCATGGAAGGAGAGAGGCACAAAGTCAGCACCAGAGCCTATTTCAGTCTCCACCTAAATGTGAAAATGTGCGACAAAGTAAGTTCTAAAGACACTGTTCACTTGCTGTTTGCTGCCACTCCGATGGCCTGCGGTCAGGCTATGGCCGAGGCCTTCCGAAAATGCCCCTCTCAGAGCCCAGCTGTGCCTATTCATCATCATCTGCTTCATGGGTATTTGAATCTGACGGGCGGGGGGGACCTAGACTTTCGTGAGTACTAGGAATGTTATGTAAAGAGAAATCTCACTGTTTCCACTGTGAAATTTTGCCTCAGGCAACTTATGAATGTTCCAGGGAAGATATTCACCATTTTCAGCAAAACAGCTGACAGATCCATCTGCTGCTCTTGGTGATATTGGGTGCAATTTTCAAGTGTCTCAGTAACATACACTCCTACAGTCCCAGTGAAAAGCCAAGTTCTTCCTGCATGATAATTGCAAGGGAGGGGAGACAATAAACTTTTGCTCTAAATTTTTGAATGATTTTAAGGGTGACTTGCTTTTGAAATATCTCAACGCTGATGACTATGAAGTTTGGAGGAACTGGTTTTATACAGTTACAATGAGTTTCCTGAGAAATGTAGATGCTCAAGAGGGAAATTTCCAGTTCTTTTTGTCTAATTCTTTTATTTTAGAAAACTTACCTTTATTTTATCCAGAAAAAATATCCATGGAATTTTAGTTGCCTTAAAATTACAATATGGAAATCTTTTTATTTCACACTTTTTAAACAGTAAAAATGTAGATTTATATCTGTTGCAATATTCTTTGACAGCCAGGTGGATAATATTTTCACTTGATTGTTTTCAATGCAAAACTAAAAAATGCTTCTTTTGATATTAAAAAATGGAACATTTCAATTTGAAATTTATTTTCACTGTATGAAAACCAGGTTTGAAGATGAAGTACTTAATTTGAGTTTAAATTACACGGTTTAGCTGAATTCATATATATTACTTAAGATTTTGATTAGCCAAACAAGTAAATCGTTCTTGCTTTGAAACCTTTTCACCCTAATTTTTCAGCATGATTCTGAATTAAAAGTGAGTCATTCACACAGATGTCAACACAAATTTACGGGTCAGGGAATTTTGAGTTTGCTCTGCCACGAATGTGTGAAACAGAAGGACTTGAATGCCGGTCTATGGAAATTTACACTGCAACACTCACTGCAAATTTACCTGCAACAGAGCTCACGGGCACCTACAGCAGTCACAGGCACACTTGTGCCCATGGGCTCAGCTGCCAGCAACCTCAGCTGCCAAACATCCTGTGGATGGGGCATCAGGGACATAGCTTATATTTAACCCACAGGGGAACACATCTCCGTGTCTGTAAGGGAGCCACAAGGCTGGCAGCCTTTCTCTATGCCTTGTGTCAGGTTAATAAAAAAAGACACAATTTGTTTCACCTTGGTCACTACTACTTTGGTCCTCTTGACCCATGTCAGCAAGCAGGGCGTAAGAATTTGCTGCATCTGATGGCCTCTTCACCGTGTGAATAAAGGTGAGCAGTATAAAAAAATAGCCTACTGAAACTCATGTTTGGCAGCTGGCAACCTTTCCTGAACTGCCATGGGGGCTTTCATCTTTCTATGAACACTGCACGACTGCTGGGGGAAGAGATGGCGACAGAGCAACAACAAAAAAATTACACGCAACTGTGTTCATCGGTGCCAAATCTCACTCTCCCAGTGCTGGTAAAAAAGGCAAAGTTTCTCAGGCTTCCCTGTAAGGTCACAGCTGGTACTTCTATGAATCTTCTTATTACA
Source organism: Nicator chloris (assembly GCA_013400495.1). Lineage (NCBI taxonomy): Eukaryota > Metazoa > Chordata > Aves > Passeriformes > Pycnonotidae > Nicator > Nicator chloris. Next base: position 158,374 of record WAAE01016856.1, read on the forward strand.
TGGGAACGAGGCAGAGGTTCATGGAGAGAGACAGATGGTGAGGAGCACTGTTACTTATCCTAATGTGCATGTGAGACAAAGAGCTGCTTGGCATACCTCTCGCTCCCAGTCCTCGCTGGGCCAAGGCGGGCAGCCGACCCCCGCCAAGTGTTTGTTCCCCTCCACTTTTTATTGCTCCCCTCAGTGAGCCTGATCCTACTTGTCTTTGGTGTTTACATGAATCATGCTAGATGTTTTCCAGAGATTTGGGCTCTAATGAGCAAGGCCAGCAAAAACGGCAGCAACAAACAAACAAGCCGGCCCAAGCCAAGCTTGCCCACCGCCGTGCATTTGCATTCACGTAGGCCACCCCCTCCGCCTGCCCCGTCTGCCAAACCTTGAGAGTGGTGGCAGGACTGGGAATGGGCAGCCCCGGGATGAAGCTTCAGGATCTGGGTTGTAGATGTACATATTAATTCCACTGAAAACACAAACTGTGCCTGGGATTTTCATGTGGGAAGGGCAGGAGCAAAGCAAGATTTGTGTTGGAGGGAAGGGGGATATTAATTGTGGCTCAAGCCAGGACTTCAACAGTGGGAATTAGGAGCAGGAAAAGAGAAGGTAAAAGTGCAGTTTGCATATTCATTGAAGTATAGCTTAGAATTTGAGGGAAGAAGGGCAGGCTTTGATCTCTGTGGTATAAGGCTATCGCTGGAAGAACCTCACTCATTCCAGCTGAATTATTCCTGTTTTTCAGCAGCAATGCAGAGGAGAATCTGCTCTCCTGAGCCAAACCTCCTTCTTCAGCTGCAAATGGAAAAATTCACTTAGCACTTCCACTGCCATCCCAGTGAAAATGCATCTGGAATTAATGCTGAAATCATATGAGCAGGATCTTCCAGGAAAGACCTTGCAGAACCAGAGGCAGCACTTCTGAGAGGAGATAACACAAGATATGGCTCCATCACATGGCAATCGCCCTTTCAGACCACCAGCCAAGGATGCAATTCAGGCAAGTAACTATTTATAACCAGGCTGGCTGTGGAGAAACCCATCCTACCTCCTGAAAACACGATAGCCAAAAATGCAAAGATTGCCCCTCGAACTGGCACTCAGAGGAAGGAGGAGGAGGAGCTGGACTGGGAATTGGCAAGTTGCAGCAAGAAGATGAAGGGAATTGCTCGTCCAGGGTATTTTTATCTTGTAGTTCTGTAGGCAGGAAGATAAATGGAAAGGCAGAACATGATTTGCAGCTTACACAGGACTTTGAGTAACTCCTAACTAGCATGCCATCATGGAGGGAAAGAAGGCAAGATGAAAGCACAGCTCTTTTTTCTTTGCTTTTTTTTTTTTTTAGCTATTACTAAAACAGTTTAACTCCTCAGCAGAGCAGATGATTTCACATTTACTTTAATACCAATTACATTTAACTAGGTTTTACTTAGAAGTAACTAGAGAACTTCCTTTCAAACAAACCAAACAAGATTTAATATGTTGGAAATCTGACAGATTGACATCACAGGAGCTTAAAAGTCTACAGCAAAATTGTTCATGATCCACACTGTACCAGCTCTACTGACTCACACACATTTCTCTGTACACTGAGAACCCCATATTCCAGTCTACCCCAGAACCAGCGTAAATTTTTGTAGCTTCAGCAAAAGGCTGATCTCAGGCTCTATGTCATGTCAGCCTCTGCCATCATTCTGCCTGCTGTCCTTGTAGCACAGGCCTGGCAGTGCCAACAGCTCTTCCTGAAAAGAACTAGGCACCTCTTCCTGAGAAGAACTAGTGGGATCATCATGCTCAGCTTCAGTGGTGATGACTTCCTGACATGGGAAGCCAGGGAATGGTAAGCCTTCCTGCAGCAAGGCTTACACAGACCCATTGCCAATGATGAGCTACTACAAACCTAGAAACTCTTACAAGTTACAAGTAGTAACTTGTTATTAATAGGTATAATTTCACTCAGGACTAGGAACATGGCCACCCCTCAGGTATCAATGTTACTGTGACTTGCAATTAAAAGAAGTTGAGGCAGCACATGTGCTTAAAATAAATACTGAAAATGTTTGTCGAACATTTGTGTTTATTTTTTACTTGTGTTTTTTGTAACAAACACCAAGGAGGAGGAAAATAAAATTTCACTGGGTATCATTTTGGGTTCCTTCATGTTTGTAAGCAACTCCCACCGTCTCCACTACAAAAAGCACCACCACTTCTGGATGTCCCACAACACAGCATGGCCAGTTTCCAGCTCCCACTACAACACGTGGGAGTTTCCCTACTGGTTTCAGTGGCACATATGAGCAATCAGCACCTCAGAAAATTAATTAACTTCCATGACTCATCTGTGCTTTAGCCTAAGCTGACTTGTCAACATAAGGGGCAGAAGCCTGCTGGCACTGACTTTTAAAATTCAAAGCACCCTTTCTACCTCTGATATAATTTCAAGTAAGACCTACAGTAGCCAAGTGATCCAGGATTTGAGAGTCTCTGAGTCTGAAGGGCTCTTAACATTCTACAGGTTACTGTTTCTTGCTAGAATGGGGTATCAGGTTCTGCTGTAGTAAACAGGGTACTGGATTCATGCTCACACACCTTTCCTGCCAGCTTACCCAAACCAAGATCAACTGTGAGCCAGGCCTTTGGCAAACAAGCAGAAATGCAGCAATGTGGGCTTTCAAACACACAAGGCCCCCGGACACAACTACGCTGTGGGGTAGGACCCAAAGGTGCAGCTGCCATGCACATAAGGGTCTGGCTGCAGCCCCCGGTCCTGCCAGGATCCCGGCAGAGCAGCTCTGCAGGCACGTCTCAGCCCCCAGGAGCAGGCGGATGGGCTGTGCCATGGGGTGCTGCCCTGCCAGAGGCACGGCTGGAGCACACGCACCTCCATCAGCGCCGCCGTGCGCAAAGCGGGCAACAACACCTAACGGGTTAAATACACTTTGTTTCCCTTTGGGGACAAAAGTAAAGACAGCATAATAAAATATCTTTCCAAATCAGGACTTTCCTGATTTGGAAAGGTCCCACAAGGGCCATCAAGTCCTGCTCCTGCCCTGCACAGGACAGCGCCAAGAGTCCCACCATGCTTGCAAAAGGTGCCTTATTTTGCTCCTCCCATCCATTTAATATTCGTATTTGTACACCTAATTCAGAGAACATTTTCAGCAGATAAGTATAAGAAAGGCTTTATTTAGAGGCTAAGTATTTACAATACTCCAGTATGTCTCATATTTCTGCCAAGCATCTATTTCCTAAGCTGCACTGAACACAGAGACTGTATTTCTAGTACAAATATTCAAACTTGCACCTTGATTTCTGCACTTCTGTTATCACCTCAAATAGTTATAATAAAAACACTACTAGCAACAACACTATATTAATATACTCCAAACTAAATAAGAAAAATCCTGCAGTGAGCTGAATTGGCATTCATTATTCCAGTTGTTTCATATCTTTAAATGATTCTGCTAAATCGATAAAGCTCTGCAAAGTGGCTGTTGTCTGCTGATTTCTAACTCTATCAGTAGCATCCACTCTTTAGTGCACCACACACTTGCTGTGTAGCCATTAGATGAAAGCACTATCACCTGTCAAACAAACTGCTAGAACTGTGATAAATTAATGATCAAATAGTACAGTCTGATGTACAGTAGCAGTGCCGAGGCTAGTTACAACCAGGCCTCATGCTTTAAAAATGTAGCTGACATTAAAAAAAAATCAGCCATTAAAGAAAAATGTCACACAGCTTTTCAAAAAAATATCTATTTAAAAAATGACCACATACTGATACGGCAGGATTTGCGGTCCTACTAAAAAAAAAAAAAAAAAAAAAAAAGGTTGTGAATGTTACAGTAAAACCTTTCTGTATACTGTGAATTTTCTAGGCATGCAACAACACACAGCTAAGCTGAGAGGATGTTTGTATTTTTTTGGTAAGCAGTGCTGTGTACAAATCTGTACCTCGGAGGAATCCTCTGGTGTGTCACAGACAAAACTCTTGTTTGCAAGGAAAATGTCCCAAGTTCTTCGTTTTCCCCTAATGCTTTTGATTTTTGACATCATGGGTAAAATATTTCAAGGGCGCTCCATATCACTTCTAAATATAAACAATACAAAATAAGCCTTTGCTTTTGAAGCACTTGACATCCTTTGAGCTTTGAATTTCAACTCCTAATAACTCTTGATGCTCACTGCATTAATGTATAAAGTCCTTTTTGTGAGCTAGAAATGGTTCCTCATGTCCCTCCTGCCACTGGCTTTATGAGCTTAATTTATTCTTTTTAATATAAAATCTCATTACCTGAACATGACACCACCACTTCCATTTTATCTTTGATATAAGAACAGAGAGAAACCAAAATCAAAACCTTAAATAAAGTCTGTAATCATCCCTCACTTTCTCTTGCTTTTCAAATTTCTAAACAAAATTAAGTAAAAATACCTTCCAGGGCTAGAAATGTAAGAAATGTAAAGAGTGGGGGGAAAAAAAAGAAAATTACTTTATAGTGAACTAACAAGGGACATAATTACTTACACAAGCAGCACATCTTTTTCTTGATGATATTCCTTCATGTTTATTTTGCTGTATTTGTAAAAGATGGGGAGTGCCTAGCAAGAATGGATATGCTGGGAAGCTTGATCTACTGAAGCAAGTTCTGAACAAAGAGTTACTTAACCTTAGGCAAAATACACTTTTTCTAAACTTTACTTTAGCATAAAACACTTAATAGACTGCAAAACATGTAGTAATGAATTTTAAAAAAATCTTTAAGGAGTGAAGGAAAAGCCTCCACTGAGAGAATTCATTGAGATGGAGGATTTAGTTGGGACTTCTTGAGTCCAGATTTTAACTGAAAATTGGAGTGATCAAGGTATTAGCACATGAAAGCATCACTTCCATGCACTAATGGCAGATCCTTTATGTTGTTGTTGTTGTTAGAGATGTGACTTAAGCGTTGACTTAAATTATGAATTTGGCAGGGATCAAACTCTGTGATCTAATTATGTCTTAGGGCTTTCACTGAGTCTTTTGAGGTAGCTGGTTGCAAATATAAAGACTTTTTCACAAGGAACATGTTTTTCACCTGAATTCACATCCCAGATCCTGCAGAATCTTTATGTTCTGTCCACTTATATGGAAGCCTTCAACAAAGGAAGGCTTGCATCCCTGGAAAACTATATTTTAACTGTGAAATGTCAACTACTCCCTCAGAGAACAAATGACCTGTAAATTTTTTAACTCCTATGCTGTGCTTTTTCCTCTGATACCAACAATAACTGGGACTGTGCTCATCTGAGGTTACCATGCTGGATCTATTGCTATGAATATCAATTAGAACGAGTGAGAAAACTAAATTAGGCACTTTGTGTTGCTGAAGATTCATTTCAGGTAGCCTATGACAATCCCATTTCCCACTCAAGAGTCATTCAATGCCTTGGGATTAGAGCATGGTTTAAAACCATGACAACTTCAAAAATTTTTTATATATCAGCAATAGGAAGCTGGATTTTACCTTCACACTGAGGGAAGAATAGATGAATCCCCCTGAAAAATTGTGCAAATGGATATGAGAGAATTAGGCCCCATGAACTTGCTATCCAGTTGCATTGGGAAAAGAAGAAAGCTTGGTAATCGGGATGAGAAGCTGATATGTTGTTGAATATAGATTGGATACATTGATTCCAATGTACAAACACGTTCTGCAATAATTATCTGAAAGGGTACAACGCTTGTAAATTAAACCATCTTAGCTGATGTTAGCTCATTTTGTCATTTATCCTTTGTTTACACTCCCAGTATTACTAAATACTCTTCATTTAATTAAACATACTCGTAACATTCCTTCAATTAGATAAATAATGCAGCTACTTCCTCCATCACATGAGGATGGGAAATCAAGATAATGCAATATTTATTTTTATTCTAGTTCTCTCTCTGTCAGACACTTTACAATCAAATGCATGCAGCTGCCAGGTCTATCAGTGGTATTTCAATCCATATACATATTAAAAGAAGTAAATACCTCATTATCTACTTAACTATCATAATCTGTTAAAAATTTTGGCAGACTAGGTAAAGGAAAATTGAAAGTGGCTTTATAAAAACAACTTATTAACAGACTCTTCAGTGATAAAAGGCTTCAAGATAAATACCAGAGATAGTAAAAGCTAGCTTAAACCACTGATTTGAAACTCTTACAGAAGGTTGATGGTTTCTAAATAAGTAGCAATTAGTCTGAAGTAATCCATTTATCTCCTCTGCAAGTGACTGAAATAAAGAGAAATTAGATAAAACTACATGCAGAGAAACAACTAAGCGGTAACAGAAATGCAATCAGATGGAACTGAACAAAAATTATAAAGGCAGGGCCATAATATATAGTTCATTTGCTTATTGGAGGCTTTGATTCATTCCCTGTGGTAATTGTAAAATTTAATAATATCTGTATACTTACAGTGTTCTGAAAAAAGCACCACCATTACACATTGTTATCCCTGTAGGTTGGATGACAAACGCCTGGGGCAATACTACCATCAAAGCATGTGACAGACCCAACATGGATCTTCTAATCTTCATAGGGACGACAACTGTCATTTTTAAAGTGCATGCCAAATGAAGGGGGCGTAAGAAAGGAAACTTCTTATTGTTGGGGGGCTGCTGGTGGTAGGGACTGTTTAAGCCTACACTGTGCTTTAAAACTGCAGTAGGAAACCCCAAGTAATTCACTTGAACAGTTATATAGATTTCTTAATGCTTAAAAAGTGCTGTCCAGGCTGGGAATAACCATCTGTTCCTTCGAGAACTCATACTCTCCTAGCTAATATATACAGCTAATACACTGTATAGCTTATATGTCAAAAATAGATCAATGCCTGCCAAAGGAAGATATGTACTGTTCCAGCAAACAGCTCTGCTTAAAACTTAGTGCCTTTTTTTTCCCAGTGATAGGTAATACTTTTTAGGCTATGCAAATGAAATAAAAGAATCTCTAGTCTGTTGATTTCTATTTATGATTTTGCTCATGTAATTTTAAGTACTACCCCTTGTCTGCTTCTCTTCATTTCCCTGTGCTACAAAACGTGGCACAGACAGTGCAAATACCAACCCCGATAGTTGGAATAGGATTGTCACTTTAATGTTCAACGTGTTTTCTTCTTAGTGTTTTTTTTCCTATTATAACAAGACTGTACTGTGAGACACCTTTTGTTATGTATATATGAACAAAAGCAGTCAGAACAAATTTAGTACTGAGCAAGGGAACCAAAAATTGACAACAGCTAATAGACAAAGCACTCTATACCAGATTTAATCTGCTCTTAAATTTGCCTTCCTGAAACTACGTTGGTCAGACAGATTCGTGTTGTACACTCTCAGATGGAAAAAGTTAATACAGGATCTAGATAAAAAACAAACAGAAGCCCCATAATCCCCCTAAACCATGAGTTCAAGATATGTTTTATTCTAGGAGCTCCCAAAGTAATTGTCTGGCATTTTCCTGTGGCAGCTACAATAGTGTAAATACAGATTTCACACAGTCTGTAAGTCATTCCTTTCTGTGACTAGTGCAGTGAAATTCTGGTCTCGGAAACAGGATCACAGACTGATGAAATGAGAGCACCCAAAACCACGGATCATTTTAGTTCCATTAAGTGGCACTAGAATCACCAGTCAAATCCATGCATCCAGCAGTCTTTCCTTACACCCTGCACTAAAAATAGTGGCTTGTTACACCCTCTTAGATCCCTTGCACAGGTTTCAGTAAGATGGTGACCAGACCGACTGTCAGCGGGTTGTTGCAAGTACTAGATGAAGTTAAACATGAAACATCTTTGTTCAATCAGTACAAAATAAAAGTGATAAAAGAAACCATCTTTTACAGGAAGTTCTTTCTGTTGCTGAAGTACAAGATTTATTCCCTTAAAAAAAACCCCCAAACCCAGAATAGTAGAGATGACAGAGCCATTCTCATTTTGAAATGGGCCTGAGATTCCCAAGGAGTGTGAGTTGGTAATTTCTTTCAGTGGAAGTACAGTACTGAGATATGAGACAGACACTTAGATCTGTCCTCAAATGCAGGATTGTGCAAATTTCAGAAAGTCACTAGGACAAGGACAGCTTTTTCTGTCTGTTCATTGCTACTTGCACAATGGCTTCTCATTCCCAAGCAAAGCCTCCAAGATCTGCAGCAATAAAAAAAAATAAAAAATTAACTAGTAACAAAAAATAAGTATGCTTATATTGAACTTTAAAATATAGCAGTGGAATTTAAGGCAGTCTGTATTTCATTAGTTTTAACTCATATTGGATTAACTTGAATGAGTAGATATGAACATTTTAGAATGAAATGCCTGAAAACAAGGATGCTAGATGAAAATTTCCCCCAAACTCTCTCTTATAATAATAATAATAATAAAAAAATCTGATCTATCATTTAAGAAAAGAGTTTCATGGGAAGATGCCAGTTGTATCTGATGTGGAGGTTTGACACACTGTTCAGGAGTCAGATAATGTGGCAGTGATATACTTAACCCAGGAATTCTGAATGAGGCTGGACTTGATGAACAGCCAGATCATCACCAGCTAGCACTCGCCAATCTGGCAAGATTCAAATTTCCACTGCAGAGGGAATGAACAGGCTTTTCCAATCAGCTGATGGAAAAGAGAGCAGATGAAGCAAATATTCTTGGGGAACGCTGGAGTACAAGGAGTGAGTTGCCAGGCAGAGAATCAGCAGCCAGGGCTTCTCAGTGCCTCAGGGTCAGAGGATTCCCACACTCTGAATGCTCGCGGCAGGGCAGCACAGGTACCAGCAACTGCTGCCAAGGACAGATGGGGTAGAGAGCAGATTTCTTCCTCATGCTGCACAGCATGCTGACATTGGGCTGCTCACTGTCTGAGCCACAAGTTATGTGTGGGAGAATGTACACACCTATCTAATACATATATATTCATTAATGATACCTCACTCTCTATTTTACAGAAACAATGCTAACATGTTTTAGGTTGAATTGGCCAAACTCTGCAGACCCCTCTGCCAAGAACTGTATCACCCCCAGAAGCAAATTTCACACACACCTGGACCTCAGTCTGTTGCCCTGCCTGGATTTAGCTTTGTACAACCAGGTTCATGTTAGCTAGAAAAAGTCCTGTTCTGCCAGTGATCATCGGTTCCACTCGCTGGAACTAAGATGGAAGACTTGTACTAGACCCAGTGTTTCCAATTGTCAACATTTTGTTTCCACTCTTACAACACTGAATGCTTTTATTTAACCCCCAACTCCTCACATATTTGAGACCAGAGGAGAAACTCTGGTTTTCATTTGGGCTTCTAGCCTTGCACTTACGCAAAAGCATCAAAAACGACCAAAATATATCCCAAAGAGTCAAAAAACCAAAAAGTAGGTTAAAATCAATTCAACCTTAATAAAAACGTAATTTAGAATATTATGGAAAGCTCCCCAGGAAACAACACTTCTCAAAATATTTTTACAGGGATCTGCAATTTGACTTTGTACCAGAGTGAAATAACTAACCTTTTTCAAAATGTTAACTTTTCAGAGTTTAAAAAAAGAAATCTGGGTTTTTCTTCTTGGATCAGTCAGTCCATCTTCAATTCTACAATTGTATTGTCAGAACACTGCAAGAAAATTTTCTACACTGAGGACAGATGCATATTTTTTAAGCACATTTAGTCAATCCTTCTGGTGCTGTAGACCCTAAGTTATGGAAGTGACATAAGGCAAATTTTCATGTTTTTACCTTAAATCAAAAGGACAAAAATTCTTTTTGGTCTTAATTTGACTTCTCAGGATTAAGCAACCAGGAGACAGATTTTCTGTATATTTTTTTATACTAATAAAATGAACTCAATATCCTTACAGTTGAGTTGATAATTCTGTGCACACCTACATACTTCTCATTCACTCACTGAGTATTTGATCAAGCCACCTGAAGATTTAGCCCTAACTCTGACCAGCATAAAACAAAACATAAAACATTGAGAATGATGACAGTATTTGATTGTGTGTGTAGAGCTCACAAGTGAACAGTAGCCTTTGACAATCCCAGCTTACAAAGATCTCAGTGATTTGTGTTTGCACTTTTGCAGGCATGATTTATGCAGTGTGGTGCTCCCTCAGCCATGAACATCCCCTATTACTGTGAACTTACTTTCCATGTCCCAGTAAACCAGTTACCAAGAACCTGGTGCACAGAGACAAATGGCAACTTACTGTTCACTTCCTAAATCTCCAGTACAGTGTTCTGCCCAGATGTAAAAAGGTAACTTGATCCCAATTAATGAAAGTGACTGGGTCAGCCTGTCACCTCCCATGCTCTTTATGTGCTGCTCAGACATCTGTACGCTTATTAAAACCTCAGGCACTCTACATAAGCTCTGCCTTGAAACCAGTTGCCAGAGGCATCACTGCTCAGAACCTGTCTACAGGTTCCTTGGTTTCAGATCTGACATCACATAAACCTCTCTTATCCGCCTTGGCAGCACAGATCAGATGAAAAGCGGCCCCGTCCTCACAGAATAATACCCACAAAAAGGATGGAGGCACACAATAATAAACATTTCACTGCTGCTGTTCCTCACAAATGTACCTTACTACCAACATGCTCCAAGGTTAGAAAATGCCTACAACACTTGGCAAACCTCCCCTATTTTTTTCAGATTCAGAGTGCAGAACTTTTTACTGGAAGTTTTTTTCCCAGCTAATTGTTTCTGTACTGTTTAAGGCAAAGCTGGAGCACAAGCAGTGACAGCAAATGATTTCTGAAAACATTTTTGCTTCTGAATAATTTCTTGTCCTTAGACTGGTTGATTACTGTCTGAGTTCTCCTCCTTGGGTTTGACCGACCACCAGTCACAGGCATCATTTTTACTCCTAACAGGGTGAGTACCTTTCATCTTGACACAGTCAGTTAAAACCTAAACCTGGAATTCCAGCAAGAGTGAGGTGACTTTGATAGAAAGAATAAAGTAGCCTGAGGTATCTGCCTTACATTTGGACTCTGAACTACCTAATGCCCCAATAAACACACGTGACAGCACAAGCCTCCTTGTCTCTGCCAGCAGCCCAGAGCCACTGCTGTCCTGCAAGAAGCTGTTCCATGGCTCTGTGGCTGCTCAATGCAGTAAGATCCTTCAATTTCAGACAGCAGCCTCCTAAAAATGCAGTTGTAACTCACGTCTGCTTCTCCCGAACTGGTGACCTAGGACAACAGCCAGTCCATCTTCAAGAGATTAAGGTCTTTTTATTTAGATGGCACACAATGTAACATTCAGGTTAGGCACATAAGAAGAACAAATGGTCTCTTAAAAAGGCTTTGAACTTTATTTCTTCTTCAAAGAAGTTTGGCTCTTGGAGGAAGTGGTTTAATAACTGAACTTGCCAGCACAAGCAGGAAATAGTATTTCCTATGAACATCCTGGCACCAAAACTAGATTGCAGTAGGAAAGGTTTCTGATTTCCTTTAAAAAAAGCAGTGGGATGGGAAGAGCAAAGCATTGCCTTGGAAAGGACTTCACTCATTTGAATTTTCAATTGCTGATTCAGGAAAAGGGTTTGGAATTGGTCTGTGGTACAAATCAAAGGGACAAGAGCCTTTACCAGCCCTGAGTGATAGGGATGGCTGGAGTTCTCCTGCTTTAACAAGAACCCCTGTTTATCATTATCAGAATTTCCTCTTCTTTTGCAGGCTCATTCACAGACTGGCTAATGCGTTTCCATAAATACTAACAAGTGCTGCCTTAAGGCTTTGTTGTGCTGCACAACATTAAGCAACAACAATAGGGAACAGCTGCTCCCAAATAGCTTTGCAGTTAATTACACCATATACCTACAGTATGTCTCCGTGCCCTATATTAAGAGAGCTATTGCACATGTACTGTCTAAATAATGATGGGAGATATTCAAGACAGTCCTACACATTCCAAGCAAAATAAATGGGAACCAGACTCAAATACTCACACTGCCCTTGCTGCAGGAGACATGAAAAGCAAAACAAATTAACATTACAGCAATAACATTATCATCACAACAGAAGAAGTTTGCATGTATTTTTTCATTGGTATTTGTATCTTTAAAATAAGTATTAGTTGGCCTAACATCTGGTTTGTCAAAGAAGTTTGTCAGGTATTTCACAGATGTGTAATACTTTTATTTTTACAACCTGGAATAATCACATTCTGGCATACAAAGAAATAACTTTTATAATCGCGTTCCTCACCCAAATACATTCCCATCTCCAAGATATGCACATGAAACATTTAAATTAAGAAATAACTCTGGGATGATAAAACCTATACTTATAAGTGGTTTATATTACAATTTATAACAGGCACATTTGCTCAGATCTTGGCTTTCTTTAATAACTTCTCAATTCTTAAGCCCAGCTGGAAGCCTAAAAATAGGCAATAGAAAATTGGCATTTGTTTTGTTCAAGGTATTTGAAAGGATACCATATTAATCTTACCAGGGCCAGGTTAAAGGAGTTCTGCAAGTCTCCAGAAGAAAAATCAAATTTACAACATACATGCTGGCAACAAATGCAACCATTTAACGTGGATTTTGAAATTGTGAATTCAGCTCAAATCTCTTCTGTTCTCAAGCTTGACCAAGATTACCAACATTTCTCTCAAACATGCTCCAATCTCAGCCTGTTCTCTGACTCTGCTCTGGTTTTGCTACTGTCCCTCCACTAGCACATCTTGTAAAATGCCAAACCAGAGGGATCCAAAGACAAAGATGAGAGCAGCATCTGTCTGGTGAAGGAATAATGGCAGCCCCTGGCACAAGGTTAGGTCTAGAATTTTGTTCACCCCCATCTTTTTCAGCAGTGCATTGTGCAAAGTTAGGAAAGTAATTTCAGCTCCACAGGCCTCACTTTTTACATATCTCCCATGATGCTGGTAATGCTGGCCTTTGTAAAGGGATGCTCTGTAACCTCTGTAAAAAAGGTAGCTGCCATAATACTTCCCATCTTTTTTAACATACAATGGTACTACAGTTCAGAAGAATAAAGAAAAATGAAATTAAAAGTCCATGGTCTATTTAATTCCACGAGATAAAAATAACCTCAGAATCACTCATATTAAAAGAAAATCACAACTAGAATCATAAATATGCTGAGTTGGGTATCTTCTGGTTGGTGAGCAGTCATCTGAGCCAAACTTTAAGAAATATTTATGTACTCACAAGTGTAGAAAATCATAGCTCCCTTATTTATCCCATGCCTTATTTTGGCATTCTAGAGGCTGGGCCAAGCTATGTGCCTCTAGTTGTGCTACAGTAATGGCATCAAATGCAGCTGCATTACACACTGCTCAGGAAGGAACTGCTGCTAATAAGCCACAATTTAAAATACTTGAAATTGCAAAGTACTCTTTGGAGTAAAACATGCCATCCCTGCCAGGGTTAGGGTGCCTGCCCCTGGACACCACACGCCAAGGATATGTGTGAGATGAAGCTCCATTAAGAGAAGCCTGTGATTGTGGTTTTGCTGAAGGTCCTGCTGAGCCACACCACGCTGACAGAACTCGGGAGAGGTGAATCAGCTGCTGCTTGTGTTTGTTGCACCAGCTGGGGTTCATGAACTTTCTCCTGACCTCTCTTCTAATTCAAGACTTTGTGGTTTTTCAATGATTTAAAATTTTAGCTTGAATGTGTATATATACATATGTGTGTGTGTTTATATGTATATATAACCTTCACTGTGCTAAAATTAGGTTCTCCACAGCTAAAACGACCAAGGGACAAAAGTAGCTCACATTTTAGTCATTGCTAGGGGCCAAAAAGCCATCCTCTTCCTGCTCAGCGTTACTAAAAGCAGCTTCATGTCAACATGACAGATGTAGAGGTACCACTGGCTCAGTGTGTCTGCATTGCTCAACTTTAAATGTGAGCCTGTTACTTCTGGTCACTGCAACACGATTCAGAGCTGGCACTGGTACCTCCACAAGGCTCTGTCCGTGCTGTGTAAGGCTTGTAACCAATGTGCAGCCCACTGCCCTGCCATGTTCTTGGCTATAGATGGGAGCATGGAGAGAGAGGGGATAAATCCCTCTTGTGCAGGATTTAGGTCCCTCTGTCTCAGCTGGATTTCCCTTTGCTTGGGAAATCCAAATTTTCTCTGTCTACAGTATCTGCATTGCACCTATATAGGCACAGAGCCTCTATTCAGTAGCAGTGCTGAAATCCTAATTCAGGGTTTTTCCTTGGAACAGCACTGATATGTCCCCCACCACTCTGGGATAAAATGGTGCTCAGATCCAGGAGTTACAAGCCCTGTACAGGTTCATAGAGAGGAATGAGAGACACTAAATGAAAAACCAATAAACAGAAATCTGAACCTCTTCTATAATCAAAGAAGGAACAAGACTCCCTAGATAACAGAGTTGGGTGACACCAGACTTTGTTTTCCCTTTGGTATGAAACTACAACAAAAATCTCCCTCGCTTTCTGCACCTTAGCTGATGGTCAAACAGCATCAAGAAAGAGAAATATCCATAACCTTAGGTACAGAATGAAACAAGACATCTTTTTCCTGCATCTCTGGGATAATCCGAGGAAGTCACAAATGACACGTGAAACAGCAAATTTTCAAAAAAAAATTGAAACAGAAAAGCTGGAGCCGTTAAAAATGGCTGTTTGCTCTTCATCTCTCTACAAGAGCAGCCAAGCACCCCACAACATTTACTGTGTCTGATGCCAGCATGTTGGCAAATATGGAAGCACAAAACACACAGTATTCCCCACCTATATTGCAGAGTTTCCCCCTGTGAAGACCAACACTAATCTGAAAAAATTTCCCACTTATTCTGGTGATAGAATGGTCTTGATGCATATAAAGTCTATGTTAGAAAATGGGTATCCTCTGAGACTCCATATATTTCCAACTCAGGATTTCTTAGTGTTACACCTCATTATTTGCTCAGGGTTGCAATTCAAATTGCCTCATTTCTTTTACTAGGCTCCAGTCCTCCAGTTACAAAAATGAATCATGCCATCACTCTCCCAAAGATAGACTGGACGTACTTCACGTACCTCTTCACAGTTCAAACACTGCACCAGATACAATTAGCATGCAAGACTAGTTGCCTGAGGGTATTGTAGAGGCCAGGAGTATTAACAGGTTCAAAGTAGGATTAGACAAATCCATGCAGGATAAAGGTCCATCAGCGGATGATCACTAACCACTATCATCTGAAACCCACAGAACATGTTAGGAGAAGCACTGCTGTGCCTGTGTCCCACATCTTAGCCTCTTCCTGGGGATCGACTGCTGTACAAGGCTGGAAACAAGATACTGCTCTGGACAGTCTGGCAGTCCTTACAGGAAGGAAAAACAACAACCTCCCCATAGAACTGTGAACCAAAAGTCAATAGTGACAACAATGAAGGCAAAGAAGCAAAAAAGTCTTTTTTTTAAGGGGAACCTTAATTATTGAAGGCAGAACATAGACCGTAAACCCATTCCATCACTCCCCTTTCTCTTATTTATTCCCTTTGGTCCTTGCTCCAAAGATGAACAGGCTGGACCTAGTTTTCATACCACCAGTAGTGACACTGGCCTCTCTGCTCAGGAGCCAGCTACAGGACTGCCTTGATGGGTTTGAGTTTGAAGAAAGTTGTCCTGAACCCTTGTCTCCTTTGAAGCAACTGAAGCTGACCCCTCCGAGTCCTCCTCCCAGCCCACGGCCCTCTGTCACTTGCATTTTCAGACATTCAAAACTTTCACAGCAAATGATGAGTCTAAGAGAACGAGACTGTTCTGAGTTATTTTCTCACTAGTTCTTTTAATAGGGTTGTTTCCTTTACCTGCTATCATTCGCATTTAAAAGTCCTTCATTTTGAGAACGTTTACTTTAGTGGATGAAAATGTGCTTTTGAAGTATTTCTGCTTGGAAACAAGATAAAAAATACTTCAAGAGTGATTTTATACCAATGCAACATTTTCATTTAAAGTAGACAAACAACAAAGTGGCTTAATGTTTGTTTTTGCCTTAGTTACAGTCAACATTTTCATGAAAAAATTCCTGCCGGTACTTAAATAAATATACAAAAATAAGATTAATTTTTGGCTAAATTCAGAGTAAGACATTTAAAGGTACATGCTCTTCCTCCTGGTGCCTAGAAAGTCTGTAATATAGCTACACTGTGGTGCTATTGATGCAATTTGAAGGCTATTAAATTTGGGGAATCAAACTGACACACCAGTGATCAGGGCCAAAGCTGTGCCAGTTATGCCAGTTCTCTTGGCAGAGAAGAATTAAAGGTTCCTACTTCTATTTGAATAAATGTGAAGCAATTGCAATAAATACACAAATATTTTAGATACAGCAAAATATTTCATCTGCTGCCTTAATTATATATGTAATAAATTAATACTTACAGTTTTAAAACGGTTATCTTTAAAAACATTTTAGGTACCAATAATGTTAAAATGAAAATGGAAAAATATCATTGAATTAAGTAACTCTGAAGAAAACATAATATTTTATTTGGAAGGGTGGAAGTGGTATCCAATTTTCCTTCCTCTGAAAATGTTTACTAAAATCAAGAAATTCAAAAAGTTTCAGTGACCTGAACAGAATGACTCCAGGAAGGGAGGAAGGAAGTACCAGTCGAAATATTGAGTCCAATTCTGAATGCTTCTAAGAAAAGACTTTCATTCTGATAATCTTAATTTATATGTCATATTTTTTTATTGCTCTTTAAATCATGCAGCTTGAATGCCTGGCCTGTATTCTTCTCCAGATACTCATGATGCAAAATTAGACATATCCTTTTGTACACATCCCTTGAGGGGTTGTGGGTGGATCTTGCCACTGGACGGTACAAAATATCCTCAAATCAAGAGCTTTCTGTGTTAAACAATTCAAACCCCAGGAGCCCATCCAGCCAATTTACCAAGTATAAATATAGTCCCTCTGCCATTCACACTGAGCGCAGTGAATTCCATGCAAAATCCCTAGGGAACTAGAAGAAATATTTTAATGTTCAGCAGTAGTCTTTAATTTTGCATTCAAATTATGTCACTGACCACTTTTCTCTTTCCTCTTGAGGCAAGTGTCTTCCTCAGAAGGCAGCTTTTAGGAGAAATACCTCACAGTCCTTTTCCTAAACATGCTGGCTGACCCTGGGGCTGCCTTGTTCATCGGTTTGACACCAGCTAGTGGGTTCTCTCCTAGCACATAACCAGTTACATGGACAGCAAAACACCTATGGACACGGTGTGTCCCTAAGGGAAGCAGGGCTTTATGCCTGCACTTAAGGTTACTCAGCATTTCCCAGTACAAGATCGTATTTCCAGTTCTTTACAGCTTTGCTAAATAAACTGGCCTGAAGTCTTCCATAATGAGTCTCTGCCTCAGGCTGTGTGTTTTGGAGAACTGCTCGTGTTACTAATAAGGCAGTAATCCATACTGCAGCTCGATTAGTAGTCAAAATGGTTGACAAAATCTGTAATTGTAAAAAGAAAAGTTCCCTGTGCTGACATATCAAAACAGACCTCTCGGACCGCAATAGGGAACAGCCACGATAAAAGATTCTCTGCTCCATTAGCTGGAAGGAGAGTGGGTAGGAGTTTGGCCTGAATAAAACATACTGTGGAAGGAAGAAATATTAGAATCAAATGCTCATATAAAAGCTTTGCTGCAACATCAATAATCTTCAAAGTACTTAACTGGGGAGGTAGGCATTGCAATGCCTCTCTGACAGATGGGAAGATGGAGGCACAAAGAAGCAGCATGGCCCCTTGCAGGCCTGTGGAAAGCAGCAGTGTAAGCCTCAGAGAGCATCCTGGGGTGCAAAAAAAACCCAAGCTGCCCAGAAAGAGGGACTAAAAATCCCTCCCCCCTTACTTCTGAGATTTATTTTACTACCACTGCAGTCAGAAACCAGTTGTACAATGTCTCACTAGAATGGAAATTGCTTTCTTATGGGGAGTACAGAAAATTTCTCACCAGGAATAGCAAAAATTGTTATATCTAGGATGTACAATTTTCATAAAACGAGCAAGTAAATTGAACTATGAGAATCAAAGGGTAGTAGACGGAGCAAATTTTTTTTGCAGGAAAGAAATACTAAAAACTAACACAGAAATTATATCAATGATGTAATTGAGAGCACATTACCATAAAACCAGCACCTCTTGCTACTAAGGATTTAACCAGGGACTCTACAAGCCTTTGGCATTAGTAACACCCTGTTCCTGGGGCCAAGCCTTGCCCTGGGGGAGAGGTGAGTGTCCTGGAGGGCTGGGATTGTGCAAACAGGGGGATAAGTCCCGAAGGGCAGTCTGGGCCTGGCTGGGCTTCCCACTGGGAACAAGGGTGGCCTCTCCAGCAGCCCAGCACAAAGGCGAGATGAATCTTGCTGTAAATGAATTTAGAAAAGTGAGCAGACACACAGGCGGGGTCTGTGCGGGGTTGGCACACACAGCTCTTTCCGAGCAGACGGTCACTTCCTCCCCCTGCCTGAAATGAGCCTCATCCCACGCAAACTTTCCAAGCCTTTCATTAGTGGTTGTGTTAGTGTATAATAGCTATAATGAGAAGGCCATAAAAATCCAAAGTTAGCTGAGGGTCCTTAACCATTATGTGGCTCTCTTTCCAGATTTTTATTTAAACTTTAATGACTGTCACATAAGATCAAGCAACAACAAACAACATTTGTATTACAGCTGTATTATTTAATTCCCATTAGCTGAAAGTGCCAGGCTACTGGCCAGTAGCTCAGGAAAATAAGTGGTGACAGGTGAAAGAAAAATACCCTTCCTGTACCTCTTCAAGACACTTTAAAGCCTGAGGCTCTGCAATGTCATTTACACCTAATGAAACCTAATGTCAGACCACACTATTTAGCCAAATGTTATCCTTTTAGAAAAAAAATGGACCTTGCTACTTTTAAGGACACGGCGCTCTTTCTGGCCATAATTTCTACTGTCTAAATAAACCATGATAGAACTGATCCAATTAGATTTGCTATTAACTTATTTATTTCTGCTTTTGAAGGTGCACTTAACACCACCTTATATATTGGGAGATCTAGGTGCTGAAAGCTGTAATTTACCCTCTAGTTTAATTAGAGCAATGACTTTATTGGACAGCCTAAAATGTCTGAACTAATAATCACAGTCCAAACTTCTAATTCTGCATCAAGCACAAAAGGAGGAGGGCATACTTTTCTTCAGTAAAGAGTGAAGTATTTTAAAGGGCTGCTTTCATCTCTAATGGCTGCATTATCATTTTGCAGTTCAATTTGAAATGTTTTAGGTTAACCCCTAACACAACAAATGTAGAGTAACAACAGAGACTCAATGTTTTCCATTATGTTCTTACAGTTTTCAAGACCTGTCCAGGAAGGAAAATTAGCAGAGTGCAAATTCATATTGATCTTCCTGGCTTCTGAAAAAATAAATTTTCTTTCAATGTCAATTAAAGTTAACAAAGTGAGTTTTCAATCAGGTTACTTAAGTAAAAGGTCACAAGAATGGGTTAAGAGAAGATAAATCGCGTACACACAAACATCACTTTCTCAGAGAAACATACTATGTGTTCAAAGAAAAGCAAGCAGTATATGAACTTTAAAAGAAAAAACGTAATCAAGATTCATCAAGCTTCTTCAGCTTCAGTAATTTTCTTATTTGTTACATTCATTGCTTGTTCATTAAGCAAGTCCGGTGTTTTACAAAAAGACAAAAAAAAAGAGAAAGAAAGAATGAAATCAATCCCTTTTAGGATTTGCAATACAAATATCCGTGGATTTTGCAATACAGAACTTTGTGCCAAAAATAGTCCTATTGATTATAAGGGATTAAAATAACTTCTTAACACAGAAGCCGTGGAATCTGGCCTTGAGAAAAATCATGCTAAAAACGCAGAATATAAATTAGAAAAAAACAGTCAATGAACTGAATATTCATGCTCTGTAACAGAATCAAAGAAATTTTGGGTGGAGGAGACCTCTGGAGGTCTCAAGTCCAACCTCCCACTCAACCAAGTTGGCCATAGCTTTTTCCCTCTCCTGTACTACTCTCCTAGAGAAATTTGTTTCCTAATTTCCAACCAGAACCTTCCATTTTCTGCTGTTTTCAGCTGGTACCTCTAATATGGTTTGTGCCAGCACTGAGAAGACACTGTTATCCTTGCAACCACTCTTCAGGTCACTGCAAGTTGCCACTGGATACCCTTTAGCCTCTTACCTGGAACTAAACAAGACCAGTTTCCTCAGTTCTTTCTTGTAGATTGAGTATTCCAGGCCCTGGACCATCATTACAGTCCTCTACAATTTCTCCACATCACTCTTGAACAGGAATGGGACTGAGGAAACAGAAAAGGGGTGCGAGTGGACTCACTATTCCAAGTGCAGACTGATCAACACAAAGTAGAGGAGGGTAGCAGCTCAGCTTTCACTGGAATATGAACAGAACACATCTGTCTCTAGGAAGAGCAGAGTTATCCCATTTATGCAGGCAAGCTCAGATCCAAATTCCAGACTTTTCTGTCATACTACAGTTTGATAGTTTGATAAGGCTTACTAAATGCAAGAAAGTGTGATTTTTAATTACGTTTGACTTATACAACCATATCGCACGGGGAGAGTCATTCGCTTGTACAGATCCTTATCTCACTGATCTCATTTGGAGGAAACTGAACAATGTCACAAAATTAGTAGCTTTCCTTGTAGGGTCAGAGAAAGGAGTGGAGATGATTTTGTCTGCACTTTTGGAGTGCAGTCATGCACACCTAACTAGTGCAGTCAGCTACCAGGATCAGACACACAAATCTAAAAGGCTTCACACAGTCGTGTATTTACAAGACTTCTGATGAGGGAAAAAAAAAAAAATTAAGAATACATGATTAAGACACAGAATTTACAGAACTGAGTCTCCCTTAGGCCAGAAATTCCTAAGGAGTATTTAGGATCCCTAAATATTTGCCAAGGACAATGTCTCTCAATGACGGATTCTTTGGAATTTAAAATAAATGTCTATCACTATGTGTTAGAAGTCTCTCTGTAAAATGACAGGATTCTTGTGGCTAAAGCAGCAACAGGGGACTTAGGACTTGTGTTCAATTTTTGGATTTGCCACACACTTCCTCTCAGGGGCTGGATGTTTGTCTTCCTGAGCTCTCCTCCCCAACTACACATACAGAGAATCATGTTCCCTTTCACCCTAATTGCTTTTGTAATCAAAAGGAACTAACAGACAATTTTTTCACATTATAATTATTAAAAAAGGCATGTCAGCCATAGCAAGGACCTTCAGGAAGCCAGAGGACATTCCTTATAGAAGTATCTAGCTTGGAAAAGGCCCAGCACGGCCAGCACTGCCAAGTCCGCCACTAACTCATGTCCCCATGCCACACCTACGTGTGTTTTAAACCCCTCCTGGGATGGTGACTCCACCACTTCACTGAGCAGCCTGTTCCAGGGTTGGACAACCCTTTTGTCCTCATCTCGAATCTAAATCTCCTTTGGCACAACTTGAGGCTATTTTCTCTTACCCTGTCACTTGTTACCTGGGAGGAGAGACCGACTCCCATTTGCCACAAGCTGCTTTCAGGTAGTTCTAGATAGTGAGAAAATCACCCTGAGCCTCTATTTCTCCAGGCTAAACAACCTCAGGTGCTGCTCAAAAGACTTGTGGCTCTAAACCCTTCACTGGCTTCATTGCCCTTCTTTGGGCTCTACCTTGTGCTGCTCCCACCAACATTCTCCCTTCCCTGCATTTCCCCAGGTGGGATGAAGAGCAGTTCCTGGGCATAGTGCCAAAGCAGCTGGTACAATAATAGGTGAAGATAGTATTTTGGGTCTAGGAAGAGGCTCACAGTTATTATGAGCCAACAGGACCGGACACAAAGCTGTTTTAAACGTAGGATGGTTACCCAGCTATGCAACCTGACCACATGCAGTGGGAAGATGTGCCACAATGAGCAGTCTCAATCAGAGATGGGAGAGGAAGAAAGGCTAAAACACTCTGCTTGTCCTTCCAGTATCTGTGCTGGACTAAGTCTGCTCCTTCAGCAGGACCTGCCTGACCACAACACTTTGCTGTTTAAACGAACCACTTCTAGGCTGGACTCAGCCACTTGTAGACAGCAGTGTCAAGTGTACAATGACTC
Organism: Nicator chloris; assembly: GCA_013400495.1. Taxonomy (NCBI): domain Eukaryota; kingdom Metazoa; phylum Chordata; class Aves; order Passeriformes; family Pycnonotidae; genus Nicator; species Nicator chloris. The sequence continues at coordinate 180,501 of WAAE01016856.1, forward strand.
TTCATCTTTTCCACTTCAGGCCTGCTTTGCTGCTTCTCTTTTTCTCCTTCTTCCCTTCCAGTTCAGTCTCTCTCTACTTTTTTCATTTATTTCTCCTTACCTCCTAACTCAAATTTTCTACCTTTCTGAGAAACATGAGAAACATGAGCTCCCCATGACAGCTCTATCACATTGCTCACTTATCTTGTCAATTTTACTTCTCTTCATTGACTTGCTTCTATCTTGTCCTTAAGAATGTAACTTAAGTAGCTCACAGCCTTCTCACAAAGCCTCACAAAAAGGGCAAATTACAGTAAAAAAACAAAACTGAAACTGTTTTACCTGGCTGAGACTTTGACAGAAATTTGATGTGACATACTGGTCCTTAGACAATTACCCAGATAACTTGCACTCACACTACTGATTAAGCCCTGAACTCACTTTAGAGAACCTGATTCATCAACATTAGGGAAAATGGCCAAAATTTCAGGTAATTAACCTTTAAATCTCAAAGTGGGTTTTAGGAATAAGAACATTAATTGTTGCAAAGTCAAATACTGCAAGTCTTTCTTGCATGGTCAACTGGATCTGGTTCAAATCCAGTAAGAGCTACCAAGGATGATAGGACAAAAATAGAGGATGAAAGTGCATTTGAAATAATGCACCTATGCATAACACTGACTAGAATTATTAGGAAAAGCCGTCTAGTTCTGGTTTCCAAACTTCAAGAAGAACATGGAATACCTCCAAAATGAACATGAATATGATATATAGTTAATACCATTATTAACAGATAGCAAGTTCTGGATTTCAAAGACAGGGAGAACTGTCCAAATAATCCCAGACTTTAGGAAGCTGCTCAACCCTCTGAGTCCCAGTACTCCTTCTAACAGGGCTACGATTCACATCATGATTTCACTAGATTAAATTCTTATAATTGACAGTGCCTTGGTGTTTTGTTACAATCTTGTCCTTCAAATTCCTCCATAAACCCACTTTTCCCAAATACTCATTGTTAGTCCAGAGTTCCTCACTCCTGCCAGGCCCTCAGCAGATTTCAGTGTGTTTTTGTTAGATCTCACAGGAAAAGGAGCGCCCTAAATGAAATCAATTCCCAGGGAAGCTTAAATTGCATACGTGTTTTTGGACAAGAACTTGTTTCTTCATGAGGGGGGTGAGATTTTTGCACTAGGTTTAGTCGAGCAGGGTGACATGTAATGTTACCATTTATATGTACATTCCAGTGTTTATGTAAGCAGCTTCATCAAATCCATCATGGTATTATACAGATGGCCAAAATTAAGCAGTGTCCTATGTAAGTGTTTATAGCATTAGACACAGAGATTTGAAGCATATAAAGGGCAAGTTCTGTCTAGAGCCACTATGTGAGAAATGATGAGGTGAACTCAGGAACAATGCCAGCAGTCTGACCCTGTATTTTTTTGCAAGTCCAAGTACTATCACCACAAAATCCAAATTTACGGGGCAAAAATTAAAGATCCAAGTTTAAAAATTCAGGAGTCACAGGAGGACAAATAAGAAATTTTTGCAGTGCCTGCAAGTCCTTGAACACTTCAGATTCCTGGTGCACATTTCTGAAAACAAAAACTCAATAGGTCCCCACTGCTCTTAACACAAGCAGTGCCTGATGTTTGCTTCACCGTTCACTGAGTCTGCGAATGACAGGAAGGATGTTGACATTTTGTGCCACACGTATGGGAAGAAACAGATCATCTCCCTCTGAAAGGTGCTTTATTTTATGTGAGAAAAGACAAAACTCTGAGTTCCACATCAAATAAATCATACAATAAGAACATTATTTTTAAAGGGAATGAGTATTTTGCATATTAATATTAAATGACATCTGAGCAGCAAATATAGAAATTATAATATTCAGTATCTCTCAGAGAGCTGACACAGAGCAGAGGAGTACCAAGCTGTCTTAAATCTACAGCCTCAAAAAAAGGTTCATCAAAATTTAATATTCATGCAATAGGGACTCTTTCATTGTTATGAAAACTGATTAGGGCCAAACATAAAATCTTGAGTGTTTCATTTACTCCCTTCCTCCACCAGAAAAAAGGAGGTGCAAAAATCAACCCAATGAAAAAAAATAAACCTGGCAAACATTTTCCTGGCAGCATTTCCGGGAGCTACTATTTTGCATTTGGTAAAGATGCAGTCCTTACCAGCCAACACACAGACTCTTACAAGGAAATGGAAGGGACATTAGTAATTCAAATAAGGGGCAAAAGAGACAGACTAAAATTAAAATGTGCACAATTATTTTCTAGCAAACCAGCAACAGCATATAATCTAGTAGGAAAGGGGTAAGAGAGAACTGATAATTTTTTTTAAAGATGTGGGCAAAGCTCTTCTTTTTGAAGAAGTCACAGAGCTAAAATAACCATATTGTTAGGCCGTGACTCATGGGAACAAAGACAACAATGCTATCTAGGATCGTTATACTGGTGCCTTTTAATCATAATGTTGGTACAGTTTTCCCTCACTCTGACCTAGTTTAAATAGTTTAGAAAGCTTAATAGGCAATGCTGCTTACAGCTCTGTTAGGAGGACCTGAATATATACAACAAGTCCTTTTGTGAATGAAAATTACTGATTCATGGCCCGTTACACTCCATGAATTCAGAGAAACAACAGTGAAGTTAACCCACGGAAGTTTCACACAACTGAATCTGAATTTGCGCTCCTGCACTTTCCAAACATTCTTGTTGACAATCTGGCATCGTCAGCATGGCATGTCCTGGAACAGCCACCCGTGTCACAGTGCTTCAGTGACAGCAGGGCACAACCTACCTAGGGGCAAAAGTAGAGGCAAAAATTCTAAATTTAAAAACCACTAAGTTGAGCAGGAAATGTTTTCAGTTCTCATAAAATAAGATTTATGAGAACAATGCTTTCACTAAAGTATTTTTATAGAAGTTTTTGTGTTTTAACTGACAGGATGGAAATCAAGAATTTTGTCTTGGAGTTTTCAATGAAAACAAAAAGGTTGCCAGTAACCACCATTTCCAGTAGAAATATCCTTTTGGCAAGAAATGATATCTTTGTTCATTTTCTTATTGAAAAACATTGATCCATTCCAGTGATTGATGTCAACTATAGGACACAACTGTATTTTCCGTGGGATAACTGATGAACTTGCTTTTAGTGTTAACTAGATTAATGCCTGCTATCATCTGCAAGTTTATAGTCCACCAAAATATAAAACCCACTTTTCTGAACCTCTGGCTCTGAAGTCACATGTGTTACCTACAGATACTGCCTGAACTTGTGCTGAACATAATTAAGTTGCTCCATGTATCCCTGTGAGCTGCACTGGCCATCACTCTTTATTTGCAGGGTGAATTTTTCTCCCACTGTAAAGGCCAGGCAAATCTACTGGAATCATTAAGCGGCTTTGCTCAGCTGCAGCAGTAACAGCCCCACAAGGGACACGCTGCCCTTCCTCTGCTGCTTAGTCTGGGTCAGCTCCAGGATCCCACAGAGACCTGCATAAAGGACAGTGATGAAAATGAACCATAAAGGAAACTCATGAGGTCAAGCCAGTGTGTGCATTATTCTATCCAAGACTCAACGCTCAGTAGCAGGGAGCTGTAAGACCTCTTCCAGTGACTGGACTGGGAAAGGCAACTCCTAACATCTATATTCTGACTTGACTTAGAAAAATAAAGCCATCTTTCCAGAATTATTGACCAACAAACCTATTGCTCAAGATTTCACACAACCAGGATTTATTTTTTTCTCCCCTCTGCCTCTCTGGCTCCTGAGAGGTATTGTATTATACAGAGAAAAGAGATGCCTTGATTTCTCCATGTTGCTCAGTCCTGGACCATTACATGGAAAAATGCCCCAATTGGGATTTTCAGAAGCAATGGCTTAATCCTCCTCCCACCAAAGCCACTGGTAAAAACACCCATGAATCTTCAGTTGGAAGAAAAGAGGACAGTGCTAAAGACTCTCAAAAACCTTACTACTGCCACATGTGGACGTGAACTAACTTGTTAGAGAAAAGTGCTCTTCTGAATGTCAGATAGATTCGATTTTCTCCAAATGAATAAAGATTAATCCACAGCAAAAATTCTCCTTAAATAAGGTTTTCTCAAAGCAAATTAAGGGAAAGGATTTTTAGGTAGCGTATTGGAAAAAAAACACAAACTAGAGCAGACCACCAGGCAGCTTGGAAAAGCAGAAGTTTACTTTGTAAAACCAAACTTTGCAACCTTAATTTTGTTAACATGAGAGTATCCTCTAATTTTATCTACAGCTACCACCTCCTCTAAGTTACAATTGCCAAAAAAGGTCAAAATATCTTAACGCTACATTCCACCAAGTCACTAAATGGAACAGAAGTTATATTACTGTAATTCATAATTCAGAACTCAAATTTCGTAAGACAACATAAGAAATGTCATTTTAACCACACTAATTCCTTCACAGTTAACATGAGTGGGTGTTGGTGCAATCCAAGCTGAAAAAAGCCATCTAATTTCAGCAAGTGTACCACAAGCCAACTTGGCAACCCTCCACGTGGATCAGACAAATGTCTGCTCTGTTGAAGCTGAAGGCACAGTGATAATTATCATAGCTGATACTGCATCAGTGGTAATGACAGTGTGGTTTGTAAATATGAAACAAACTAGGATTCTCTTGTTCACAAACAGGGATCTGGTACTGCTGTGGGAACCCGCCATAAACCTGACAGATCTGAATGCGGCCCTTGATCCAAAGTAGGGCACGTTCCTGTGTAACTGGGAAGTCATTCAATAGCTCCAGTGCACATTTAATTATCACACTTTTTGGGTGGATGTTGGTAGAGGCTGGACAAACACATAACATGAAAATTATATGATAATCACATCCACTGGAAGGGAGAAGCAGCCAGTGCCACCACTCCTACTGAAAATGGAGATGCTGTGACCATTTTTCACTTTGCACAGTACCTTGCTATTGGGGTCAAGTAGATCACCAGGAAGGAGTCAGATCTTTCCAGCATAATTAAGCACTCTCAGTTAAAGTTTCCTAAGCCATTTAGCCAGTAAGAAAAATTTCTCAAACTATGAAATCAAGGAAAGACAGGATACGCTCTCATTTAATAAGACAGCAGAAGAAGTGATAATGTCTGAAATAGGTAGGTGTTTCCCAGCTCAAAACTGCAGCCACACAAGATACATCAGAAATCCAAGCTTTGATTCCTGCCCTGTCCCTTCAGAGGCAGCTGAGGCCAGAAGGGAATAGTGGTTTTGCAGAGGTTTTTGGCTCAGGGAGCCCTTCTGACACACCACAAAGCAACGCTCGCGTGCAGAAAACGAGCTGGCTCTGAGGGATGCGCAGGTGACCGAGCAGCCCTCCAAACCAAGGAGAGGCTGGAACACTCTCACCAAAAGCCAATGGATAAAAAATAGCTTGAACTCTCTCATCTGTGGGACCTCAGCATGTACCAGACGGTTTTCCCCAGAGCCAGTTCAGACTTACTTACACACTGTGCCTCGTGCTTTAACCCCACAATGAGAATGCTACTCTACTCTACTACTGTATTAATGAATATTTATAAAGCACTTGGATATTTCTTCATGAGAGGTGAGCCTGGCATTTAAGGCAACAAATATTACAAAATTTCCTTTCCAGTTACTAAGCAATATCCAGTCATTAGGAGAGTTTCCTGATACACAGATATTGGCTTCAATAAAATGTTTTTGAACAAGTTCTCCACCAGAAAAAAAAAAAAAAAGATCAGTGGGCCATTTTCAATTACTTCAAAATAATGTGATGTGGAAACACAACAGCTATTTCCTATGTCTAATTGTCTCCCTCCCTATTTTATGCTATCACTCTAAAATGCTAACAATCACTTAAAACCATGTGTTTTCACTTTCCCTCAGACCATCTTTTTCCATTACAGAAGTTTTGAGCTCTTTTGCTCACCAAAAACCTTAAGCAGGGGCAGAGAAGAGCCAAACTAAACTTGACATTTCTTCCACGCTTTTTGCTCATTCATTGGCCTTGCCCACATAGGATTCATCTCATCTCATTCCACACCCCCCCACTCATTGCAGGATTACCTGGCGAGTAGCTGACTTACTCTAGAGACTGGATTGGGGTTTCCCTGCTCCATTCTCCCTCCACTGCTTTTTTTGTTAGAGAACATAATGAACTCCTAATCACGAGCACTTGATCCAGCTACACAGCTGTAACTGAATTGTCAGTTACATCCACAAGAAAAATAGAAGTATAATAGAAATCTTTATTGCTAGGACTTAGAAGAAATAAATTAAACTGATTTGTGTATCTAGAGTACTGGTGGATATTTGTATATGAAAACTAATTGGATTTTAAAATAAGAGACGAATTTTGCATTTCTGTCAGATTGTATGAAACTAATAATCTTTACTATTTTATTATAATTATAGGTCCAGGTAGATCAGAAATATTAAACCTCAAACTTATGAGTCTCCTCTTTGATGACAGTTTTACTACCTATTTCATTAGCTGCCTGGCAAGTCACTTTTGTAAAGATGAAGCAAAAGTGAGATGGATTTGCTGGAAGACAAACTCCAAACTGGACTGCGTGGTTTGCGCTATGCTGTCAGTGCTAATGGAGTTCAGCTCTGTTACTTATGACAAAACCCTCTGGTATGTAAAATGCTGACTTTACTCCCATACCACTTTTACTAATAAAACCAAAGGGGGACCTGCTATGCACCCCCCTTACACAGACTGCCAGCACCCACAGGGTTCATGCAGGCTCCAAAAATCATCCAACGACTGCTAAACAAAGCAGTTCTCATCCCCTCTCCAGTTCATCTCTGGAGTGGTCTGTGCTCAGGCTTGTACCATATAAAAGTAGGTTTAAATTCAAGATAAATTAGCCCACATGGAGTTCAGTGCTAGCATAGCTGAACTGCTCTGGGGAATGCAGGTTTACCTTACTGGCACACGGGTAAGAGCCAAAGCTGTGGCTCCTTTACTCTCACAAGAATAGGTAACACAACAGATGTATTTTTAAGGCCCACACACGATTTCTCCCTTACAAGCATTACTCCACATTGAAATGCAATCTTGCTTTCATTAGGAAAGAGATACCTTCTAACTGAAGTTGCTATATCTGGAATGAAAACGTATGTATCATATGGCAGCCTCATTTTATTTCATTCACATCACACTGTAGTGTTACTTTTCCTCCTCCTGGTTCTTGGAGTGTAAGAGAGAGTTGTTGATTGTGTATAGCATGCACATTAGCACAGATAAACTGCTCACCGTGTGTAATGATTAATGATTGAATAGTGCAGTTGTTGCAAAAATAAGTCATGCAGTGAAGAGAGATCTGAAGATTATATCTAACACCAGGGGATGGCTTATTAATCTTACTTCTTGAAGAATTCGTGAGTAAATCATTCTCCTTTATTAATGATATTTCACTATGCTCCATGAGACATCTTTTATACATCCAGAAGGGCAATTATCTGTTTAGGCCAGGAAACAATATTAGTTACAGACGGTGCTTGAATGTTTGATCTAAGTCACTTAAATAAAAGAGGGAAAAAAAGAACGAAGCACGTTCCAAAGACTACCCCAAACAGGACTGCATTGACAGGGAGGTTGTTTTGGTTCCCCTCCACCTGGAAATGACAAATTAGGTGCTTTTTTGAGTCTCAATTAATGTGGAGCTTGCATAGTCTAATAGTGATATAACAACTCAAGGAAAACTTTTATATCTTCTGTGTCTGAAGGAATTCTATTATATGTGAGGTGGTTAAACATGTCTGAAATGGTTTATTAATATAAAAGTCTTTCAAAGGAGGATCTTAAATTCTTGATCACAATGAGATATTGAAGATGGAAAGTAGAGTTTATAATTTAAAAATAAAAAAATCCTCTTGGTTTAAAAGTCTCATTTTTTCTAGCTGTCCATCATCTGCTATCCACAAAAACATTGCAAGACTTAATAGTAGCATTCCAACAACTGTAACATAAAAAGTACACAATGCTAATACAAATCTATAAATAATCTCCAAAAGGATATTCATTAATTAGTTTTAAACACCTTGAGTATGGAAATAATAAATTTAAATTATTATAGAAATTGCTTTAGATAATGTGGGTTGATCACAGAAAAGCTTTGCAGATTCACAAAACTTTGACAAATATGTTCCCACAGATTTCAAAATATTACTGAGTCATAGTTACCCTTTAGATTAATAGACCAATTAAATGCAACAGTTTATTGGACAGGTAATTAATTAATGAAAGGCAGCATGATGTAGTGAATAAAAACATGAGGAGACACAAGAAAAAAGAGGAAGTTATACTTTATTTTCAAGTGTGGATTAAGGCTTAGGATAATCTGCAGAGATGCTCTCACATGTGAAGGCATTTCACAAAGACGCTGAGGTCTCTGATATTTGACAGGGACACTTGCCTTAGCAAGTGTGTGGAGATTTGCACTTCACCAAATGCCCCTGGGTGTAATTGGTGAATTAGAGCTGCTCATTTGGGTGTCACACGTTCTGCTGCTGCCAGTCTCGTCAGCTTGAAGCTGGAAAATGGAATTTAGAGCAAAGAAAAAAGAGCTCTGCCTTGTAAAGAAATCACAAAAGAACCTGCACTGAGGGATCTGTTTGGGTTTTGGAAACAGGAACATCCTTCCAGACTGTGTTTATCATCTGTTAATTAAACTTCTTTAATTAAAACCCCAAAAATCATAACAGGAAAATCTGGTAGAAAAATACTAGTTTAATAAGGTACCTATATTGAAAGGGGGAAAAAAGCATTCAGCAGTGCAACAGTCCCATTTTCAGAATGTACCATCTCTGGTAATATGGCAATTTTTTTGACAGTATCAATCTGCCTGACAGTGAGAGTACATTTGTATCATTAATAAATGCTTTTGTCTGGAATCTGAAGTAGCTTTATGTTTTTAGTTTTAAGTTGCTTGTTGCAAATAAAATAAAACAAAATAAAATAAAATAAAAAATATATGTCATAAAAGAAACAGAACTGATCTAATAAAACTGGTTCCGAATTTTCACATGAGCACACTCTAGAGATTCCTAATTTTCATTTGGATGGTACTTTTAACTCAAGAACATAGTGAGCATCCCAACCATACCTTAAAGCCAAAAATATGCAGGTCAAAATATGACTGCACTTTGTATCAAAGATTGGATCTGACTGCAATGTGTTTTCAGCACCCAGCTTCAGATCCTATATNTAAAATAAAAAATATATGTCATAAAAGAAACAGAACTGATCTAATAAAACTGGTTCCGAATTTTCACATGAGCACACTCTAGAGATTCCTAATTTTCATTTGGATGGTACTTTTAACTCAAGAACATAGTGAGCATCCCAACCATACCTTAAAGCCAAAAATATGCAGGTCAAAATATGACTGCACTTTGTATCAAAGATTGGATCTGACTGCAATGTGTTTTCAGCACCCAGCTTCAGATCCTATATTTTTTATTTTCAAGCTCATCTGACCAAAATGACACAATAGCCCCTTTCCCCTAAATACCCAAGGCATATTAAGATTCTATTTCACTGGTTCATTTCAAATCCAAATTTTATATTACCTGATAATCATTACACTAGTGACACTAGCCATACCTGTTTGTCCACATAGCATTCAAAACTGGGGAAATGGGGTTTATTAAAAGCCATCCTTTCACATTCCTAGGTGTAAAAAGGTATGTTGAAGCTTCTGGGCTGCTAGAAGTCTACCCCACTGAAGTTTATAAAATAAAGGTTTGGCCTGCAGTGCAGTTACCCATTACAAAGAGACCATGGTCTGTTTCCTGAACTTGATCTTTCCCACCACTCAGCCCCACATCACAGCACCAGGTTTAGCATCTGCCCGTTGTGCAGAAAAGCCTCAACACCAAAGTCAGATCCAAACCCACATTTCTGGAACACAAGAGTCTGTGCAGGGGCTATAACATTGCCCTGGATTTGCTGACAGAAGTTTTAAAGAACAAAGGTAAAAACCAAAGCAGTGTATTTGAAAACAGAATTATGTCTTTTTACTGGAACTACCTCCATCCTCATGCAGGCCTGAGTGACGAGAAAACTGGGTCCCAAAGTGATTAGAAAAGGAGAATAAACATTAATAATATCGATTCCTCTCTGAGAATTCCCTGCAGTCCTGCTCAAGGAACCAAGGTAGTAAACACCAGCAAAAAATCCAGTGTTTTCAGCAGGTGCCTGGGTAATATTTGAGAAGCCAGCAAATATGTGATCTTTTTAGGGACAAGCATAAACCCCATCTGCTGTGTGAACCAATGTCCCATCCTCCTAATCTGGAATGTTAGCAGATATGTTCAGATTCTCAAGCCTGACCTGCTTCTGAGAAGAGAATTATTCAAATAGGTTACACCAAAATAATCAGCAGTTAAAAACTAACATCAGTAGATAGTTACTCTATCAGCATTTTTCTCTTGCTGCATTTTTTTTTCTTAAGTAATTAAAAAGTGTCTCTGAAAGAGCAGTATGTACAGTATGTCATAAAGTCTCTCTGAACTACCTATATTTACCCCTGAAAGTGAATTCTTTATAAGACCTAGGATATCAAAGAAACGAGGGATCAAAGTAGTTTTAATAAGCAACCCAGTGTTTGTAGAACCTGCACTTTCATGTATCATGTTTTGTTCAAGTTCTTAATTTCGGTTCCTCACCACAGAAGGCACTTAAGATAACTATCTATAACCATATTGTCATGTTGAATCCTTTGATTATTTAACATGTACACCTTAGTGAAACAAAAATGCCTTTTTTTTCCCCATAATATTTGGACTTCATTGTATTTTCTCACATGAAACATAGATTTGATTTGTTTGATAGTTGGATCATACTGTAGCAGTTTCTTTAGTATTTCTATTTATATATTAGTAAAGTTCAATGTAGCACAGTTTTATCTATTCCTATATATTGATGTCATCTATAGCACCTTGATCTTTTATAAAGTTCAAAATAAACACATAACAAAAGACTGTATGAGCTACAGAAAACAAAGTTTACTGGGCCTTAAAAGAGAAACCAGAGGTTCTCTAGTGAACACCAGTATGCTCTTTAACATGCTGAAATCAGTTTCTCACCCTCTTGCTTGAAATTAGAGCTTTGCTATGTTTACAAATTGTTTTGCGGTAAAAGCAAATGACTTAAAAACCCCAAAACTCCCACATATGTTTGATCTGCAGTTATAATAAAATTGTCAGTAAAGACTGAGAATTATTACACTCTTGCTTAGAAGCACAGATTGAAAGATGAAGGAATTATAAGATCAGACTGTATGCAAAAAGCAATAATGACAAATGTATCTCATAGCTACTCCAACACCACATCTGGATATACAATTTTTATTTTGCTCTGAAAATTAACATACTCTTAGCTTCGAATCTGAATGAGCAATAAGTTAAAAACCTTAACAGTAGCATACTGAAAAATAAACAAGCAGGTCTATTTTTCCCCCTTTTTTCTCCTTTCTAAGTCTTACAGTAGGATCCACAGACCAAAAGAGAGAAGACAGTTCACAGAAAAAGATATACAAGATTAATTCCAGCCCTTATGGGAAGTAAAAGCTGGTGCCTGAGCACCTAGGAGAGAGTTTAAAGGATCCCTCACAGCAAGGGAGGGCATGTCAGCTTTCACCAGTGTGACTCCAGCTACTTAGTTCTCGTTCAGCAAAGAGCACTGGAATAGTTTTCTGGACATTTCACATACAAATGCCTTCCTTCAGCCTTTTCGGATACCTTGAAAAACAGGGAATCTCAACCCCAGCACCACATTAAGCACAGTAGCACTAACATCAAGATATCTCAAGAAAACATTGTAAATAGAAACCAAAATGTGATGTTTGGGGTCATACATAAAGAAGATGACCTTTCACACTTCTGTATTATCACACTCAGTGCTCACCCAACCCAGACCCCAAAACAGGGATCCTCCTAAATGCAATGGTTCTTAAGCCTAGTGGAGCCTTCAAAATGAACCAAAACCTCGTACTGGAACAGCAATCAGTGCTAACAGACTCAGACTATCTTTCCACAATTCACATGACAAAAAGTGCTGGATTCAAGTTTTCAGCTCTGTTTCCCTGCAATTCCACAAAGGAATGAGTGGTGTATGAGGAAGGGTAACTGGTCAACACAGCTCACTTGGCTTCTGCACACAGGAAATAACTTCAGGGGAAAGTTCCAAAAGAGGAATTTAATTCTCTGACAATACAGGCAAGAGAATTCCCTGTGTTTCTTATCTTCTAGACCAGACCTAAATCAGGCTGTCATGTAATCAATGGACTATGATAGCCTGATTATCATGTAGGATAAGTGATATCTATTAGAAAAAATTGATCCTGACATAACTCAGAAAAGGCAGAAGCTCAAAGCTAGAGGCCACAGGCCCTGGACTGGCCTTTGTACATATTTAATGGCTGTCATTTTCCTGGAGGTGCCTGAAAACAGCAAAATTCTCAAGGTAAATCTATATTGATTGAATAATCCTTGTCATCTGTTAGGATTAACAAAGCTGTCACAGTACAGCCACAAGCAAACAGATTTTATTTGATAACTTTCTTTCCATTTCTGCATAGAAGCACAAGTACTAGAGTTTCAAGGGAACCCCTTCATGTTTGGTCTGTTTTCACTCAGGTAATTCCCCAGTGGAGGCCCCTGTTTTCAGTGGCTGATTAACTGCCACATACTTAATTAAACCTGCAGCATCCGAATTACAGTTTATGAGAGAATCAGCAGCCGGCTGCCAGCGAACCCCCAGTTCTGCAGGGCTTGTGCTATATTAGGAGCTGAGCCTGAGTGATTATGGCTCGGAGCTTGATAAAGATTGTAGGGGTGGGTGTGCTTGAGGCTGTCCCTTGTGACAGCATCTCCCTTTATGAATACAGAAAAATTCATCAAACAGAAATCATTAAATGGAGCAGATGGGGTTTGCAGTGTGGCTGAGGCACAAAGCGCCCGGCGATGATGAGCACTGCACAGGCGGCCGGGCAGATCAAAACGACAGTCCTGGGGAAGGTGGGCAGGGCAGGACCCTTTGCTGTTGGTGTCCTCTCCATGCACAGCGGGCTTTTGTGGAGGTCAGAAACAGTGCTTCCCCCAGTCACACTCCCCTTCAGTGTCCCCCAAACCTCGCCTGCTTCCCATCTGCATCTGCCTCGTGAAACCCTTGCTAAATGACTGGGAAAAAATCCATGTTGGGTAGAAGAAAAACTCCCCAGCTTCTTGATTCCCTCATTTCACACTCTAATAATGTTTAATATAACAGTTGTTTGTATTTTCATTGAATCCTTTTTAAATAGGTCAAAAATTTATTCTGCTTCTATTTTTAAAAGCTAGAATCTACTTTGCTTCCCATGAGATTCAGATGCCAGCACCTCAACACAGAACTGTATATGGACAGATTTGAGCTGTATTTCATTTCTCAAGGCCAATTCAACCTCTCTTGAAATGGAAGCACAAATCCAGGCATCCGAGCACCCACAAACAGGGTCATAAGAGATGCACATTCCACATGTGCCTTGTCTGCCTCCAGGTGTGAATTTCACCCTCAGAGATTTTGGAAACATCGTCTCTCATTTCAATAGAAAATTCTGACTCCTAAGCCTGCAGAGAGTACCTCGATGTAAAAGCTCATTTATTCACCTTAAGTGCATTTATCTCAACTGATATTTTGCCTCTCATTAAAGGGTGTATCTTCTGCCCTCAAAGCACATGGGAAGAAAACAATTTAACAGGGAGCATAAAGTGGCAGATTTGGAGTCTCAGAATGAAAACTGCTAAAGGTAATTTGTTGTTTCATTGCGAGGGTGAAATGTTGATTATATTAACCTCACCTGCAAGTTGCAGATGTTTCAGTTTTGCTTCATCCTCACCCACCAGAGCTCTTTATAAATTCAAAAAGGCAGTAATTTTGTTTTATATTTCATCTTTATAGGCTGCCATAAAACCTATCAGTCTTAATGATCCTATTAATTGTCTTTGATTTTTAGCACCATTTTCACCGATTTCTTTTCAAAAGTATACATATGCTCTTTCAATGCAATCATCTCACAAATATTTTTTATATTAAAAGCTGACCTGTAGCTGAAATTGTGCCACTCAGGAATCTTGGAAGTTAGCTTCACACATATCAACATTTCTAGAAAGAAAACATAAAGTAAATAGCACCCTAGAAACTTTCCCCAGAAGCAGGATCTGTAGATCCTACATTCTCTTAAAAACACTGGGTGACTTGGATTGCCTTTATGATTGAAAACCATCAGGAAGGATTCTGATTTTTTTCTCTTATAATTCTCTCCCCTGAGAAGGCAGTAACTTGGAATACAAGCATTCCCTGCTGCTTAAGCAGGACAGTGTCTCGACTGAACTTTTCCACAGGAAGAGTACAAAACAACAAAACGAGGCTTTAGGTGAGCCAGAAAAGTGCTCATCTTGCCATTGCTCCCTCCTTTTACTTTATAAAATATCTCTCTCCTTAAGCATGCATGGATTAACTGATCTCTAACTAAAGGTTAGTGCAAATTAGGAGTAACTCCTTTGATCTCAATTAATGTAAATGATGTGGGAATCCTGTTGCCACTGTACCCACATTCCTGTACAGCAGCATCCCACATTAACCAACCTCCTCCTTGGGTCTCTGTGGCAGCTCTGCAGACACCTCACACTGCACAGCCTTCACTTGAAGCTTAATAGGTTTCTAAATATCAATTATAAGAAAAGAAAGAATTTTTTTTAAAAAAATAATATCCCACACTCTGGGACCTTGCTGTTCCCAGGTACCAGGGATAGCAGACAGCATCTCTACATGTTTTAACACAACCCATTTACTCAAGAAGCCTTTCATAGGGAGATTTTCAGACAACTAAAGTAGCAGAGCTTGGTTCTCTCCTAAGGAAAAAAAAAAAGAAGTTTGACATGCTTGGGCATTAACTCTGTGTGGATCTCATTTGAACCACCTTTAGATCAAAGCACAGGTTTTTCCTGGTTATGCTTTAAAAAAATCCACTTACTTTCTGGTTTCAAAAGGAAAAGATCTGCTGACTTAGACATCAATAGCTAGCTTAAAACTCAGTGAATAGCACTATTAACTTTTTTATTTTTTATATTTTATTGGGCCACTTGTTCCATTCCCACATCCAAATGCTTGGAGCTCTCTGTAAGCAGCCAGAGTAGAGGAAATGCAGCAAACCCTTACCCATCTCAGAAACACCATCTCATTAAGACATTGCTGCTGTACAAACTGACTTCATGTGCCCTTATTCATTAAGTTAGAACACAGTGCCAAATTTTTTATATTCTCAGCTGGAAAAAGGGAATGGTCCTACCACAGTAAATGCTGCCTCTCTTTCCCCTCTTAGTTTCTCTGGTCTCCTGATTGATCTACTGGTGTTAGTGTAAGGTACCTGCCAGGAGCATTAAGCCTAGATTGCCTACAATCTGTTTTACAATACTAATGTGAGATACAGTGAGATAGGCAAAAGAAAACAATAACTACCTGACACATCAGTTTTCCCAACACAATTGTTTACATTCTTCTTAAATTAAAAAAAAAAAAGGTAGGAAAATATTCTTCCTTTTTTAACTAATGCAGCTCCAATCTCTTTCTGAGCTTTCAAAGTATGTACTTTTTTTTTGTAAATATGCCAAAGTCAAGGCCTGTACAGCATGTGATCTATAATAAACTTCAAAAGAACACCTTTGACATTTTAGATAACTTGCAAATGATGATGCAGAAAGATCTTTTGCCACTACAAAGAAAGAACAAAAGAACCAACATGAAAGAGAAATCAATAAACATATGGCAATTAATAAAACATTTTCTATGAATACCCTACAAAGAGTTTTACAACAGTATAAAAATCCAACAGTTGTTTCAATGTGGATTTAAAAAGTATCAGCTGTTATATTAAGATATTCTTTTTAAGCAACAAAATGTACGTAAAATAACGGATATGGATTTTGTTGTAAATCCATCAGTTGCAGCGTTATGGATCAACTGGGAATTTTTTTAAGGTGACCCAACACATTTTGTAATGAAACCATCCATTTTTCAAAGAATAAAAACAATAGCTGGAATCAGAAGCATTTGTTTGTTGATGTATGGTTCAACTCAGCAAGTTTGGCTGGTTTCAGTGGCTTAAAAAAAAATAATCATGTCCTGATTTTTTTAAAACACATCTATTGATTTTCTTTATAAGTAACATTACACTAACCATTAGGATGGACATTACAATATCTTCATTGTAACCTATGAGCAATAATTTATCATCATCATAAAGACTGATCTACTTGCACATTGTTAACCTACCGTCTTCCTTTTCAGCAGGGAACAGTTCCAGTTCCATAAATATTGTCAATAAACCTTGTAAAGTCCGAGCAACCCAGGAGATAGCTTATGCTGGGACGTGCTCCCCATACTTAATTGAACACCCTGATGGTCTGCTCAGTCTGTCCATTCTGGTCTCCACAAAGATGTGGGTCTATTCTGGTCATTTGTTTGCATTCAGATATTCTAGGTCTTTATTATGGCAATGATATCAAAAGAAACGTTTTGAACTTCAGCATCAAGATATTTATCTTTTCACATTTTTGAGCCAGGCAGACAATTAATTTCACTGTCATCTAAGCAAAACTTGTGCCTGGGAGAGCCCAGAGAAATTCTGTTTCATGACACGGTTTTTAATGGGGGCCTCTACCAACACTAGGAAATAAATGGATGAAATAGCAGAAGCATGTGCATGCAGAAAATTCACAGTGCCATGAAAGAAAGGCTCTGCATTTCCTCGTGTAGCCCCATATGCTGTGTGTGCAGGGGTGAGAAGAGTTAACAATATTAGGTTTTATGGTTTGATTGGTTTCCTTCATCGTCTGCTATGCAAAGGTTGCACAAGAGACGGGTGGCCTACTTTAATATTTTTATCAAGGCCATTGTAGATTATGTTCATATTTTCAGAACAGAACAAAGCACCTATTTTGAGGATGTGAGCAGAAGTAAAAAGCCAGAAGTACCCTGGTTAATGTAGCTCAGGTAAACCTGAATAATTTTTTTCCATGCCCTGCACTGGGCTGAAGAGAAGCTATTTTTCATAATTAGTGTTTTGAGACCTTCTCCTGAGTGAGAACTTACAGGTGATCAATTTAACCTTCCAAGAAATAGTGCATTTAGCTCCTTTCAGGTGTTTCAAGTGAGACTTAGAGCACATTTGGCTTTCCACAACTTTGTTATCTTTGCTCTTCGAGCACTGATGACTGAGGGGAGCCCAGCACAAGAAGCAACACACACTATCAGCCCGAAACTTAGTGTTAAATCCTCATCTCAACAAGCCAGGCAGGACGAACAGTGGCCCAAAGAACTTTTGGAAAACTGACAAACTAATCATGCATATAATTGCTTCTTGACTTTTGCTCCTGCTGTGGCAGGACTTAATAATAACCTCAAAGGTTGGTGTTGGAACACACACATCATTTAAATGGCTCCAGGATGAAATGCTGAAATAATATTATTAATTCTTGCAGGCCTGCTCTCCAGCATTTCCAAAAGATTCAAAAGAAAATGGCTTAAAAGCCAGTAAGAGGAAGCGTGTGTCAGGTTAGTTTTGCTAATTAGAACTTGAGGCTCATTGTAACACAGCTACGAACTTGTTTGATGGCTCCTTGAAGGCAGATGATTCAAATAAACATGCGAGCCAGTTTCTATAACTGCTTTCATGTCAAATTACTGAGCAGTCCTCTCAAATAGGAGCCATGAATGGAAAGCATCTATATTTTGGTTCATTTTGATAATTAAAGACAAATTGAGAATTAAAGACAATGAATCCAAAAAGACTATCCCTCCACATACTGTTTGAAAAAGGAACTGGCACTTAGCATCTCATCAGGAGTCTACTCCAAAGCACTGAAGTCAATGGGAAGTGTCTTTCAACAAGACAGTGTTTTGGATAAAGCCAAATAAGAAAATTATTGGAATGGAAAATGCTTCAGATCTCTAGAATGATTCAGTGTTCAGAAAACCAAGCACATTTATTAAATATAGGCCACAAGATAAACTGTTTCATTAGTCTCAACTGGAAGAGATTATCTGACAATCCCCCTGCTGATGAGACTCTTTCAGGTTCATTGCAATAAAATACTTCCCATTTTAATAAAAGCTCAGTATTGTATACTTTGGTGTTGTTAGACAATTTTCATATCAGAAATTAAATTTTAACAGCTTAGACACAAAAGTGGACAACTTGAAAATTACCACATACACCCTCCCCAGTCAAGTTTTGGAAAAGCCAAAATTCCCAATGAAGCTGAGTAAAATGAAGTGAGTGGTATGATCCCACAGGCAAATAAAGAAAAAAACCCTATTTAACAAATGTTAAAATAGATGACACTTGAAAATAAAAATCTGACAGTTTCAAGGTAACTTGTTCTCATTTTAGCATGCATCTGAATGAAAAATAAGGATTAAACAAGAGATATGTACCTCCCCAGAAGTCATATGCTTTGCTTTGAACCGACCAAAATGCCTGGCTTGACATTAAACCACTTTTTTTAATTTTAGAAAGAAGCCTTCAGTGCCCATGGTGGGTCATGGGAGCCTGTGGGTTTGTGTCCAGGCTCAGGCAGCTCCGTGCAGCCAGCTCACGACACAAAGCTGCACTAAACCAGCAACAGTGCTTCCCAAGAAGAATAAACATACCTTCCAAAATTAAATAATATTATTTTCGAAGTAGACAACCTTAGCTGGCAGAGAATTATTTGGTTTTCTTACTTTATTTTATTTATTCTTCACTCCTATGTCTTAGTTCAGATCTTTCAACGTTACTTACAGCTACCAGGTTAAGTTGGAGAATTTATCACAATTATCCAACTCCCTGCTCTTTGCAGTGAAGCAGGTAGTCAGGAAAGCTTTACATGAAAAAAAATCATCAAAGAATTCTTGACTTGATTTAGGAACAGAGTCTAATCACAGATATTGGCTAAGTTAGCACTCTGAAAACCTTTCATTTATTAAGTTGCATATATTTGGAGAGTTCACTGTGGCAAACACTGGGCTTTGGGGACTACTACAGATACTGTGTTTGCTGCTTTCTGAGGGTTATGGGATCTCTGCCAACCATTCAAGACCAGGGGCATGGCCACACCTTAACTGGCCTTTGGCCTTCCTAGGACAGTCAGAACTAAACCACAGTTCCAAAAACCAAGGGGCAATCCAAAAACTGTAGTCATCTTACTGGTTCTCAGATTTCAGACATACTGAAGAGCACTGGTATTCAGAAAAAGAAGCTAATACTGTAACTTTTTTCCCTTCTAGAAAGTCCTCTAGTTCTTAAGAACAAATTAATTTTCAGTCTGAAATTCAGTTTAAGCAAATTATTAAGCATAAAGCAGACCTTCTTTGCTTTTCAAGGCATGCATTAACTTCTTTTCTGAATTAAACATCAATAAAAAGGCATGTCATTAGTGTTTATCCTGAATGATATTTTTTGATATAATTTCATCAGCTCTCAAGTATGTCCAAATTCTAATATGATTTTCATCCCTCTGTCATGTTAATTTCTCCAGTGCAGGCCATCTAAGCCGTTATATAACAGAATTATAAATAATATTCTAATACCTACTTCACAACTCTTTAATTGATAGTACTCACCAGAGTACATTATGCAGGTGCTCACTTTTTTTTCCTGAAGGATAAAATGAAATATTTTAAAACAAGTTTCATCTGTTCTTTATCAGACCATTCCTGTTCAGCATAACCAAGGCTTACATTGCTGGTACCTTCTCTGCACAATGCACCAAAGACAGACAATATCAAGTGGCAGCAATTAAGCCAGGAGACAAGGGAAACAACAGCGGTAAATGCTCTTCAACAAGGGTGTGCATATGTAGCAAAGAGACCAGATGTAAAGATTTTAAAAAATTCTGAAGTATAAAATAGCTTTGGTCAAGTTCTTTTGGTTTATTCTTTAATTAAAAAGAAAAAAAAAAGCAGCAATTAAAACAACTTCTGTTGCCAAAATCTTAATACTACATAGTATATCTATACTACAAATATACATAGAGTATATTTGAGAAGATTAAACATATAGGGCAAAACATTCACCTAAATTACTCTTGTCTATGCAAGCCTGGCCTATACATCACTATCACTGGCACAACTAAATGGAAGACCCTATTAGGAACAACTTTTTTCTTAGACTTCTTCAAAACAAAGGAGCATCTTTCTCTCAAGTACTGTAAAAGGAAAAAAAAACCCATTTTGCCAACTTGCATGTAAATTTTTCAAATCTGGATTCTGATTCTTGGCAAACACAATTAAGTAGCTTAAAGCAAGGTTGAAACTTCCTGCTGCCATGGAAGGCCCTGAATCAAAACAAGGTTAATACAGGTTGTATTTATGTGGCCCATGTACAGAATCTCAACTAACTTTAGTTGCTACTAAAATTGTCAGTTGTCCACCTGAAATATTTAGACAATATCAGCACAACACATCCCCTGGTTAACCCTGTATTTTCCATTGGCCATTATTGTTCAGAACTCATAGGAACTGAAATTTCAATACAATACCTAGAAGCTCATTTCAATTATTACATTAAATGCATAACGACACAGTTACATGATGCAAAACTTCCTGGCCACTGGCAACCAGGTGCAAGGAAAATATCTGCTTAGCTCTGATATACCAGAATGGATTTTTTCTTGTCCCATAGATGCATCAGCAATCTTCAGCTGCGTGTGGTGTGTCCTGCAATGTTAAAACACCCAGGAGAAGTTGCCAAATAATTTTGGTCTCTGTTCTGGTCACTAAATTTCTCATTTCAACTCATCCCTCTCCTACAGGCTACACCAAGCACTGGAGTAACACCTTCTCACAGCAGGCTGTATTAGACATGCACCTTTTAGGCTGCTTTTATTTGCTGTTTGAGATTTGTTTTCGTCAAGTTGAAGCCTATTATCTGCACCTTTGAAGCTTTGCTGCATATCACTGATCATTTGCATCCCTCCCCAAACTCTTCTGAATTACATTTCCTACTTTGTTTCCTATTTCTATTGCACCACTGTGACATTCACCTCTTAAAACCAACTCATGACTTTGCAACCATCTGGCTCAAGGGAAAACACACATGGGCACAAAAGGACACTTGGCTCATAAGTGAAGGCAGCGGGCAGTGAGATGATGATACTTGGAGTGGCCAGCAGAAAAAAGCTGGGGGAGCTGTGGGTCTGGAGGACAAGGAGCAAGGTTTGGACATAGCTTTTGCTGGGGCAGGGGCAGGTCTGTATCAATTCGCCTGGAGAGGAGGAAATTAGGAGACTGGGAGAAGTGACCTGAACAATTCTATGTATAAAAGGATAAAAAGATCAACCGTGGGCCAGGAACAACAGACATGAGGGGACTGACTCTGGAGGAAGCACTGGGAGGGAGGCCCTTCCTTCATATCCTGAAGCAGATTTCCCATCCTTGGGCAATGGCACGTGCTGTTTCTCATCTGCACTTGCAGTTTGTGGCAGCTACACTAGGAAAGCAACTCTGTACCTTCTCAGGATACATACACATTTATGGGAAACTCTCACAGGCACAGACACCGGAAGAGCTGGTACTTGGAAAACTGAGAACATTTGCTTCCAGTTACTGGAACATGCAAGTTTCTGACCAGTCAGGGGGAGTCCAATGCACTCATACAGGGACCTTCAGCAGGACTGCCTGTGCCTTCTCTTGACTTTGATTTTTTCTTTCCATGTACTGTCTTAGAAATGTAAGGTCAGTCATGGGAGAGGTTCCCAGAAGTATGTTTGTTCACAAACTTGGTCTCCAAGAAGCAAAGAATGAAGGAGAGGTGGTTATCTGCCATTTCTGATAGCATTGGGCTCAGCAGCAGTGTATTTCCATGCTCCATGACACCATACCACTAATTAGAAAGAAGGTGTCGCTACCATCTAAAAGATGTGTAGATGTGGCACTTGGGGACATGGTTTAGTGGTGGACTTGGTAGTGCTGGGTTAATGATCTTAGAGGTCTTTTCCACTCTAAATGTTTCTTTGTCATCAATACAGCCAAATAATGTTATGCTCCGGTCTCAGTGTCAGCAGGATCTGACCATTTATATTTTCTACTGCTCTATGGGTGTATCAGTGCAGTGAGATGGAAATTCTGCTAGGAAAAACACAAAATTTAAAAAAAAACCCAAAAAAAACCCCAAACAACAAACACACAACAAAAAATAGCAACAACAACAACAAAAACTTCAAAGGAAAATGAATGGCTTGATTAATACTGTTTCCTCTGTATGCCATGGACATTAGTTATGTTCAAATAACCTAAATGGTTATTTCTTGTCTTTGTATTTAAAGAGCCGCTTTAATTCTTTTCTTCCTATTTCAACTAAGTCAGATGCTTAAAATTATCAAAGTACAGGATTCCCACCATTTTCATAAGCAAATCTTCAGATTCCAGCTTGCTTTTCTGATTAAAATAAGCTCTTACAAAGTTTTAACTCACTAAATTAAAGAAAATACCGAAGATCTTGACATTTCTATGAATTTTTTTTCTAAGATCTATTTTTTCCTCCTTAATTGCTAACATACTAATGTTGCAAAATGATATTTCACAGGAACATTTCTTCTGAAGTTACTTATTAATGCCAGGATTTTCCCATAGCACTAAACCTAGGTTGCAGTTGTCTCCTTCTTCTTAGTTCTGGCATGACTTTGACCGGTTGAATCCCCAAATATGTATCAGTAATCAAAAGGTATATTTCAGTACAGGAGAACCTGTTTGGAAGAATTCTTCTCATTTCTTCTCCGCTTGTTTTATCTTTGCTTGAGATGTGAATAATTCATAGGCCTCTGTCTGCTTTACAGTCAAACGCATTCTGTCCACCCAAGACTGTTCGACTTTGTGATTTATTATTTAATAATTTGCAGGTCTGCGCTGTTGTAAGGTGAGCATTGTGACTGCTTGCAGAACTGTTACAATCTGGTCTAGTTAGCTGTCCTTTCTTTCCCTCTCTCCAAACAGCAGCAGTTATTGATTTTTTTTACAAACCTCTGCCATGTAATCCCACAGCTGCTGATCTCAAAGCTGTTACTATAAAGTAAAAGTTGGCCCTTCTTCTTGAAAACAAGAAGTCATGTTTTGATTCACTTTTTCTTTCTTTTTTTTTTTTTATCAATTGTTTCTTTTTTCTCCTTCTTTGTGCCTTAGTCAATGACAATACTCAGGAAGCGCCACTGGCTTCTCTTAAGGATAAAAATGAAAAATGAAAGCCCTTGTGGGAAATACACACTGATCCTTTCATTACACCTGCAAAAAATGCCTGTCTGAAACTTTTCAACCTTTGAAACTTTTCCAAAGGAAGTTGAGCTATTTCATCTATTATCTTGGCAACAATTACACATAGTATTGTCTCTCAATAATACAATATTTGTGTTTGAATCCCACTGCAAGTTATCAGTCACACATAATGGTAAAAAGAACTACTCCAAAAAACACAGTGGCTCCTAATTCTTAAAGATTTACTATGCTGCCAAGCTCAGCGATACTAATCAGTGTGCAATTAGGGCCTGATCGATTGGCTTCAACTGACTTTGGATCAGGACTGTAACAGGCACTGAGGGCACAGCAGCAGCAATTGTAGCCCCCAGTGAATTAACTTCTGCACAGCCTATTTTCTACCTGCCAATTAATTAGAGGATTTGCAGCCTTTGAAGACTAAAGCATTGTGGGACAAAACCCAAATTGTTTCTCTTTTGCTACTGTGCACACTCAATAAAACTTCTGTGGAAACATTCCTACACTGTCCTTTTCCTCTCTAATCCATGCCTTCATTAAAATTGCATTAAAGAATTTAAGTTTACACCTAAACTGTAAGATGAAACTTTCTGGGCCAATGTGTGCACTTCAATAACACAAGACTTAGCGTAAACAAACTGGTGGGCTCATATATTGGGAGGGAAACCCACTACCCTGGGGAAGGGTGGAGCTGGTCACTCTCTGACTACATCCCCCAAGACTTGTACAGAGGACTCGGGACCAGAATTCCTGCCTATTTATCATAGGTATTTGAAGGTATTCAAGTTCAACTGTAACTCAAGTTTCATCCAGAATTACCCTGAACTGAATCTCTTATCCCTAACTACAGTGTTTTACTCTCTATCACCTTGCGCTCTTTGGTTTCTATTTTGGCTGTAATGGCTTATCTTTCACAATGATTCATCTTCTTGGTAGAAAGGCTTTGTACAAACATGATGACTCACAAAATTTTCTGCAAATAGATAGATTTGACTCAGCCACATATCTCAAATCAGGTAAGTCGAGATAGGCTCATAAATAGAAAATCCCTTACTCTTGGTATACTTTACGTTTAGATCCTGTAAGACATGCCACAGTTTTTCATATATTTTGCTTGGCCATGAATGCAAAGACCTGAAAATAAACTCCAACCTACAGAGAGTTGTTGTAAGAACCAGGGATCCTTCCCACGGTAGAGCTGAGTTGCTGCCTTGTGCTATCTGAGGTTTCTGAATTCCTTTTACTATCAGCTCTGGAGGCATGGAAGCATACTGCAGGAAGAAAATATACATCCCTGCAAAGGGAACCTCTGCTGAGAGGAAGAATTTATCTCCCTTTTCTACTTATTCCTGTCTTCCATTATTTATTCAAGACAGTGAGCAAAAACCATAGGATTTTGGCAATGCCTAATGTTCTACATTAATAGTACTGGAAAATCATTGTGACAGCAGGTACTCACATTGCGAGAATACTTGCACTCTACGTATTGCTACTCTACTAGTTTTTTGTTTTGTTTTGTTTAGAAAAAGAGACATTGAAACAAAATATTGCAATAATACAGCAAACCTGTATTATGCACCTCTTCCAGCTGAGGAAGAGATGGATAATTTGACTGTATTCCAAAGCAAAGCCCTAAAAGATGCACACCTTCTTCCTTCGAACATGAAAACTGCACACACTTAGCAGTTTTTTTCTCCAGCACTTGAGAAATCTGACAGATTTACCTGCTTAAACTATAGATTGTCTTCCATTCACACCCACCACCCTTCAACCCCAGCTCACCGGCTTGATTTTACACCTGGGAAAACCACTACTCAGGAGCTCTTTCCTTTAGACCTCCTAGTTTGAAAGGTCTAATAGCCCAGATAAAGAAGAGTACTTAAACTTGCATAATACCTTTAATGACTCCCTGGGGGAAGATGCTGCACAATTTATTTAACTCTTTGTACATAGACTTTCATCCTGGGTGCTTATATGTTAAGGACCTCTAATGTGCAAGCCATTAGCACCTTTCACCATAATCTCCTCCCAATGTCCATTTAGATTACAGTAATGGCCACTAGTAATGTAAAGTAATGGCCACCAGCAATGATATCATCATAATGACTTCACTGAACTTGCTCCACAAGCCTCCTTATGCATGGTAATCACATACCCTTGTACATGGTGCCTTAATGCAATGAAGCATGCAACTCGTCCAGATACTCCAATGCCCACCTTTCAAAGATATGAACCTTCATTGTAATATGGCTACTTCCATTTTTTTATTACCTTATCATAAAAAAAAAAAGGAAATAGCTAACATACACTTCGAGACCAAAAAGCAAAAGTAAGCAAATCAAAAATCTAAATACCCGGTGGTTTTAATTTGTTTAGTTGGTGTTTGTCACACAGGAAATACAACACTGTGAAACATTAGGGATAGTTTTGATGGTAAAATAACATTACTGAAAAAGAAGAATTTCTGGAGAAGACTTGAACAGCAGGCCAATGACATTTGCAGTTATCTTGCCTCCCTATATAACATATAAAAGCATACTGTAGACAACGTGCTTCTCACTTGCACAAATAAACTCACTGATTCAGATAAGTAAGAACTGCCCATTATGGCCTTTTTCAATGACTTTGGTCCATAAACGTACACTGCACCTTGATGATATCCCTCCTAATAAGTAATTTTTCAGGTGAAGAGCTACTTGACCAATTTTCAGCCTCATGTTTCCCCCTTTTTTCACACACACCTTAACTTTGGAAAATTCCAAGCACAGTTTGATTTTTGCAGGGTTTTTTGTCCTTAACAATGTAGGGGGGAAATATCCAACTCTAACACCACCAATTTCAATATCCTTTTGCAGAAATGGGGACAGAGCCAATTATACAAAATATTCAAGCATATGCCTTCATGTAAGAATATTGACTATTTACTGCAGAGGAGCAGGTGTGTTCTTTAAACACGGACCCTCCTGAGATGCTGAGTGCTCTGAAGGCTGAATGTCTTCTCCATTCTCCAATATGTCATGAGACAAGACCCCAGAAAAAAGGTCAGTTCTGACAGTTTCACTCTCAGCATAATTTCACTTTATTACACAAGAACAGTCTGTGGATTGCCATCTGAATACACAGGGATGAGGTATCTTAGGCTATTAGGCCACTCTGGAACTTAATCAGCCTACACAGAAACAAACAGTTCAAAATGAACTGAGCTGCTGATGGGGGGGCTTTCCCCTCTTTCTCTTCTCTTCATTGTTAGGTCTGGCAGGTAAATCCCAGCCCTTGGTAGGGTAGCAGCTTGTCTGCTAGTGATCACTGAGAGATAGATGAATAATTAATAATAGAAATAAATAACTGATTATTAAACAAGTAAATGTTTTCTTCTGTAACTGATAATGCAAACCATTTCTAGGTTATATTCTGCTTTCCAGTGGAAGCTTCCAAATGTTACCTTCAATACAGAAAAAAGCATCTCAGCTAGTTCTTTCATATGGAATGGTAAATTATGTTATTGCTTTTCTATGCTATTCCCAATGCTTATTGCATATTCACTTGTATACATCTAGTGCAACATTATTATCTTGTTTTGATTTTCTTTCTTCCTCCACCCATACCCCCCTAACCTCCTGTCAACAGTTGGGGAAGCTGCTAATACTGTATTGTATATTCATTATCCTAGCTTTTTCTTTACAAATATCATTATAACATCCTGCATTTGTAAAGTAAATAATTAAACGTTCTAGAAAGTCTTATAGGACACAGTAATCTAACAGATGAAAGACATCAGAAATGTGAAAATCAAATGGAAGCACATGTAATATGTATCTTTTAAAAGAGTTTTCATAAAATAGGGTTAATGTGTTAATCAACCATATTTAAAATGCTAATTAATCACTGACTTGCAGTCTATTCATAAATAATTGAATGTCCTATTTATGCAGAATTTCTTATGCTTGGAAACGTGTGGCATTCATTCTGGTCTTGCAGGATGCAGCACAGCACTAGCACTCATTGAAGGCTCCCAGCTCTGTGTTTGGGTCGTGCAGCCTCGGCTGCCCACCAGGTACATTTCCCACCCTTATTCCTGCAATTAACCCAATCTGTCCCATCACTACATATATCACCAGGATGGAAAGATACAAAGAGCTGCATTAACCATGATGTTTCGCCAGCCCACCAAACATGGGAGCGAGAGGCACAGAAGGTGTATTTTGGGGGTGAATCAAGCCAGTTGTGGATATCCCATTTTTCCTTCCCCTCCCTCTTTTCAAGGCATCTCCCCCTTTCTCCTTGAAGGCCAGTCATGCCCCTAGACATGGGGAAGTAGTCCACACTCCAACAGCACTAAACGTAGAATGGTTTCTACCATTACAATACATGTTTCTTCATTCTCTAAAGACTCCTTCTCAGTGAATATGTCTTCATGTTTACACCCACGAACATTGATACTGACTGCAACGAGAGATCTACACGTGTGTAATGGTGAAAGTGATGCTGGTAAACAGCATCTTCAGTTTCCAGCAAAACCCAAACTCCTTTTGCGAGGATGAAAGGGATGATTCCTGACAAAGACTGTGAGAGTCTCAGAGAGTTCTTCTCAGAGAACTAGTTGAAAATTTCTCTATGAAAATACATGTCAAGGCATTAACTCTTCATGCTTTTGATGAAATGCATCAATGCAGATTGTTTTAAAGCTTCACAATTACTTGAAATGGGTGTATATATATTTCCAAAAGCAAAGAGAAAAGCAGTCAGGGGACAATAGACATTTTCATGCTAATAAAATGCTAACTTGTAAAACAGAATTGAAGTAGCACAAGAATTCCCTGAATTCTCAACGCATGTCCTAAGTTGGAGATTTTTTTTGTTTCTGGTTCCTCTCTATTTTGGTATGAAGAAGTAAATTAGACCTTGCCTAATGTGATTTAGTGGACAGCCTGGCAATGTAACTTGTCATTAAAGAATGAGAATAAGAAGAAGAATAGATCCTTCCTTCTAATCCTTCTTGACAGCCTAACAGAATACCAATTTACCATTTGATGAAGGCTTCAGGATGTTATGAAACCTCTACTGGGACTTCAGAGTTCTGTACAGAAAGGAATGAGGATGAGAAACAGCCAAAGTTGTTGGGAAAAAATGCCTCTGAAACAGGAGCTGCTCTGTAAATGGCTGGTTGCAAGCCAGTTGGCATCCTTTAAAATTTGGACACTCCAACTAATCCAGTGGAGAGGAAAGGAGCTGGTGGACCTTGTGGAGAATCATTCAGCATTAAAAAAGAAGAGGACTGCTTCAAGCAGTTCCAAAGAAAGACTGGGCTGATGATAGCCTGTCACAGGCTTAGGAATACTTGATACAGTTGGCCACATTTCCATGGTACAGCAGTGTGATTATCACTGCTGAGTGGTACATCTTTGCCTTTA
>WAAE01016857.1:0-104402 GCA_013400495.1 Nicator chloris
ACTGGACTACTCTGTGTGCTGCCTCAATCTTTCTACAGCAGTACAAAACAAGCCCAGTAAACCCAGCATGGATGGTTTTGTATTGCACTGGGTAATTAAGCATTTTGTGGAAGGATCTGATGGTCATCAGTGCTGGCAGACAAAAGAAAGGCAGAGGAAGGCCTAGAAAGTAGAAGGGGCAATGGTGAAGTGAGCACCTGTGGGTGACACAGGATGTCTGCCAATCTAAAGCTGGCTTTGCCACTAATTTATCATCTGGCTTTGGTCATATCCCTTAATCATGGCTTATGTATCCACTTCAAAAATGAGCACAGTCTGCACCTCCCTCACAAAGATGTGGTGAGAGCTGAAGTTTGGAACTGCCACTAAACATGAAGAAAGTAACTTATTACTACTGCACTTTCATATGCATAAGTCCCCCCCAAAATAACAAACACAAATCCAAAGCTGTCATTTTGTGACAGTCACGGTTTGACATGTGTGCCTGGGGACGTAAGGGACAGTTTCTCAAGAAGCAAAAAGGTAAAAGAAAACAGGAAAAATCACATTCTATCACGACCAAGTTCCAAGTTCAATCAAATGGAAATCAGCTGTGTATTTATAAAGGAGAAATAGTGCCTAACTCATTGCTAAACAAGGCAGTGTTGAAAGCTGAACATCTCTCCCTTTTGTGTCTCTCATATCCCTCTGAAATAGGGGGTTGTTTGGGCAACATCCATTGCTCCTCAGTGAACTGGTTGGAAACTGAATTGCTCACAAGCTGAAGCTGCAGTCGATCCAAATACTGATTTTCAAAGAGAAGTGTTTTTCAAGAGGTGCAAAATGTAGCATTTATTATTTGCATTATGCCAGTTTTTGTCTGCAACTGCAAATAGCAATAGTATCTCAGTGCAGGGAGTGCAGAAGGCAACACTCCCTTGAATAACTACCTATGCTCAAACCTTATAGATGTCTAAACACAAGCCTGCTAAGAGTAAGTCTGGGTGAGCAACAATAAATCCACCTCTCAACTTCGTAGCCTGTCCCATCTGTCTGTCAGTGAAGGGACTACAGACTGTGCACGATAAATCATCGGAGTATTTTAAGCAAGTAATAAAAACTAAAAGAAGGGGAGTATCAGTAGCACTGACCAGTGATTACACTGCACTAGAGTGAAGCCTTCCAAGTGACTCTGACATGCTCAGAATCTCAGCTGCAAAGCCTCATCCAGGTGATGCCTGTGGTGTAGCACCAAACAACTGCTTGTGAATTTAACAGAGCACTGGCACTCCAATACCCTGTAGGGTTTTGAGAGACCCATACTGCCTTTGCATTCCACTGTTTCTAAAGCACATGAAGAAATTGATTGAATAGATGCCTGTGCATTAGCAAATCCTACTGACTCTGACTGGATAAACAGTTCTGCTGCTGTGGACATGAAATAAATCTCTGTAAATAAATTACTTTAAAATTATGCTTTTTCATGTATAGGCAAAATGTAACATTTCTGCTAATCTTGTCTCAACAAATAGTGTACATTTTATACATTTTGCCTATACTAAGATGCCCAACTTTTGTTTTAGCAAGTTATGATATCAATTTTAAATAAATAATTACTACTGCACTATTATCCCAGCAACATATATACATACCTGATAAGTAACACTCTTCTTTCCATCACCATTTGTTTGAGGCAAGGTAAGAGGTCCAGAAACAACCCAAACATCTTCAAATCTCTCAGTCAATTCCCGACAGTACATTTCCATTCTGGAACATATTGTCAGACAGGGAAAAGTTAACTGGGAAGATTTAATCTTTGAGACACACTGGGAAGGGAAGGGTGAACTACTGACAGGGAGCATTTTTCCACATTCATCTGAGTGATTCACAAGCCAAAGAAGGTAAAATGTAGGCCCAAGTCCTGCTTCCCATTTGTCCTCTGTAAACAAGGTTCATTTATTTACAGATAGAAGTGTTACTGCACACATCTGAAAATGGTTTCTGCAACCTTAGCACATGTCTGAATAGCGGAGTTCTCTACTTACTCCCACACCTGACACTAGAAATATACTGTTGGTGGTCACTTGGGATTAGAAAAATAGAATTGTTCTAAACAGGAAGTTGAAGCATTTTTACTTTGAAAGGTTTTATCATATTATCAGATTTGTGTCTTTCTCCCCAAGGAATCAAAGTCCTGCAACACAGTTCGTTCTGTAGTTCAAAGTACTGATGAAAGTTTCTGTGTGCCATTTCCACCAACTCTTTTTTTTAATAGATATAAAGCTGTTCAAAAATAAAGTAGTATCTCCAGAAATACTACCATATTTTTGCTTTTTAAACTGATTCACATTACAGCATATAATATTTCTCAAATAAGAAGGTTTCTGGATTACATCCATTTTACAGAAAACAAAAGATTAACAAGGCCAGGTTGGATGGGGCTTTGAGCAATCTGATCCAGGGGAAGGTGCCCCTGCCCCTGGCAGAGGAGTTGGAACTAGGTGATATTTAAGGTCCCTTCAAATCCAAATAATTCTATAATTCTATGATTATATTATGGTTATATCTTTGATCTAACACCCCAACTGTTACAGAAACCAGATGCAGCGAGCAAGCATTGGTCCTCTACAAAGGTAAGAGTTGCACTTCACACAAATGGACAGAGTAATATCAGCCAGATTATCCCAGCTAATCTGGCTGCCTCTGAAAAGGGGAGATTTCACCCCCTTCTCTCATTCTTGTTCCTCACACTCCCCCCTTGGGCCACTAGAACGTTCTTCATCTTTCAACAACCCTGAACAAAACCCACAGGTTTTTGGTGCTGGGTTAGTGAGTTGTATCAGCAAGAATGAGTCACACAAATGAGAATGAGCAAGAATGAGCCCTTTCTTCATGTGATACACCAAACCATTGACTACAAATGAATTCTTTTCCTACTGCCACCAGCTTTGCTTACAAGCAGCCCAGCTCCTCAGGCTGTCTCATGGCAGGAAAATACAAACACCACCTGGGAAGAATGGGAATAAATGCAGCTAGGGAGCAAACTGCTTTTGGTGGCAGGAGGGGCAGAGATTGCAGTGACCATGAAATCACACTCGAAACAAGACAGAAAACAGTTAAGTATCAGTTGGAAGAGAATGTGTAATGCTAAGGTGAAATTAGAGCACACAACAGAGCCAGTCCAGCAGTTTACTATTAACAGCTTGCTGGATGATTACAGTCCTGCTCTCCCCTTTCCTACTGCTCCCCTTGTCTGTCCCAGCTGACCACTCCTAATCCATCCTCCATGTTGGTTCTAGAACTCATCTCATGAGTTCATCCAATTTGCTAATCTGGCAGAAACATAACCAAGCAAAAGAAAACGAGAATCAGTTTTTAATTGGGCTGGCAAATGAAACTGACTCACCACAGCCAGGCTGCTGCCAGAGCTGGAACTGGGAAACCAGCAAAAACACAAGGCAGGAGGGCAAACACCATTTTAGAAAACAACAGACACTTATACTGACTAAGCTGCATTGTCTACCTGCACCTCAGATGACAAGAAACAAGCAATTAAAACAAGAGAAAGGAAAAGAATACTGAAGCTAGGATAGGGTGTGAAAATGTGAAATACGGTACCCTTAAAAATATTTATTATTAAAGAAATGACTGACAAAAAACTGGCATCACTGACTTTGTCATGCATTTAAACTCTGGGAACAGGGTGCTGGGTTTGGGAAAAAGTGGCAATAATTGCTTAAATTGCAGGGCTCATAGTGCCAGAGGAAATTTTCAAACACTCCCCACGATTTCCTGAGTAGGCAGAGATTCTGTTCACAAGACTCAAAGAGGGTTTCCCTGCCTTGGTATAAATGCCTAGCTTTGGCATATGGAAAACTTACACTCAAACACTTCAGTTATTAAAATAAGAAAAAAAACCTCTTAAAATGCTTTGGCATTTTATTTGTCTATAAAACAGTATAACCTTCCTGAATGGCTCATCGGATTTTATACATATTCTTGTAAAACAGGAAAGCAGTGTGTAAATGAGTGATGATGCAGTTTTGATGGACTTTTATTACAACACTGTACATAATTTTGCTGACCTTCCCTTGAGTGAACCTTGAGAAATCTCTGCTTTTCCCCTCCTGTTTCGGAGCCTTCACATTCTGTAAGTCCTATGCAAGAAGCACTGGATGAATGCTACTTTTACTATGTTCTCTGCTCACAGGAAGGGAAGAATAAAAATCTTGCATGAAGCAAGTTTAAATTTATCAACCACTCCACCTCAAAGTCTATCCTGTCAGTGCTCACAAGTGACAGAGATCCTGCCTGACTGCTCCTTGGGAGCCAGGACCTGAAGGAAAACCTCAGACCTGAAGTAGTGACAGCTCAGTGGGGAGCGCTCAGTTCTCCAATTCAAAGGGAACCAATATCCACACACAGACATGGGAACACTGTCACACTGCAAGTGCTTCGTTGAGAAAGATCTAAACCCTCTCCCTGCTTCTGCTGAAACTTCCATAAGGACAGTTAAGCCTGGTACTTTTACCTCACATCAGCCAGAAGAAATAACTTTGTCTATTTTAAATAAATGTCCTCGACAGTTTGAGTGAATAAAGAAGTAAAGTAGTCGTTATACTGTTCTTTCACTGAGAGAATTGAGCTGCCTTTCATTTCAGAGAAAGCTCCCGTGACCTCTACAGATAAACTGCTCTAAAATACTTGGATGTGAAGAACCTTTAAAAATAAAGCATCTTTGATTTATGCTGCTGCCTGGCATTCCTCACTTAGCTTACTTACAAGTAATTTCTCACCTGTTCCAAAACCCAGCATTATTTTCATAATTCTGAGGCACAATGTTAGACAGATAAAACGTTTCAGCCATAGCTCTCTGCATAGAGAAAGAAAATAACATAATTTCACTGAAACATTCATGAGCTGAAGACACATTTTAGCAGTTTGTGGATCAGAATCCCATTTCCAGCTTAGTTTTAATATCTATTAACACAGAAAATCAGAAAAACCTAAATCAGAACACCTCCAAAATTATTTTGGATTAAGAGGTGCACAACTGAGGTGAAACCTTGCAAAGTTATCTACTTTTTTTTTCCTGGTAGAAACAGCATGACAATGTCCAACTCTAGAGCCACAGGAATTACTATCACCCAGCATCAGTTTGGCAATGTCTTTGAAAGCAACCAGTAATTTTTCATTTTGAATGGGAAGGGCACTTTCAAGCATGCTTTTTATTTATTTGACTGCTTAATGGCTAACTTTTTCTTTCCTTTAAAAGAAAAGGTTTTATTAGATATACTCATCAATATTTTACACCTACATAACGTACAGGCAATGAAATGATTTATGGGACTATAATGGTCAAACATCCATATATCTACTTAATTTCATCTTGTAGAAGTGTCGTCAACATCTCTGAACAGAAGCTCACATACCTCCAGAGGTGAAGGACCTGGTGTTAAAACACTAGACATATACAGGGAAATACAAAGAGAAAAAATGCTAAGATCTTAATCCAGATTTTTCACAGGTCCTGTATTTGTCAGTATTTTTTACATACTACTATTGCAAAGTGATGGGACTGACTGAAGTCTTTAGGATAATGAGTAAACACTACCTCTGCTAATTAGACCGTGAAATTCAATTTTTATAATCATATATTTGAAAGCCTGTATCATCTCACTGCATTTCAAGCCAGGTCCAGGATCTGAGCACAGGGAGCTCACCAGAAAAAATTCCCGAGATAACACAAATAAATAACAACAAAGACACTTCCAATAGAAATAAAATGACTGATTCTTTCATTTATCACATGCCACTGTGCTGTCACTCCACCCCACTGAATACTATCTGCCTGGAGAAATACAAATTCAAACTGCTTCTTAATTAACAAATTGCTGCATTAGGCACATTTCTCAAGAGGATCCAATAAATTCAAGGCTGCTTTGTAAGTCAGCCAAGGCATTAAGGCATGCTTCTCTTACAGCTTGGATAAATGGCAGGTGAAGACATTTTATAGACTGAAAGAACTATGGCAAAAGGGTCTAATTTACCTCATACACATTGCAAGAAAGGAAAAAGTCTCTTAAATCATCCAGGCAATCCCCTTGCCAATACAGAACAGTACTTAACAGCATCTTTGCTTTGCCCAATCCAGCCTTAAATATCTCAGCAGCTGCTGGCCACAATGACATCATCGTCCCTGTCTCCCTTTAACTGAGCTTTGAAGACTTCCAGGGTTTTCTTGGTGAAGGTTATCATCATTTTACAGGTACATAATGTGACATGCAAGAGGCTGAGAAGACTTGCTTAACACCAAACTGCTCAAGACATCATCTCTGCCAAACAAGCTGATGTAGGTGTGATTTAATGAAGAGAGGTATGTCATCAGAGCATGCACCTGATTTAGATGCCTGAAGCAGACTGTGAGAGCATCCTACACTGCTCAGTCAGGAATAGACCTTGTAACTCTAAATCCAGCTCTGTGCATCAATAATGACATCATGTTCCACCTTAAAACAATCTGCAAAAGGAACACTGCACATTACTCCTAAGGGTCTTTTGACCCTTTCCAACTGATAAACACAAATTAAAAAGATGGGAGAAGAAAGTCCTACTGTTGAAAATTTGTTATCTCCTGCTGGTGCCATGTGTCCTCGTGACCATCCACTGCCAAGGTAGTCTTCATTGACAGCACTGAACATCAGAGGGATGTTCGGGTCTGGTCTGAATTTGCAGTGCCTTCGATCTGCATCACCTGAACAACAACACACTAAATGGTCAGGATATCATGAAACCATCATAGGTACAAAATAAAAAGATCTAATTCTGTCATATCTTGCCAGACAACTCATGCTTAAGGATTCAGTACATTAATCTGAATTCTGTACATCTCGTTTACAGGTAATGCTAATTTCTTTCTGCCATGTGTTTTAAATATTTAAGTTCTTACTTACCAATAAAATGCATGGGGTTTTGCATCATGACTTTTCAGTCTTCCCCAAACAAGACAGGTCTGCCTCAAATCTCAATTCCAGTAGCTACAGACATAAATCAGAACTGAATGCCTCAAGATGCTTAATTTCAATTTGCAGGTTAGTTGTATCTGATTATTTGTTAAACATTTTAACAACTCAGCTGTTAAGGCCCACTTGAAAGTATGCCTGAAATGACTGTTTTCTTCTCAGAATGAAGTGGGATCAATGATGCTACTTAGGGGTTGCTCATAATGTTTTCAAGATCCTGCTTTTAATTTTGAAAGGTAATTTGAAGACAGTGATTAAGATATATTTAGAGGGCTATTGCTCTCATAAAACATTTTACAATTACATGGTTAGCTCCATTACTAATAATCTGCCTTATAAAACTGAACTAATGCTATAAACTTAATTTACAATGACTGTATACCACTCATATTTCATTCACCACTGACAGCAAAAAATCACTGAGCCTCTGTCTTGCATAAAGAACAGGGGAGAGAGTATGAGAACTATCAGAGTAAATAATGGCTGCAGTTAGGAGGCAAAGCCCTGTCTAGCTCTGAACAATTGCTGATGCCCTTTGCTCAGTTTTTATCTCACAAATGGACATTCTCCTCCCATTCTGAGCAAATCTCTAAGATCTGTACATTAAAAGATCTGGCTGCCACTGGCATTGACTCCACTGACATAAAATGGACCTCAGAACTAACTCCACTATTAAGGAAGCAGAAGACATTTTTATGCACTCAAACAACTTCGCAGATCCAAATCAAGTAAGGAAAGGTTAATTTGCACTGTTTCATCTTCTCTCCATTCATGTTATAAAAAGGCAAGTTGAGCTTCCCTTCCAGAGATCACTATAGGACTTTTCTCTCCGACTGCTCCAGGGTCCACCTTCTGTGAGCAGCAAAGCCCATTCAGAACATCACAAATGTAAGGAAATGAACACCTACATACCCAGCATCTTTTGTTTTGAAATGTGTTCAATCACCCATCTAGGCACCCGTTTTGCCTGGTCGTAAGACAGTGCATGATTTGTGTAACATCTGGTCTCTGTTCCAGCCTCAGGAAATCCATATCTTTCCAGCAGAGCCTCTTCTATTGGTTCTGATGAACAAATAAACAGAAAATCATTCAAAGATGAAATGTGATCATAAACAAGACAGGAAAAAAAAAAATCTCAGTGGGCGTAAACCTACCGTATAAGAAATTACTGGAGGTTACAGCCACAATTAAGACCTAAAAAATATTAAGAGAGCTATCCAGTGAAACTCTCATTTGCCAAAATAGTTGTGGTTCTCATCACGTTTTAACATGAGGATCTCAGCTCTAGGACTAACTCATCTACCTGCTGTAATGCCTACAGAAGGCAGAAGAAAAGCTATCAGCTATTTTCTTTCTACAGAAGAATAGCTCTCAGATGTTTAGGGACAAATCAGGCAACAAGGAGTTACAGACACAGGAGATCAACACATACATTTCTTTGGAGCTGGAAATCAAATTCCTCACAAACTGAGATTTACAAACTGGGCACAAGCAAGTCCTGCCCTCACTGGGAACGCTTATACTCTGCTGAATGAATGAATGAAAGCTTCACTGAATTTTCTATTTTTTCACAAGCAAGAATTTTTTCTCATGGAGGAATATTTACATCCATCTTACTGTCTTGTTCATTCTCGAGCCATCTGTCCAACAGCAACTCATGCTTTTAGAGCCATTCTTCCTCTGCTTTCCAACAATCCGGTACTTTTAAAGCCTTGAGGCTGCGGAGAAAACCATTCACTCCCTCAGGTGGCCCACACATGTGTCCCCACACCTGAACCCCACCAGACCCAAGACCTGATAAACAAGCCTCGGTTCATCCAGGGCAGCAACAGCTGAAATTTAGTGATGGTCTGACCCGAAATGCGTGTTTAAAACTAAACACACCTTCCTCCCCTGCCACCAACACTCTGTGGTGAGAAGATGCAAAGGGAAGCACTTTTAATTACAAGCTACAGCTCAGCATCCCCAAAAAACCTCCTCCCCACTCAGCGCGGCGCAGGTACTAGGGGAACCCCACGATCTCCCAGCAGTATTTGGGCATTCCGGGAACGGGGGAAGGAGAGAAAAGGCTCTTCTGAGGGGAAGGACAGAGTTTAGGGACAGAAGCGGCTGTAGGGAGCAGGGCTGCGGGATGCGGGGCCGTGCTGGACCGGCCGCTCCCGCCTCGCCGGGCCGCCGTCCGCAGCGTCCCCACTACCCAGGCTCTTACCCTCTGCCGGGGCCCGCCCGGGGCCCGGCTCCGGCTGGCTCTGGCTGCGGAGGAGCCGCCATGTAGCCCAGCAGGACGCGGCGGCCCCAGCCGCGGCCCCGCAGACGAAGCCGCCGAGGAAGCGGCGGTGGCGGGGCAAGGCCGCCATGGCGGCGGCGGGAAGGGAACGGAAGGGAAGGGGCGGGCGCGGCCCCGCAGCGCCCCCTCCCGGCACAGCCCTGAGGGCGCCATGGCGGCACGGCCCTGAAGGTGCGGGGCCACGGCTTGAGTGGGATGAGGCCGGCGGGGTTTCCCCGATAGCTGTGGAAAAATAAACTGAGTTCACTCACGGGAACTACAGGGATTGTAGTGGCTAAACTGCCCCCATCCAGCTTGGCTGGGGGCGACCACCCCGGACTTCAAGCGCAAAGGTTCACTTTATCATAAGATCGTAGAATGGTTTGGGTCAGAAAGGACCTTTAAGGTCTTTAGCTGGAGAAGAAAAGCTCACCTCCCTTATGAGGTAGCTGACTGCGGGAGCTGAGTCTGTTCAGTCTAGAGAAGACTGCGAGAAGATCTCATTACTACATATAAATATCTCAAAGGTGGGTGCCAAGAGGACTGTTTTTGGTGATGCTCAGTGACTGGATGAGAAGCAACGGCCACAAACTAAAACACAAAGTCACCTCAACATGAGGAAGAACCTCTTTACACTGAGGGTGGCAGAACAGTGGAACAGGGAGGTCACAGTTTTCCCTCTCTGGAGACATTCCAAACCCACCTGGACACATTCCTGTGTCACCTACCCCAGGTGATGTTGCCTTGGCAGGAGGGTTGGAATGGGTGACCTCCAGATCTTCCATCCCAAACAATTCACAATGTTCCCTCTGCAATGACCAGGGACATCTTCAACCAGACCAGGTTGCTCAGAGCCCTCTCCAACCTGACCTTAAATGTTTCCAGGGATGGGGCACCCACCACCTCTCTGGGCAACCTGTGCCAGTGTCTCACCACCCTCATTGTAAAACATTTCTTCCTTATATCTAATTTAAATCAACCTTCTTTTGGTTTTAAACCGTTCCCCCTTGTCCTATTGCAATAGGCCCTGTTAAAAAGTTTGTCCGCATCTTTCTTACAAGTCCTCTTTAGGGACTGGAATGTTACCACAAGATCTCCCCAGAACCCTACCTTCTCCAGGCTGAACAAGAAGATTGTGCTATGGGATTTGCTTTAGTCAATATAAGGTGATGTTATAGTGGGCTTCTTTTCAGGAAAACCACTAGCCCTGTTACTGCTATATTTCCCTCCCAAATGGCTGCTAATGTTCATATTTGCCTCATATCTGTCCACGCTAAGCCTTTTCAACCCAGCTCCAAGCCAGAGGCAATTTTCTGAAAAAAAAAAAAAAAAAAAAAAAGGATCAGTTTAGCAGTGGAAAACACCAGAACACAAGGATTTCATGGCCACACCATCACTTCACTGCAGGCAACTTTCCTGGAGAGGTCTGGCCATGCTTCATTGTGTGGCTGAGGGCATCTTTGTACCTCATGTGAGGATTACAGCCCTCAGTGTGGTGCTATGAGTACAGGGAACTCAGGCGCTTTTTTTTGTTGTTTTTTTGGGTTTTGGTTTTTTTAAATCTTTTTCCTGGTGAACTTCCCTTGCCTTTGGCTTTTGGCAGTTGCAGCTACGTTGCTGGACTGTGTTGATACAGCTTCACATGCACATACTGCCCTGTGTGAACAGTTCTTTGCTGGGAGTGATAAGGAGCGTTACCACAGTGGTACAAGAGGCAACACACTCAAAAGGGCAATTAAATAATAAGCAGTTAAATAAATAAATAAATAAATATAATAGTAAAAGGACAGAGGTTGCCTAGAGATATTGTGGATGTCTTATCTCTGGAGGTGTTCAAGGCCAGGTTGGATGGGGCTTGGAGCAACCTGGTCTAGTGGAAGGTGTCCCTTAGCAGGGGAGTTGGAACTGGATGATCTTTAAAGTCTCTTCCAATCCAAACCATTCTATGATTCTGTGAGCTTGAGATAACTCCCACTTCTCTTTGGAACTATTTGCAAGTGATGGGTAGTAGAAGCAGGTGTCAGCTATGCCTCTTCAGGGACTTTTTAGGTATTTTTGGATAGCAAATATGCCATTGAAACACCAAAAATATTTATCTATTAAGGAAATCCTCCAGCTAGATGCCAAGGACAATAAAATAACAATGAGTTTTAATGTCACACCAACGAGGGAAACAGTTATTTGTAATTTACTGTTTATTTTCATATACAAAAAGATAAACTTGAAATAGTTCTTTCTAGGTTTTTTTCCTTCTATCTGTTGGGGTGTAGCTGCTTCACACAGGGCAAATACTACATTCATACTGGTTTATTCGGACACCCAGTGCAAAGCTGAAGCAGCAAAACTCCAACTTGGCAGATCTAATTTCAAACTTGAGACTCATTTCTAAAATACCACAGTAAAAAGGAACAAAGATCCACTGCAAATTCATGAACTATGATACAATGTTCTTTCCAAAATGTCTTCATTTCATAACTGCAATACAATGGATGTCTGCATTAGGCCATTTGATACATACATTTTATATATGTATACTTCTGCAGAATACATATATAAAATGTACATATATAAAAAATCAGCACACTTCAATCCAAAAGGGGTTACAGCAACGAGCTTAACTCTCTATACTTTTTTAACAGGATACTTTAGTATAACTTTTGTTAACTCAGTAGTACAAGCTATCTCTGTTCTACAATTTTATAGCTACAAGAGTGAAATATAACCTACAACATTTACATTTCACATATCTTGGTATACAAACAGTACGTAGTGAATTTGAGCCAAGGACCAAAAGACTCCTTAAAAATTATTTCACCATCTGATAGAGCTTCCTGTAATTTACACTCAGTTTATTCTGCAATCTTCTAAATCGTTTAATCTCATAGTTTGAGTTTAAATCCATTCCAACTGGAAATCCTGGAGAAACAGGTTACTGCAAACTCTTATGTATACTCTATATATACAAGTTAAGTAACACAGCGTAATAAGACTTAGCTATTTATCCTAAAACTGATATACACATATTTCACTACGCTAGACAAGTCTTAGGATTTTTATTTCTTTAAATAAAGCACGAATTTAGAAGTAGCTGGTAAAACTTACAATAGGATGGTTTTAAAATGACAAATGGTTAGGGTGAGATTTCTTCCTGCTGGTGCCAAAACATTTTCTTGTGAGTTTTTG
The DNA here is from genome assembly GCA_013400495.1 of Nicator chloris. Taxonomy (NCBI): domain Eukaryota; kingdom Metazoa; phylum Chordata; class Aves; order Passeriformes; family Pycnonotidae; genus Nicator; species Nicator chloris. The sequence continues at coordinate 12,451 of WAAE01016857.1, forward strand.
TACTATGCTGTGTTGTTTAACTGTATGCATCTAATGTTACATGCAGAAAGCTCTTTCCACAAGAATTGACGTCAAACTGTACTTAAGTCAACTTTACAGTACAAAATTTGTCAAACTTAGGGACGAATGTGAAAATATTAACAGGTGAAAGATCAGGCTTTCAACTCTATCATGAGGATCATGCAGAATTTATAAGCAGATAGTTTAAACAGATTGACAATGGCATTGTGCGGGCTTATGGCATAGAATTGAGGCCAAAAATGTTACTTAGTTTGCAGTAACCACCTCCTTTAATCCTCACCCACTACAAGATTGATTTTTGCATCATAGTTATTCCATTGGAAGGCCAGCAACGTTGCCAAATACCTCCTCCTAGGAGATTTTAGTACTTTGATTTACCAAAGATAATAATCATCAACCATCAGTAGCCATAGAAACATTAGGCAGTCAAGAAAAAAATGGGGAAAGGAAAATGTCTTGTTCTCTTCCTGTAGTAACAGTAAATTAATTACTATCCATTCATTACCAGTAATTAAATTAATTACTAGTAATAGTAAATTCATTAGTATTTGGACAGGAAAGCTACTATGCTGTAAAATACAGACTAATGTTGTATCGACTACATGGATACATTTTCAAAAAAAACCAGACATTTAGGAGGGGAACATATAAAATAATATGATAATTTAAAAAATGGTCCCACTTTTATTTCCCCCCCCCAAAAAGAGCCTGAACATAATTCTCTTCAGCGAAGTACCATTAAGAAATTGCTGGAGTTGAAGGTCTGCTTTTATGAGTTCATCTTTTGGAGTAGGTATTTGGAAAAGGAAAGGGCCAGACAGGTTTCTAGGTCCTGCCAACATATTTTTTGTTATCTACAAAGTTGCTAAGTCCACTTTCCAAAGCTAGGAGATGTTCCAATCTCTTCCTCCTCTGTCATGGCTGGATTTTTGGTTTCAATTGGTTTTTGGAGCTTATTTTGGTGTGTTAACACAGGTGGCAACGCAGAGATGCCAGTGACTACTGAATTAGGATTTTAATTGAGTAGGATGGTTACTCGTTAAACTTCAGTTCCTCAAAACACTGGAAAATTGAATGACAAATGGCCTTCCTTGTCACAAAAACAGAAGCTGTGAAATTTTCCTAGAACATACTGAGTTTTGCAATACCAACCTTATTGGAATATTATAAACTAAGTTTTTGGTTTTTTAACAACTGGAAAGATTAAGAGGCTTCTGCTTCGAAATGGGCCAAAAATGCAGAAGTGGTGTTTTATTCACATCATCTGCCCCATTAAAATACTGAAATAAAAGGCTAATAAAGGAAGCACTTTTCAGAAAACACTTTTTCTTTCTAGGTATCCAGCACAATGCCATTATAGAGCTTCAGAAAAGCCCTTTTGGTTTCAATGTTGGAATACAAAATAAGTTTTGCTTTTTTCCTTCAGTCCTTGGGGATCACTTTCCATTTACATATATATATCATATATATACACGTATATATGTATATGATACATATATATAAACACCCATATAGAGCAAGGTTCCTGTTTGTGTATGTTACAATATTGTAATGTCAAGGAGAATCCAGATAGCAACACTGTTTAACATGAGGTTTGAGGTAATTGGTTCTTGAAATACCTGGATCACAGACTGCATCCAGAAATGACAGCTGGGCAATGAAAAGTGGTTTTTTTAGACAGAAATAAAAAATAAAAACTAGTAAAAGAAAAAGAAAGCTTACAGCAGTTGCTTTTACATGGAAAAATAAAGGCACAACAGAATAGCATTACATTTCAGAACAGCTGGATGGACATAACACAAGTATGATCTCTTTCTGTGGAAGTGTCCTGACAAAAAGCATTGCTGCTTATTCCGTAGGCTACTACTTCAGTCAGGGAACTGAGCCTCACCCTAAAACAAGTAATGAAAAAGGAATTCCTGTGTAAGTAAGGGACCAGGTGTGCTTAGAAAGTGTTCACAGGAGCACACACACACACTCGTGGTCACACAGGATTGGATGGAAACTCTCTCTCTGGTTTCCACAGGGCCAGGACTTCACCAGAACACAGCTGAGGGTCTCAGTAATTGCAGGAGCCTGCTTGAATTAGTGAGCACTAATTGCAAAAGGCACACTGTGAAACCAGCTCCAAGGCAGTGCCATGTCTTGTTTGGTTTAAAGCTTTTTTCAGTACCTCTCACCCACTGACACTGTGCTATTGTGGTTGAGAAGACTAAAAAGACTGGAGTGAATTTTAAGTCCAATGGAAAATTAGGTTAACCTCCCCCCCCCCTATTTTTTTTTCTTTAATACTTTTAGAATACCTTGGATTGGTTACACAGATTTGGGAAGATCTTTCTCTTAATAGGACTTTGGACATGACAGTACTCCTTTTCTTTAGTGCCTCCGACACAGACTTTTAAATCTGCTTTTGGGAACACAGAGCACATATCTGTGTGTTCTGGTGGAGCCTGATTACTTGTGTCACTTCAGAGAGAAGGAATTTCTAGGAACTGGTTTTATCAGGACTCCACTGGCAACAGCTCCTTACAGATCATATTGTCAGTGCAGCAGACACAGCTGCTATGAACAGATACGGCAGCGAGCGAGATCAGCCTGGCTATTTGGCCTCAGTAAATTTTTAACACCCTGACTTCACAACTCACTGCAGCACCACAGCATATGCCAAAAGACACACTGCCCACACATAGATACTCGCATGAACACGTGAAAAAAACCCCTCCTGGGTTAACTGAAGATGGCCATAGAAAAGCAATAAGCATCTTTAGCAGAAGGGATATGACATGCAAGATAACCTAAACATATACTCAGTGCTGTCCTCAAAGCATGTCCAAGTACATCCAAACTTGCTCCTCAAACTGTTTTCAGGCTACACTTGTTCTATCCTCTAGACTTTGATGTAGTGCACACTTAATTTAAACATTATATATATATTTCTTTATTTATTTGCTGTGCATACACAGACCTTTCTCCCTTTTCCCTGCAGAAACATATTAGACATTACAAAAATAATTTGTGGTATAAAAGAATTCTCACACAATGTAGAATTTTTGTTTGTATATGTAACTAAAATATATATATATATATTTCCAAAAGTAAAAAAGTCAAAATGTCCTTATTTTCCTCTATTATATAGTCTATTTTATTTACAATGTTACCAAACAATATCCTGTATGTAAAAGTGACAAAACTTTGAGGGACACTTCCTGCTTAGCAACTTCCTAAGGGGAGTGTGGCTTGAAGAGGACTGCAGCAACAGCACTGTCACACCTTATCACCCAGCACCTTCCTCTTCAGTACGAGTTCCTTCCATGCTAAGTGAAACCAGACCTTTTCCCTGCAAAACAGGGCAAGCTCTGACAGTCTGCCTAGAAAGTTGTACAAGAGGAATAAAACATGTGTTCCCCAGTTCCAGTGCTGCAATGTTAAGGGGGATCAGGATTCCTAATGGCCAGGCCTGACCCAGCCAGCCTGGATATATCTGCGTCCACTGAAACCACTGACTTCAAGTGGGAACAGCAGGGAGTCAGGAGACCCAAGGAAAATGCAGGGGAGTTACAGGGGGGCACTCACAGACCTTCTCTTCAAAACAAAGACCTCAGCACTTCCATAGGTGTAACTGTCTAGCCCATAAAGACACTCCGTAAGAGAATTTCAGCTGAAGAACAAGGCAGAATAAAAAGTGAGTTACTTTTGTCTTAAATAGAGATTACTTAATGATCAGGACCAGCTAAAATCCTTAATCAGAATGAATAGGCCTGGTACTACTTAACTGATTGTTAGGCTGGTTTATAGCCATCTCTTACAATATCCACATATATTTCAATATAAGCCGTATACAATTTCCAGCCTTGCTGTACTAATGCAATTTCATCAGCAAGTCACATCTCTAACATCTCAAAAAAACACCCCAGTTTTAGTTCCTGTGGTATTTCCAGTTTAAAAATGTGAACTCAAATTTTCTGCACCTAGGAAACCAGCCCAGCCAGGGCAATAAATAAAAGGGAGTTCCACCAGAGAGATGGGGAATCCTAGATCCTAAAGTCAAGGAGAATTTTTACTCAGGATATTCAGTGCTAATGTTCACCTGAGAACTTCCATATGAGAGAGAGAGGTGACCAATAAAATTCTGCAGCCAAATTTTTGAAGAGCTGCTTCCTCTAAGTCTGAATGGGAAGTGAAATTTAGCACTTGGGAAGTAGCATAAGAGGTGTTGTCACCATCATATTCAAGGGAGTGTAAGAGGAAAAGAGCTGCAGTTGCTTATGACAGCTACACCTGTGGATGTGCCCAATTCCTGACTTGGAAAAACCCTCTGCAGTACCAAACAGAACCAAAACCATGTTGTCAATGAGAGTTCAAATGGAGGTGAGGAAACTACTTGCTTGACAGCTCAACTGTTGAAAGACCAACAAGTTCATCAGAGCTTGTCTCTTTTAATAAAATAAATAAATACCAGTTTAAAAAACAGCTTTCTCTAAATTGGTACAAATTAAAAATTCAGGATTTCCTTCCATGCTGCAATAGCAAGACACGCGTACCTACATACATATAAAACTTGTTACCCAGCACACACCCAATTTGGAAATTCTTTTTCAAATCAGTTTCTGAATCCTGCTGACAAGATGATCTATAAGGAACCATTACTCCAGGAAGATGTAACACTTTACAATCAACATTCGGTCAAGGTTTGTACGGTCGTGCAGTTCCCCGCAATAAGATAAGCTACATGTGAGAATTTGTGTTTATGCTTTCTCAAAAGAGAAGATTTCAGACACTGTTTAATAGGCTTTTAAAATAATATGGCACTTTCAATAAATACTTTAAAGCTTCTTAAAGAAATCAGGATAAAAAAGCAACTGCTGTAATGAGCCTGTTTTAGCTATAATACGTAGTGCTGAAGGAAAATATCCAGAAGAGCAAACAGATATTAACAGTTAAAAGACAGTACAGTTTTTTTCTTTCTGCAGCAATAGGAACTGGCTCCCATTCCCAAGGAAAAGGGAGCGAGCCCACCCCAAAACAAATATTCACTCAGTCTTAACTGCTCTACACTCCACCCCAACCCTTACATCACTTCACTTCTAAAACATAGTCACATTTTCATATAAATCTCAGTGCAGAAATGTATTAAACATGAAAAATACTGATCCTGCAAACATTTACAACCACACTTAACATTAAGTGAGTGCCTAATGTCATGACACCAGAAGAGCTACCTACACCCTCAATGCTAAGCATAGGTATATTGCAGCATCAGGCCCAAAGGTGCCAATGGCCACCGGGGACATCGGCTGGGTCACAATGGTATCGTTCTGTCTGGTTTTGTCAAGGTTTTCTCAACAGAAGCACATCAAGAAACAGAAACTTTCAAACCTACACACGGAAACACAGTTACATGTGTGTACATACTAATATGCAATATACATTCAGTAACTTGAAAGAATAGGTTAAGACTTTATTCAGATAGACAAATTAAGGCAATTCTCTTAATGTCTCTTCAAGATAAAGGACCATGTCCTCATTTGTGACCTCTAGGTTTTAAAGCTATACTTTTCAAGAAATATATTTAATTTTTTTAATATTTTCTCCAATTAGTAGATTTGTTTGCTTAATAAATTACATCTGTGCAAGGGTGCACACTGATAATTTGGCAGTGGAGAGAAGTCCAATTAATTTGTATATAATACAGACTTTTTACATTTCCATTACAGGGTGATTAGTTTAGGACTGCATTTTGGCTTAACAGAAAGAAAAATTTAGAAGATCTGGCCATCCAATGGACATAACTTTGTCAGTCTAGCAAGACACAGAATTCATGTTATATTAAAAGAAAAAGAAAAAGAAAAAGAAAAAGAAAAAGAAAAAGAAAAAGAAAAAGAAAAAGAAAAAGAAAAAGAAAAAGAAAAAGAAAAAGAAAAAGAAAAAGAAAAAGAAAAAGAAAAAGAGAAAGAAAAAGAAAAAGAAAAAGAAAAAGAAGAAAAAGATGTACTGTCCTTTCACTAAAACAGAAAAAAAAAAAAAAAGAAAAAAAACAAAACCACAGAATGGAAACAGCCTTCACAAATAAGAGTGAATAATGCCCAGGTACCTTATATAGGCAGTTATTCTACAACTGTATACAGTTATTTACAATGGTGCTTTATTAAACAAAACAACAAAAAAATGGTAGCACTTCCTAAAAGATTTTGGAACTTTTTTTCTTTTTTTTCTTTTTTTAAAACTCCCTTGTCATAAAAGCCAACTTACATTAAAATATACTTACTACAAGACAACACAACTAACAAAATATATAATAAAACTCATACAAGTAGAAAATTTTGAGGTATTTCTGGTTTGAGGTGGTCTGTGGTCATGAAGTTTTTAATTTTTTTTTCAGTTTAAACCTCGGAAGCCACATAACGTGTGTGTGTATGTTTTGTGTTTGGTTGGTTTTTTTTTTTAAGTTTTTTATTTTTTTTAAACATTGCATGTTTTGCAAATTAAAAAAATATTTCAATGTTGAATCAGCAGCATTAGGAACATTCACTGACTAGAGCGAGTTTATGGCATAATAAGAGTAACGGTATTTTTGAGTATGCACCACTTTAAGACAAAAGAGTTTCATCACAGAGTAAGGAGAAAGCAGCGTCAAAGAAACCAGTGGGAGAGGTGCTGTGGGAATCACTGCTGCTCAGCTCCCTGCAGCCGGGCAGCTCTCAGGCTTCTCAGATGCTACAGGAGCCAGCTGCCACCATTCATTCCCCCTGTCCTAAATTAATAAAGAAAAAAAATATGTATACCCAGTTTTCACCCTTTTTCCATCATGTGCACCATTAGCTTGGGCTAATGGTAGATAATCAACCCAATGCCAAATTTTCTCAACTGTCTTGCACTTAAAATGAGATGCAAAAATTTTCTCAGTATTTTACCAAAGTGCTTCTGAAATCACACTTCCCCACCTGTCCTGATGACATTGCTTAAAAGCATCTACTACTACCTGGAATTGAAAAATAAAAGTTATAGTCCTGCTTTGTTCTTTTACCGCTCCCAGCCCAGACTCTGGAGGAAGAAACAAATGCCTGTCTTCCAACCACTGCCTCTGTAACTCTGCTTTCTCCATACGCTGCAACCATAAATACTCTGCCCAGAAATGTCCTTCCCCTCCTCTAATGGTTACCTGAGAAGTAGCTCCATAGCAAATGATGTTTCCCCAAATGCTGCCAAGTCCAACGTCACTCTGCCCACCCCTATTCTATGCTCCCCCCTTCAATTATACCATCAAGAATTAACATTCTCTGCCCAGTTACTTTTTTTTTCCCATGTTACAATGACACCCGTTAGATCCGTAAAAGACACATCTGCTGTTTTTTTCTGAAGCTCACTTCCAAAAAAAAAATTAAAAAAAAAAAAATAAAAAAGAAACTGAACCCAAAACCAAAATGGGGAAAAAATGCTTTTGAGGAAGGTGTATTCTTTACATAACAGTCTTAAGTTTCCTCCACAGTTTGCAGCATTGCGTTTTCAAAGGTGGTAGGTGGTTTTCCTTTATGTCACATAAGCTTTATGTCACAGATGCTCTGCTCAGAAGACAGACTGATAAAGAGAAACCCAGAAAACTGAATAAAATAAAAACAACTGAAGTGAGTTTGTTGAGGTTCTGAGGTACCTGCACCTTTTCTGCATTCATTAGTCGGCACCTGAATGCTTGCTGAAATGTCCATTTTTTTAATACAGTAGAGCAATGTGCTGGTAAAATTGATCCAATCCAAAAAAAATATAATAATAATAATAACAATAATAATAAAAAGTCAAGATAAAATAGCAGCTGCATTCATGGGTTTGTTGAATTTTTGTGAATTTTTTTTTTTTTGTACTTTTTTTTTAAACTCTTTTCCTTGATGTTTTTGTTTGTTTGTTTTTAAATCCACTGAGTCTGGAAAGACAAAAGTGAACCAGGACCCAGGACTCAGATACTAGACTCTTTGGGTGGCAAGTCCACGTTGGTGACGGACGTCACGATGGAGACGAGGCAGTCCGAGGTAGTGCCGTTGACGGATTTGCGGATCTGCGCGATGCGCTCCTCGACGCAGCCGGCCGAGAGCCGCGCCTCCGCGTCGTGGTCCCAGCACTCTTCGATGGTCACGCAGAGCTGCGCCAGGCCCTGCGGACAGCAACGGGGAGAAAACATCTTCAGCAACATCACCTGCTCCGAGGGACACCAAAATGATTTTTGCTTTTGTATTTCCACCGTATATGTTCGTAGCTGTGTAGACTATTGTTGTATAGTCATATAGTTCCTAGCTAGCTCCAGGACTTTTTCTACCCTGGTAGGTAGAAAGACAAAACAAATTCCAAAGGCTCCTATCCTATCTTGTGTTTTCCTGGGAACCAAGGATGACCTACACTCTGAAGACACTTTCTCATAAACAAAGTACAGTTAGTACCAATGGGGGGCTTCAGAAGAGGTTGACTCAAGAGGGGCAACTACCTCATCACCTTTGTTTCTAACTGGGGATTCTTGTCAGTTATGCTAATCTGCTAAACTTATAAAACTGTATTTGCCCTATGTGGGATGGGCATTTTTCCTTATCTGCCCCTGGAGGCCTCCAATTAAAGACCAGTTTTTATACTACCTCCTACACTAATATTGTCTTGAAAGTCTGTTGTTTTATTTCTCTATCTTTAAGGCATCACGGGCACCACCTTGTCAGAGGGTGGAGAGGTCCATTCAAGACAGCCAATGCTCTAAAAAAGCCCTACAAGTATTTTTTCCACGGTATGCCAACTACCATGAGATAAGCTTGCAAAAATTACTTTAAATATGTGTTTTCATGGTTTTCTTTTTAAGCATCTGCTTTCTAAGGCTTGGTCACATTCAGCCCCAAAAATGCTTTTTTTAATATCAAAATAAATCCCAAAATTCAGCAGCTGAAGCTTTAAAAGACAACAAGTATTAAGATTCCCATGATGAAACTGTTGAGAGCTGGCAGCACTGTATCAGTGTTACTATGAAACCATTTGCTTTGTTTGCAATCACTTCTCTCAATATCCCAAAAAAACCTGGATTCAACAGTGCTTGAAGAACACAGCTCTTATTTGAAACCTCATTTGAAGTGGAACACTCATCTTTTTCACAATCCACAGCTCTCCCTAACTTCTGGGAAATGAGTTAGTACACCTGAGTCTAGCCAAATCTGTAGCAGTTTGGGAAAAATAGAGGCATTTGACTTCTTACTGAAGCCCAGTGAGATGTCATCCTCTCTCATCTTCCCGATCTAAGAAAAATCAGCTCTTTTATTAAAAATGTGAGCCTGAAATGCACTACCTCTGGGAAACCTGCTTGCTTTCACATCTAATTATTTTTTCCTTCATAAACTGCTCCAAGTCTTGCATCGTATCTAGCTTGTGAGGAGTGTGTCTCCAATGGTATCGATAATTTTCTTTTTCTTAATGGAAGGACTTTGTTTTCCATTCTTTCACCATGTTAAAGGAGTCCTACTAAAGCACCACACGCTCCACATTCAGCACTAGCTGATTATTCAGCTTGTTTAGTCTCTACAAACAAGAGATAAGAAAGAAAATGGAGCACAAAGGTGTTGAGCAACCCCTCATTCCCCAGAGCTGACTCTGTCTGACACTGGGAATGCATAACCACATCCCTCGTTCCCATCACACAGGAAAATATTTTCCACTGTTAGCCAGGAGGGACGTACGGGATGTTTTAGCCAGTGATCCTTGAACACGGGGCGCATCTTCTTGTGAACCACCACTTCTTGCAGGTCCTCAAGGGATGGGTGCTGACCTATTTCTTCTTCAAAAGGCAGCATGTATTCATCCACTGGACCTACAATGCACACAGAGAATCAGGTTAGGGTAGAAGTGGCCTCTGCAGAGCCACGGTGTCCCCATGCATGAGTGAGCTGCAGCTCCAGAACCACCTCAACCTACTGCAACAAAGCCTGACGTTCACATGTCACTGCAGACAAATGTGATTTACATTCCTCCTGCACAATGGTCTTTGCTGTCCCTGCTGCTTGTCTGGCCATGCATTTTCCATCTCGTTGGGTTACGAATCTGAACCCTCAGCCAGGCCTCCAGATCCCACCACTTCTTTGAGGAAGTTTGCCAGGTAATCCATTATTTATTTTAATATAAAGAGCAAATCAACCCATCCTCCCTACATTTTAACACAGCAATTCAACACACAATAACCTAGAGAAAGATTTCAGCATGAGCATAATTTCATTTTAGCACTGACAAGCAAGGTCAAGCATATACGACACTTATAATTTCTTGCTTTGTGATCTGGTTTGTTCATCGGTTTGAATCAGCCCTAAGACACTGGACCCGGACACACTTGTCCCCTAAGTGTAAAATGATTTCTGAAAGCTTTAGTTATACCAGTTATGGCTGTGAACTGCCCAGGGCCGTGGGAATGAGACAACAGTTATGAGTATCAGTGCAGATGCTGGATGATAGCAATAACTTCTGCTTATTGAAACATCATTTGGCTTTTGATAACGCTTAGATGCTCTCTCAAAAAGAGAAGCCCAGCTTAACTGATGGGCTTCTCAGGATGGTCCACAGCATCACTTATGGTTTCTCAGTAGCAAAAAATGACCTCTTTCCAGAGCAGAGATACTTCAAGAGGGTCTTTCCAGACTAAAATTAAAGAGCTGACCACTTCATCTGGTCATGAATTATGACACCAACAACACAATATTTGGGTACTCTGAAGAATGAAATCACTCAAGTGTCTTATCTTATTAGTTGTTCTTGTTTACTCAGTGGCAGTCACTAAACCAAACTGAAACCCTTGCTCCAATGTATGGCACAGGGTCACTTATGACTTTCCTTTTCCTCCAAGAGGAACCCAGGCTGTGAAAAGCTGCACTGATGATCTGCAAGCTAAATGTGCTGTTTACACTTCTGAGTTAGAAGTGCAGATGAGGCTCAGTGTAACTCCCCCTCATCCCAAAGGAAGCCTTCCCTCTGACTCAGTGGTGCTGTGTGTGGTACCTGGGGTATCTCAGCTGCCTGAATTGGGAGGAGATCACAACCATGACAGGAAAAATGGAAGTGAATATTTGGGGCACCTCAACAGAGAGGGGCAATTCCTACAAGAGTGATCTGTGCACCACTGTTTTACCCTACTGTGCTCCCAGCTCCCTGCTCCTCCAGCATTTTACCTCGTTAGGCTGTACATTTCTGAACATGAGACCTTCTCTTACTACACACTTATGGGAGGCATTTTAATTATAATTGTGCTCCTCAGTCCTACTGTAATGCTAACAAAAACATTTCAAGTCTAGGTGAGGTGCTGTTTTATGAACTTGATATTCAGTTCAGAGCACCCATATCTGTACAAGAACAAAGAAGAAGGAGGAAGCAGCCTTGGAGCTACTACAATGACATGACTGCTTCCCTGTCCTGCACATGGCAAGGGTCACTAAAGGCCAGATGTGCTGATTGGACAGAAAAGATGCTCCACTTAGCAGTATTGTTTTAAGATAGAAAAAGGAGAAAGGAGACACCATGGAGTTCATACTTTTAGATCCTTCAGGAGAAAGTGAGACCGTCCAAAGCTGTAAATGAAACAATAAACCTAGCCCACTTGTGAGAGAGGGCTTGATCAGCAAAAGTCAAAGATCAATAACTAATGACTTATAATAGCAGGGAAATGAGCTTGCTGACCCAGGAAGATCCTTCCAGCCCCATGTTCCTGCTGTTTCACTAAGGTGCTCTCCATTCAGGCTACCCCACTGCCCTGCATAAGTGAGCTGACAGCCAAGCTGGCTGTGTGGCTCTTCTCAGGAGCCAAGGCATGCCCTGGTCACAGGCAGGACTGTAGAGTGCCACTCAGAGCAGCACAGAGCAGGCTCAGGAGCAAAGCACACCCATCCTATAGGGATCACCTTCTCCCTCTGAATTCTCAGCAATTTGCAAGGTAACCAACATAGTAAAAAGTACTTTGAGGCTTGAGCACTTACAAAGGTTATTATATACAGAGAGTAACACCTTATGTTAAAAAAAATGAAAATCAGGCTAGCTGCTTTTAATAAAAATATGCCATTGATCATTATTTTTTTTTCAAACAGAGACAGATCCATTCTCTGGACCACTAAACCACACTCCCCAGGAACAGAACCTCCCCAGGGAAGAGAAGATCTTTATTCTTACCATCAGCTGCTCTACATCTGGAGACTAGCTCCCACAACACCAGTCCCATTGCATACATGTCTATTCTCAGGAAGGCGTCTCGTTGGAAGTTGATTGCTCCCTCCAACACTTCAGGAGCCATGTACCTCCTTGTTCCCACCTAGAGAGAAAAAGCACAGCTCAAGTTACATTGCATTTGGGCCCCTCAGCCTCTGCTGGCTGGAGGTGAGTGACAGCTGGATTCATTAGCCTGGAGGCCACTGCTGCTAAAGGTGCACCTCACTCAAAAACAAGCAAAGGGGAGCTGTTCCTTCTGACATGGATTCTCATTAAGATTACTCAAGTCCAGATCAGCTACATGAAGGAGGAAGCCAAAGTGCAAGGCTACAGTGTGATACCCACTCAGTGCACACTGCAGGTCTGCATCTGCTGCATGCTTCTCAGGCAGCACACCCTGCATGACAAAGTGCTGTCTTTGGAGACACACGCAACACCCTGAAGTCAAGTCTGACTTGGTTACCCTAATTATTGAAAGCTCAATCCTCTTTCACTCAAAAAAAAAACCCCAAACCCCAACAAAAAACTCCAAACTGAAACAACCCCCCCCCCCATAAACAAAAAACACAATCAAAAAAAAAAAAAAAAAAAAAGCAAAAAAAAAAAAAAAAAAAAAGCAAAAAAAAAAAAAAAAAAAAAGCAAAAAAAAAAAAAAAAAAAAACAAAACCAAAGAGAAAAAATTATATATCCTGAAATGGTAGGAAAAGGTGTTGGTTTGACAGCCCTAGATAAAACAAGTCTCCTGCATCCACAGAAGTAGTAAAACATGAACCCTGGCTTGCCATGGTTTGGAAAAGACCTCCTCTTGTTTTGAGGGAATTCAGTCCTCATTATAGTGCCTCCATTGTTATGTTTAGTATAGCTCATAATGTAGGAGAGTAGACAGGACAGCAAGGGAAAAAGCACCTTTCTTTGGAATTGAAACACTTTTAATAATTTCCTTTAGGGAAATTCTCATCTCTTCTTGCTATTAGCTGAGGCAGTGGAGACAGAGTGAAGCCAGGATATAGAAAGACGTGCAAAATACTGGAAAAGTCAAAAAAAAGTGACAAAAATGAGGAAAGCTGAGTAAGGCTAACCCAGAAGAGTGTTCATTCCATCTGAGATAAAGGCAAAAAATGGAGACTACATTGGAAATGGGAATTCAGAAAGCGCTGGAGGCACAAGGAGGGGATGATGGACTTGCTGTCCTGGCATGAGAGCAGAATGAGAGGCTGCTTCCTGAAACACTAAGGCAGAAAATTAAGAACCCATAAAATTGTAGCATATTGTTTACATAGTGCACAGCCAGCTGTGCCAAAGGTCACTCAAGCAGCCAGCCTGGCTGAATTCTTAAAATTAAATCAATAATTTCACGATTATTAATATTTGTATTGTGGTATCAGTATTAATATTTAGGAGCTTTAGTATTTGTGTTACAGCCTAGAGAAGTGGTATGTGCAGCAGACTTCAAAACTAAACACTTCTAAGGTTCAGCTGGACCATCTTGCCTTGCTTTGGTCAAGAGAGGTTGGACCAGATGATCCTTGAGGTCCCTCCCATCATGGTATTCTGTGATTCTATGGTTCTGTGGATATTTATTACTAAAACAATAAAGAGACAATGAGCCCTGTGTCTGAAGAAGGAAGCCACCAGACCCCAGGGCTGGAGGACCTCACCTGCACAGCAATCAGAAGGGTTTCAGCACTCTCCTCACTCACCCAGATTAAAGCAGCTCCCAGAATTTATATCCGAGCACAAGTTTTTAATGGAAAAAAATACATATCTCATAGAGAATTAAATGCATCTACATAAACTAGCCCCCTCTCCAGAAAAGCCATGGCAATGCCAACTTTTTAAAAAGTTAAAGGTAATGATTACCTGTCCATGAGTGTCCCCTGGAGGTTTTCCAGGTTCAAACCGTACAGCCAGTCCAAAATCAGCTAGCACAGCCGTCAAGTCATTCTTCAGCAAGACATTTTTACTCTTGAAGTCCCTATGGACAAGCCAAGAAGTAAGGGAAGGGTCTATCATGGCATGAGTCTAAATCACACTGCAGCACCCACATTGTCTATAGGCTTAGCAGCTCCCAGTAAATCAGCTCCTTTCCTCCTTTCTTCCCCAGATTCCCAGCGTGGCCAGTGCTGCAAACTTGGCTGCTCCTCACTGCCCTTGGCCCTAAAACACGACCAAGCAGCCCTGAGCTGACCAGCCAGAGTCAGCCAAACTCTACAGTGAATTAATCTCAAAATGAAATCTGATCTGAAGGGGCTCTTTTAATTAGAGCAAGCTGTATATAAGGCACCAATTATTGCTCCAAACACCAGCTCTGGACCCTCATCTTCTGGGCCCTTCTCATTCCCAAGAACAAAACTAAAGCAGGTTAAGGGAGTACATCACTCTTTATCCTAGTAAAGATGTTTGCTCCTATCTAAAATTTAGATATTTCTGGAAATCAGCAGATGCTGGTAAGACTCTCTCCACCCTGACTACATGCTTCAAGAGACTTTTGCCACAGTCATCAATTAGCCTTCTGTTGTAATTGCTGGATTGATCTTCCCTGGAGCATTCAGAGGGTTGGAAAGCAAGCAGGGAAAGGGGTGAGGCCACACTCAGACATGCTGTCAGGGTCAGAGCAGGCAGCTGACAGATGTAGGAATTTGCAGAAGAGATGGTGGGTCTGTGCTTGAAGGGGACATTTGTGTCAGTCCTGTGCTGCAGCAGGATCATTTCAGGGCAGCTCAGGTAAATCTGCAGGGGCTGGGAAGGGTGGGGGTTGGAGGCAGATCACACTGAGATGCCTAACCAGTCAAGCCCCGTTCCCTGAGCTTCCTGCATTTTCATCTGAAAAGGAATGTTTGGCAATCTAATTAAATTACAGACCTTGGACAGCAGATGGCAATTGTCCTGTATGCTCAGCATTATAACTTCCCTATCATCAATTCACTCGGTGACCCTGCTGATTGCAGGACATTGCAGGCCTGAACAAAATAATTAATGAGGGCAGATACAATTGTTCTGCTCTAGAGAGACCTGTCAAAATTCTTGGTGAAGAGAGAAACTACTGGACCATAGAGAAGGGGCTGCTCCTTGCAGCCTCAGATGCCAGAGCATCAGCTCAAAGCACTGCAAGCAAAAATCATCCTGTGCCACCCAGCCCCTGATTCTGAGCTTAAAATATCAGAAGAGAGGATTTATCCTTTCTAAGCTAAACACAGCATGAGGGCATTTCTGGCTTGAGGATTAAGATGAGGGAAGTGAACCCCATCAGAAACCAGGCTTCATCACCTCTAGGGACTCAGTACAGCTTTGCAGAGCCTCCTAAACACGGGTAACCCCCCCATTAAACAGAAAAATTGCATTTCCCACTCTCTGTCATCCTAGAGACTGCCTGCTTCCCTGCTATAGCAGTGTCCCCACAGGCTTAGAAAACAGCCATCCCCTAATGACATGGATAAACGCCTTTGCTGGTTCAGCTTTAGGGGATTATGCCCTCAGGATGGTACAGATTGTGCACGAGATTTTTGCAAAGCAATTTTTGCAAAGCAGTGGCTCGGTGAGGGCCACACAGAAATTATCAGACAATCTGCCTGAACCATGTGGTTCCAGGGTGAAACAAGATGTGAACCAGCATTGCTGTACGGGCATGTGCTGCTGTTGCTCACCTGCAGTGCCCTTTGGGCATGCAACAGTTAACTCCTACATCTTGATACACGATGCAGGGATTTCCCTTTGCAATTCCATTTCTCCCCCTATTTCCATACATTCCCGCATTTTTCCGTGCTTTACTTCCTTCCTTCCACAAACCACCGTGAACTGGCACGTCTGAGCTGCAATGCAAATGTATCTAGGCCAGGGAGAAGGACTTAATCCAAGCCATGCTAAATAGAATTCACAGAACATTGTATGCATTAGACCATCTTTAAATGGTCACCGACAAAGAAAAGTGGCATGAAAAGAAGAAAACATTTTTTTCCATATAGCACTTCAAACTAGGGAATAGAGAACAAGCAGACTATGAGTAATGGGGGAGTTAATTCGATTGAGACACTGGAGATTTTATTTGCAGCTTCCACGTGGGGGCACTTTTGCACCAACAAGTGATTCCATAACCTTAATCCTCCTTATAGTGCCGGGGGCCAGAGAGGAGTTGGCTGAACCCCTGCCCAGCAGTGACTGGGGAGTTCCACCTGGCAACCCCAGCATCTCCATCCATGTGCACTGTGGGAAGCCATTCAAAAACACCCCCCACGACCCCCTCCTCAGATTTAAAATGCATTTAGTGTTTTCTTTCAAAAACAAAATTAAAAGGAGTGGGGTAATCCGAGGGAAATCCCTTGTGTCCTGAAATCCCTCCTCCACTAGGTATGTGCTAAATTCCCACAAATGCTGCATTGTCCAGCTTTTATCACTTGCTAAATGGACAGGGACACTAATGAGCACGATCTGTTGCTTTAAAGCCTTTCTATAGCTTTCCTCTGTTCCCCACCCTCAGGAATTTTCATCTATAAACCACTGCCTTTATTCTACAGGGACAAATGTCAGGGACACGGGGGTCAGCTCCAGGAGCAGCACAAAGGCAGCTGCAGGTTCTTTCAAAGCCCCCAGCTCTTCAAAACTTTCATGTTTGGGGAGGTGGAGTGTTTTGGGGGCAGGGATACCCGTGCAAAAACAGGGATTATCTTGCCATACATGAAGCCAGGCCTGCTAGAAGGGGTACAAATTGCTGCAGCTGGACGTGGGGTTTAAGTCCCTCCTGGATGAAATGCAGTGGGTGGCGGGGGAGTATGGCCACGGATTACAGCCCGTAAATCCCTTCTGGAAATCTCCCCCATCCTGCCCTGCCAGGAGCAAACCACTCAGAAGAGATACTTTAGTCTAGGGCAAGCAGTGTGGGACTTTGGAGAAGGGCTAAAGCACGAGGATGGTTTAACCCAACTGCTTTCTTGCTGTCCCCTCTGCACTGCCACCCAGGTGGGTTGAAGCATGTGCCAGGAGATCTCAGGGGCAGGGTGGCACCTGCTCTGGTGTCTCTCATAAGCACCCTGGCACGATTTGGGCCTTATAAAGCTACAGAGAAAAGTAACTAGCAGCCATTTTCTGCGTTTCCCAGTTTCTCCATTTTTTACCTAACGATCAAAGGCTCTGTAGGAACACACAGTGGAGTTATCAGTCTAAATCAGGGAAAAATAGGGTCCAGCTCCTGGAACAGCCATAGAAATACACAGATCATAATGTGGTGATGTTATCAAACTATGTCCTTTCGAAGAGTGGTTCTGCAGCAACCAGAATTCCCTTCCCACCACAAGGGAAGAGTTGGTGGAAGAGGCAAGCCCCTACTCTTTGGACATTTGCCATCAGCCACTACCAACTGTGCTATTCCACAGGCAAGACATTTATTTGCCCCTCACCATTTTATATGTGGTTGAAAAAAATTCTTGTCTTAGCACAGGGTTTGCTGGGTTAAAAGGCCTTTATTTCCTAAAAGCACAACTCCCTCCTCCATTCAACAGCATCATTTCAACAACAGTGTCAACTAAAGAGGCTTTACCTGTGTGCTATGGCAGGTTTGTGTCCTTCACCTTTGCACCAGGGGACATCTTCATGAAGGTAGGACAAGCCACGGGCCATTGTTTCTGCAACATGGCAGAGCTCATTCCAGCTGATAATGTTGCCCTTCAGGTAATCTGTCAGAGAACCCTGCAGAACAGGACATTGTCACTTCTTAATCCTAGACCCCTCTGTGTGACAGATGCCAGCTGATGAGTTGAGAATGATTTAGAGAGTGCTTGAAAAATCTGAGCCTTGATTTAACTGGGGTGGCGGGGGAAACACTAGTGAAAGTAAAAATAAGAAATAAAAATCAGAATTGGCCATGAGTTTTCAGCCCTTGACAGCACAGACCGCCTGATGTCTACTTATCTGCCAGGGAAGGAAAAAATCATCTTTAACCAGAGCAATTCATCCAACCTCAGCAAGGGTAAAGCCTTCCATGCAAGATGAAGCATTGTATCAGCTGGTTGTGGCAATGATTGACTCACGTAGACCTTGGATTTAACAGGGGGATGACACTGCTGGCTCAACCCCAGGTTTGCACATTTATTTTAAGTGTTAGTCATGCTTTATAACTAAAGTAGTCCACGAAGCAGGAGATGTGCTCCAAGCCTCAAAAGCAAACATGGAGCTCATCTGCAAGGGACAAGTTCTGTCTGTGAAATCTCTCTCCCACGATGCTCATCTGTGCACATCAAGAGATGGTGTCCACCACACATGTGATCTGTGGCCTTTTGTGCCTCTCTCCCTTCCTAAATCCCACTTTTATTAATCCTGTGTGTAGGAAAGCCTTGAAAACTAAAGGAAAGGCTTTTGAAGGCAGGGAGCAGGAGCACTTTGCTACCACAGACTCATGGCCCACCAGGAGCAGACTGGATAGATTAGAGGGATTATAATCCTGCTGTATCACAACCAGCTGCCTCTTTGCCCTCCCAAAATGTACATGCAATGATACATTACCTTGTCATGGAAAGCTGTGATCAGCCAGAGCTCTGTCTCCAGGTTTGTCCCCCTCTTCTCTGCTGCGATAAATTGCAAAAGGTTTTCATGCTTCATGCCAGGAGTGTTGAAAATCTCCCTCTCACTCTGCCAAGATTGCTTATCCTGAAGCAGGGAAAAATGCACCATCAAAGATCACGCTTCCCTTTAAAGCAAACAGCTCCTTCAGTTCAGTCAGAACTGCTCACACTATGCTAAAAATCATGCTCCAGTGTTAGGATGTGATGTATCCCTTCAAAATGAGGCTGTTTTCCCTAAAGAGGAAAGACAAGTTGCTGTCCTCAGTCTTCCCTCTCCAAAATTATCCTCAGCAGTTCCTAAAGGACATGTGTGGGGAGCAGAGAGGAAGCCAAACTTAACCTGAGAAGTAAGATTTTTCAAGATTTCCTAAGGATACTTGGAAGAAGAAAGCCTGTGCATACAGCACCCAGGATCAGCCTTGTAGTGTAATTGTTGCAATTGCAAAACCTAATCTAGGCTCTAATGAATATTTACTAGTAGGTCACAGCTGGCTTGGACAGGAGACGTGCAGATCTCCTTTAGCAACGCTATGACAACAAATACAAGGTGAAAAAGTAATGAAGGAGACAGTGGAGGAACACAAGGCTGTTTTAGTCATTTTTCTTTCACTTGACTTTTGATTGCTTTACTCTTTTCATCTGCAATTCCTAGAGAATCAAGTCAGGAGTGTTCAAAGGTTTCCTAGAGCAGAAGACACGAGCTGACAGAAACACTGCAGTTCAATTTGCTTTCACAGCACCTGGGCTCTGCCTTTGGAGGCTGTAAACTGCTCACGAGGTTCGGATCCAGATTTACAACCCACCCAGGCAGGACACACAAAGCCAGGGCTCTGACCCTTTGTGTGCACTCTGGGCACAGCAGCTGCACCCTGCCTGGCTGGATTTGAACAACACAGGCATTTGCAGGGAAGTTAACATACCCTGTAGATTTCAGAATGTGCTTGGTTTTGCCCTTCTTGCAACAAGTACTACTACAGGAAGTGTTTGGTAATGAGATAACCCAGGGAGAAGTGTAGGAAGGAAGGGTCCTTGAACTTTTTCCCCCAGCAGAAGAGCCCAAATGCATCTTTGTTATGTTCTCAAAAACCATAATCTCCATAGGCACTTAGAGCACCTCAGCACTGGTGAGGAAGCCCCTGGCAAGTGAGAACCTAAAGCAGTGTCCCTCTCACCTGAATAGGGAAGATTTTCACTGCTACGTAGTCGTTCATCAGCTGAGCCTTCCACACGCAGCCAAAGCGTCCCCTGGCCTTGATCTCCAAGAGCTGCAGGGGCTTTAGGCCAACCAGGGGAGAAGGGGGTGGTGGGCCAGGATCCTGCACAAGAGAAAAAAACACTGTCACCAGCTGAAGCTGGACTGTAAAATAAAAGGAGGGGAGGAATCAAGAGACTGCACATGGGGAAAGAAGCATGAAGAAGTGGTATTTATTTAATACAAATGATTTAGGTGTATTGTTTGCAGCAAGAACAGCCTGAAATTCCCTGTCTTGCTTGGTCTGTAGGGTGTTGGTATAGAACACATGTAACAATCTACACCTCTGAGTGTCACCTTGTGACACTACTGCCCGCCATGCTCTGAGCAAAACCTGAATTCTCCTGTGTTTTCAAAGAAAAAGTTATTTTGGACTCTAAAGCACCAATGTCCTCAAGGCTACCTCCTGCCAAAAGTGGGAACCTTTTGATCTTTGTGACCAGACAGACAGCTACATCTAAAACCTCCCACTGCTCTTCACTACATTAGCATGTTCCATGTCACCCTAGGCACAGGCAGTGAACAGATCTGTCAGCATCATACAGATCACATCTGTTCAAACCTGCATTTGTCCAGGAGAAAAATGTGACCCTGTAGGACATGTGGGGTTGCAGCTCTGTCCTACCTGCTTTTCAGATGGGAAAGGTTCACAGTATCATAGAATGGTTTGGGTTGGACGGGAACCTTAAAGATCATCCACTTCCAACCCCCCTACCATGGGCAGGGACACCTTCCACTAGATCAGGTTGCTCAGAGCCCCATCCAGCCTGGACTTGAACACCCTCAGGGATGGGGCAGTCACAACTTCCCTGGGCAACCTGTGCCAGGGCCTCACCATACTGACAGGGAAGAATTTTTTCCTGCTATCTAATCTAAACCTGTTCTCTTTCACTTTTAATGCATTCCCACTTGTCCTGTCACCACATACTCTTGTAAAAAGTCCCTCTCCATCTTTCTTGTGGGCTCCCTTCAGATACTGGAAGGCTGAAAGGAGGTCACCCCAAGACCTCATGCATCGTTCTCTGAGGGCTCATAAAACCTGAGCTTCACCAGGGAAAGCATCTTCCCTCCAGCAAAGCTGGCAGGAGCTTCATCATCTCTCAGGTCTCTGAGGGTCTACAAAGTTGGCTGAAATCAGGCAATGGGTTTGAGAGTTTGGGAGGAAGGACAGCCACCAAGCAGGGCTGTCTAATTCCCTCCCTCAAGTATCTCAGACACGATGGTAACCCCACCTAAACCCCATCAGTCTGACAATTCCATGGAGGCCAACTCTGCCACCAGCTCCAAAAAGCGGAGCAGAAGAGTTTGGCCACCTGGAAAGAGCGAAGCAAAAGCGGACGCGAACACACGCGGAGCAGCCCCCGTGCCTTTTGCGAAGCCCAAGCCAAGGGGAGCGGCGCCCTCACCTCAATGATGTCCACGTGGCCGTAGGGAGGCTTGCGGTGCCGGTACATCCAGAAGGCCAGCAGGATGGCCACGGACAGCACGGCGATGGGCAGCAGCGAGTACACCAGGATGTTGAGCAGGGAGGGCGTTGGCGGCGGCGGCTCGTAAATGACTGTGAGAGAAGAGCAGGGTAAGCGAGGGCAAAGGGCCTTCAGGAACGCAGCAGCACCGTCAGCTGCACGTCCAGAGGCAACCAGAGCCCATCTGTGCCTCCACTCCAAAGCTGACGGTGCTGGCTGCCGTGTCCCATCGCACCCAACAGTATTGGTAAGGCTCCATGGGTTTCTCTTCTCCAGAGAAGAAATGTTAGTAATGGGGTTACAATGGCCCAAACCACACTTTGCAAGCTGAGCCTCCATCTGACCCTTATTTAAGATAGGTATTTCTTGTTGGGATGCGTAAAAGCAGAACATTTCTTCCTCTTAACCCTTCCAAATGCATTGAGAGCACAAAATCCCTCGCAGCGTTGCTTTACCTTTCACAGTGATTGACAAGTTGTCATTTTTTAGTAAAATGCTGCCGGAGCCACAATCAAATGCACTATTCCCACAGTAGTTCTTGTTCCAAATTACATCAGTGCAGTTGAGACACAAACAATGGGAATACTAAATGGAGCCATGTTGCTATGTTGGAGACAGGGAAGGAAAAAATAGCAAGACTTGCCAAATTAAACAAAAAACTGTGAGAGAAAGAATATTTGCTACTAGGTTGCTACGGGTACGTTAATAACAGGAGATAATATAACCCATGTAAACAATTAAAAACCTATCAGAACAGCCCAGGAAAATCTGATAAAGGTCTATTGGGACATCTCAGTAAATGCAGGTGGTTCAAACCAACCTAAGGAAAAGATTCACCTGTTTTAATAGTTTTTATTGAATGATACTTTAAAAAGTATATGGCTAAAAGGATCATTGTTTTTCTATTAGCCTCTGAAGAAGGCCCTGCTATTACTTTTCTTCCTTGATGCATATCCACAGACTCTGAGAGCTGACACACACCCTTTCCCTTTCAATCCCCAGACCAACAAAACAGAATCAAATGCAAAAATCCCTGATGCTCAAGGTATCTGGAGACTCATGACCTATGAATTTAATGAGGAAGGCATCAAACACCTTTTAAAAGTTTGAGGCTCAATCCATGCTGTATAAATCACTCTGCCCTCTTCCCCTTGTGTGGGATTTTGTTTTGTAACACCCCACAGTGAACTGTCCACCATAAAGAAAACCTAACCCTTACTGATGGTATCTCAGGTGTTGGTACAGCTTTAGCCATAGAGTGAAACCACCTTAAAAAACTATTCTTAAAGAACTGTAGCAAAAGGATTTCTGACTTTGTAATCAAAACATCCAACAACTCAATGTTGACATGAAGCTGAATCAGAGGAGGTTTGGGACAAATATTAGGAAAAGGTTCTTCAGGCAGAGGGTGGTTGGGCACTGGAACAGGCTCCCCACAGGAGTGGTGACAGCACCAAGCTCAGAGCTGAAGGAGCATTTGGACAACCCTCACAGGCACATGGTGTGAATCTTGGGGGTTTCCTTTGCAGGGCCAGGAGTCGGACTCAATGACCCTTGTGAGTCCCTCCCAACTCAGGACATTCTATGTTTCTGTTGAAGTCCTTGGGAACTGGGTCTAGAGGAAGAAACCCCAACTCCCCGTGCTCCCAGTCACTCACCTTCTGGGCCGGTGACTTCGGGCAAATGGGTAAATTTCTCATTGCAATAATTGCCCTCGCAGCAGCAGAAAAACACCTGAGGGTTTTCTTCTGTGGCTACACACTCCTGCCTGTGCCAGACACAGAATGAAGGGGAGAGAAAAACATTGTCAGCCAACTCCTGCCTCTTGTCTTTGGGAGCCAACCTGCCCCAAATTGTCTTCTCCACACACCTTTTCCTGCAGCTGTGCTGCACAGATCAGCATTCTCCACTTACAGAAAACAACTTGGCACTCAAATACCCCAGTGGGTAGCAAAGACCCTTGAAAAGACTGCAAAGGAAACAAATGCTTCCATATGTACTGAGGGCATTAGATGGTGAGTAATAAATAACAGCCACTGCTGCTAACAGAATGAGAAGGAGAAAAACGACAGAGAGACGCCTCAGTCCCTGAGCAGTGACTTTCCCACAGCCCATATGAACGCTGCCAGGGCAGAGAAGTATTTGATCATGCAATTAAAGATTGTGCCATAAAGCACACATGACGAGGGCTGAGCTAAGGCTGCTCCCACAGCCTTGAGCATCACCAGCTCTGCACACCAGAAGGGCTCCAGACAGCAGCAGAACAGCCCTGCTGCAGCAGGAGGCAGCAGCAGGTCTGAGGGCATGCAGTGATGGTTCAAGGCAATGACTTCAAACTGAAAGAGGGCAGCTTTAGGTTGGATATTAGGTACAAATTCTTTACTGTGAGGGTGGTCAGGTACTGGAACAGGTTGTCCAGAGAAGCTGTGGGTGCCTTAATCCCTGGAAGTGTTACAAGGTTAGGTTGGATGGGACTTGAATCATCCTCGGTCCTGTGGAATGTATCCCTTCCCATGGCAGGGTGCTGGAACTAGATAATCTTTAAAAGTCCCTTCCAACCCTAACCATTCGAGGGTCCTATGATTCTCATTTTGTTTCTGGGGTTTTTAAGTTTAATTTTCAAGTGCCATCTCCTCCATAAAAAGCTTATTTCTGCACAAAAACCTTTAAGAAAATCAGGTTGCAGCTCTCGTTTTCTGCCTTTGCCTCTTATCCAGGTACTGCTCAGCCTTCCCAGCCCTGAGATTTCCTTCCACATTGTGCAAGGCCTTAGGGGACTTCCATGGATCAAACCAACTCCACTTCCACCCATCCTCCCTCTCCCCACAGATCAATGCCAAAAGACATGTGCAGTGATTTTTGCAGTACTCTAGCTGTCATTTCTTTCTGTTTCTTAAATGCTGCTTCCCTTCCCTGCCACATTTTGCTGTGCTACTCTCTACTTTTAGTTATTAGGCTTGCAGGGCTGTTCTCTGCAGAGAACTGTATCAAACTATTTCCTGAAGTCCAGCTAAATTATATGCATAACTTCCTTCCCTCGACCACTTGGAGGAAGTAGCAAAACAATCATATGCATTTGACATGATTACTCATTTCTGAACCCATGCCAAGCCTCCCTCTCTGTGTTATCACTGACATGCTGCCATGAGAAGAGAGGAAAGGGCTCTCTTCAATCCTAGCACTGGGTAGTTTTCAGTGCTTTGCTCCCTTTGGGGGAAAAAAACTGGCTATAGCCAAACTGTCTCCTCCAAGGTCTCAGCTGGGAAGCACTTGGTTTGTTTTTCAGGCTCGCATTTTTTTCAACTTCAAAGCAAAAAACCAGCCATTTGACTTATTCAAATGAACAAAGATGTTTCAACAAGTTAAACAACGTTTCCAGATGCTTTTTCGTGAAATCAGATAACAAGCCCTTTGGATTTAACAGCATCAGAGTTGGAACCTTCAATAGAAAACACATCCTTTGCTAAATCTCTTGGTTAAAAAATCAAGCTAATGAGTGAAAACAGCCTGCTCCACATCTGCAATTCATTATCCCTGTCTCTGAGTGAAGCCATCCAGGTATGTATGACATGCTACACTCAGCAAATATTACAGCTGAGGCGGTGGGAGAGAATGACACATTTTTCTGGGGCAGTGAGGGCACGTTTCGGAGCGGTTCACGTGCTCTGCAGGGGAATGCGAACATGACCTCTCCGGCAGGGCTGTGTAAATAAACAAGAGCACACAAGTCGATTTTTAAACACTACCTTTTTCCTATAACCTTAAATGTACATGTGCCACGTACTTGTTTGCTCAAGATAAAGAGCAGAGTAAGGAGCTGTCACCCTCAGCATCCCAACCCTTGCACTCCCAAATTTTTCCACGTTCTAGCGACTAAGGAGGCAGCGCTCGGCGCATCCCAGCACGTGCTGCCTGTGCTCCAAAAGCAGCTGCAGCAGCCAGGGCAGGACCATGCCCTGCATCCAAGGAGACAGAATACAGGTGCATCTGCCAAGGCTGCTCCCAGAAACTTGGCATCCAAAGGTGCCAGAGATACAAAGGGCATCGGCACAGCACCGCTGATCAAAAAATCATCTCCTTAGCCATTTTTGCCACCTTGAGATGCAGCACTGCCTACATGGATGTCTGCCAAGGGCACTCAAGGGAAGAAAAAAAAATGAAAAAGATTGCATTTAAAGAGGCTTTATTCCTTTATATAATTAAAGCTAACCTTTATTTTAAATGTTGCTTTTGATACTTGTACTGTTTTTTTAATTCTCTGAAGGTCTTTTAGCTTTGCCCTGGAACTTGTGGCTGTGAAAAGTCAGGCAATGGGATAGTGGATGCTCAATTCTAGGGCTGCAAAAGGCTGGTGAGGAGCCCTGGGAAGTTTTTACCATTGTAACAGAGCAACACATTATGACAAAGTTTAAGAACCACTACATCCCTGCAGAGGCACTCAGTGACAATACAAGTGTCACTGGATATGAGAGCAGGCACTGAAAGGAGAAATCTGTTTACAGTAAACACTTCTGCTTGGAAGTAGGAAACTACAGTGACCTTCTGTTCTCAGAAGAATCGGCATTAAGATGACTAATGGGCCAAGGAGGATTGATTTATTGGGAAAGAATAAAAATTTAACTATATATAGAGCCTGGCTACTCAATTGGCAAGGGGATAGGTGTGGTAGGAAAGTAACTCTGGAGCTAATAATAGAACAAAGATGAGGAACAACTTGCAGTCGAGATAAGCCAAGACAACAGGCACAAAAGCAGGGGAAGTGTACAGCACCAAAGGGAGAAAACACTGCAGCCACAGGACAAATCTAGTCCCAGCTTAACCCCATAGCTTAGCACCTGATCTTCTAAAACTTTCAGAATGAGAAGCTACAGAGATGCACAACTGAGAATTGCACAAAGGTGAGATCGACCTACATCGGTGTTATATCAAAGGAAATCCTTGAATTTTATGCTGCTAATCCTTATTGAAAGGCCTGGGCTTGGCTTGGTTGGTTGGTCATTTGTTTGGGTTTTTTTTAACAAAACCCCTGAGCTTAGAGCTACTGAATGTTGTCCTTTTCAACTGCAAAACTTCATAGGGCTGTTTTCTTTAGCTGTAATTCTTTTCCCCTTTGTCGAACTGCATCAAGGGAAGTGAGAAAAGATTAGTTAATTTTCCCAGCTATTTAGTGAGGCTGGAGCCTTTGCACTACAAAACCTCACTCCTTTTCAGCTTGCTACAGGCAGTGACACACAAACTCACATTGCTTTTGCTGCCCCACTCTTTCTCTGGCCCTTCTCTTCACTCAGCCAAACAACAGTGGAACTTTTTGCAACATCACAAATGCCAGAATATCTCAACCCCTAACCACTCCCAGATATCTGTGCTTTTCTAGACAGCACCAAATGATTCCAAGTTTTCACTTCTATCACCAAATGCTCCTGGAAGAACATATTGCTCTTCATTTGATGGTTCAGGACAGGTTTTTCAATGAATGCCAGAATTATCAAAGCTTTGCTAGGGGAAAAAAACAAACAAAACAAAACACAACACAAAACCCCTAAAAGTGATTTCTGCGGCTTCTATTTCGAAAGTCAAAGCAGATAAGTGGCAATTCTGAGAGCTGCATTAGCAACAGAAATAATTACAGGGGATGCTTTTGCCAGTTAACTTGGACCTGCCTCCTTTTCCTCTATGCAAAAAAATCACGAGCTTTTACACTTAGAGGATCGATTAAACCTGTATTTAGATAAACCAGTTGGGCTATTTATTACCTGTCATAGCAGTTGAAGTCATCTAACCAGCAGCCTTTCTTCACCAGCTCGATGGAGCCGGAGTTGTTTCTCCAGGAGGCGTAGCAGTGCAGCCGCTTGTCCTTCTCCCCCTCGCAGCGCTCCACGCCGCTCTGGTTGGTCTTCTCCAGCTCCCAGTTGGCATTGTAGTAGATGCACTCCCTTGTCTCAGCCTCCCCATGGCCTGGCCCTGAAAACAAAAATCAAGCCCCAAGAACGTTCAGGTAAAATCAGAAATAGATGCTGGGAATGGTATGGCTCTGGTTTAGGTGATGTTTGATTCCCTGGGAGCTGAGCAGCTCAGCAGTGTGAGCCTCAGCATAGCACGCAGATTATTCCTCTCCTCTGGGCTGAGGTGGGGGATGGAGAGGTCAGGTTTGCCTAAGCTCACACAGGAGCTCATGGTGAAGTCAAGAGCCCAGCTGAGACCTTCCCAGATCTCCTCTGGACAGTGCTTCAACCTTAGGACCCTACAAAGGGGGATGCACAAGGCAACACATACCCAGTCATGTCTAACCACAGAAATCCTGTTTAGCAAAGACAGACAACCTCCCAGGGTGCTACTTGGTGCTTGCTGGGATGTCACAGCAGAGTTACTCTCCCTCTCCACCGCTTTGGGAAACCACACCTAAAAATATACAGTTTCTTCCATGGATGTAATTGAGAACTGATAATATTCATCCTGCAGAGGAAGCCCAGACCAGTGGCCATTCCTCACTTAGTTCCTGGTTCAGGCTTATTTGGGTAAGACTCCATATGATAAAAGCCATGTTTTCAGCTGCATTTGACACGGCTCACGGTGCCTCTCCACCCAAGCAAGACTTTCAGCAACAGAAAATTCTGTTCCCCAAACAACGCTGGCCACCCCAGATGGATGCTTGGCCACCACAAAGAAGTCTCCATAGCCTGTGGGTCTTCCCTCCTTTAGAGCCTTTTACCAAAGGACTGTGGAGCTCTTACTGTCCCCAGGGAAACAATTCCCTCATAACTACCATGTGGTAGAACTGAAATACAATTGCAGACACATCCATTAAAACCAGAGTCAAATAAGGGAACACTGATATTTGCAGCTGACCTGTTCTGTCCTAAACCTTAGAAATCCTCTCTTCATCTGGAAATACTCTGCTTTGTGGCATTTTGAGGGTTAGTTTAAAACAAAACGAAGAATGAAACAAACACACGTCTTGTAAGCAGACAAACACAAAAGGTACTATGAGCCCTGTACCATGATGATTCTGTAAATCCTGAAATGCCCTGCAGCCATCTCTCCTTGGGATTACCCAACCTAAGGTAAGGTCAGGCCTGGCCATTATTTTGATGGATTGCAATCATGGCAAATGTAGGTATCTCAATAAAATGTGTTGACAACAGGGTGGAAAACACAAATAGGTCCCTCAGGATGGTGAAACGAAAGTGCTGTGCTCCCAGAATAGCCAGACCTCTGTGAAGCCTAGAACTAAGTTTCTAGCTAGAAAACCACAGTTCTGAATAAGCTAGGGGTGATGGGTCCAACCTGCTCCCAATCCCAACACCTGGACTCAGCAATGGGTAGTTTTCATGGCATGGAGCAAACCCATCACACTAGGAAGGTCTCTTTGCAAGCTGCTGAGGTGTTCAATCCTTCAATAACACTTTATAGGATGACTGCTTGATCTGCACTGTGGGAGAGACTGCAAGGGAGTAGGGGTATGAGAATGTCATAAAGCTGACTTCTGAAACTGGAAATTATATTCAAAGCACACACGAACAAGAGCTCAATTTCAATAGCACCTGCAGGTTTTATCAGCGCTTGCAAAGCTCCATCAGAGTTTTCCTCTGACAAGTTGCTTACAATAATGAAAACAACCTACCAATATCCCTCAACACAGAACAATGTCAATATTGACACTCCTTGTTAAAGCTTTGATATTTGTTCTCTTGATACTCACACCGTGCTTTTTTAGGGCAGATTAAGCATTTTTGCTAAATGCTGGTTAAATCAACAGGAAAGCAAAAGAGCACCCCTCTTGTGTGGGGGGGTGGAGGGCAATATCTTTTTACTTATTTAAAAAATAAATATCTTAACTGCAAAGAATCATAGAATGTTTTGGTTTGGAAAGGATTTTAAAGGTCATCTAGTCCAATATCCCTGCAATGAGCAAGAACATCTTCAACTAGACCAGGTTGCTCAAAGCCCCATCCAACCTGACCTTGAATACTTCTAGAGCCACCACCTCAGTGGACAACCTGGGCTAGAATTTCACCACTCTCATTGTAATGAGTCACATGGCTTCCAGCTGCTACCTGACACCTAATCCTCTTATCATCTCCTGCTCCACTCTTGGAAATACACTTTGTAATATCATTTTTATCATCCCAAACTGAATATCGCTTTTGATCAAGACGGAAATTTCCTCTCCCTCCCCAACTCCGTCTCCCAGAAAGCTGGAAAGTTTAATGAACCATTTCACTGGAAAGCAGCCCCAAAATCTAATCCTACATCAGCCACCATTATCTGCAACCTCAAGCAATATTGTGTAGCCTCTGTTTTCTCCCCCATAAACGACAGCCAATGCAATGCACAAGACGCGGTGAGATTTGATATTTCCACTGCGCTTTGGAAAGGGAATGTTGAAAAGATGTGAAGCAGGAGCTGCATCAGCTCTGGGACCAGCAAACCAAGGCTGCTAAATCCTGTGTTGAGCCCAGGCTCCCTTCCCCCAAGACAGTTGTCTTTCCTGGAACAAGTTTCAGCTGAACACTAAGAGCTGCTTGCAAACACGCAAACCCAACTCTGCAAACAGCAACTGTGCCAGGAAAAAGGCCTTTCCCAGTTTTCCCCCCGCTGTCAAAGTTTAGATGATTTGAATAAAAGCATGCATAAAGTTCTAGATGACTAAATAGATGTATGCTTTCTTTATAACAGCTCCTAAGGATGCTTGCATTAAGAAGACACTTTAAAAACCTGCGTGTTTGTTACCTGCTTTCAGATCTCTTTAAAAGCCATTTGGTAGGATCCTCACCCCGCTGGGTGCTCACAACTGCAAGAAACCCTTCTGTTTGTACCCAAGATGGTCTCAGCAGGAAGGGGCACGGCTCCAGGTCTGGGTATTAATTTACCTGCTGCTTTAGCTCATCAAGAAACACTCACACCTTGCTCTGTAATGGATCACGCAGAGACCAAAGTTTGCAGCTAACTGCCTGTTCTGCACTTGCTGTGCTAAAACCCTCACTGAACAGAGGGAGGGGGAGTCAAAACAGGGGTTTGTCCCTTTGAGGGAGAAAGGTGATGACTAAGACAAGGAAATCTGAGCTTTGCTCATCCATCCCCAGGGAGCTGTGTAGCTTTTCCTGCCTTCTCTTTCCCCTTTGGGCAATGGATACCCCCAAGGCCACTGTAGGTCTGTAAGAAACACTGAGCTGGACATCGGGTAATGGTTTTAAACTAAAAAAAAGGTTTAGATTTGATATAAGGAAGAAGTCTTTTTCCCAATGAGGGTGATAAAACACTGGAACAGGTTGCCCAGGGCAGTGGTAGGTGCCTCATTTCTGGAAACATTCATGGTAAGATTGGACAGAGCTCTGAGAAACCTGATGTAGTTGGAGATGTCTCTGCTCACTGCAGGGGAGTTGGACTAGATGCCCTTTAAAGGTCCTTGCCAGCCCAAACTATTCTGTGACTCTGCCAAGTGACAAAAGCATGGATAACCATGTCCTGCTCCTCATGTCAAGTTGCAAGAAGAATCAGAGGGTGTTGCCCCAAGATACGTGCAGGAAGCACTTGTCTCCCTCCACTGGACACAGCTGATGCATCAGCATCACAAGGAAGTGACTGGGCTGCCCTGTGCCCCCAGCAGTACAACCTAGCTCAAGGGAAGTGTTGTACCAAACCTGAGCACCTGGCAGGAGTGACACATTAATTTTGGCCAAAAGGGCCTTTCCTGAAACAAAAGTCTTTCAGTGCAGTCACAAACCACAGCTTGAGACAGATTAAAGGGGTTGTGTCCTCACAGTCCTGCTCTCCCTTTCCTCTGTCTTGTCATCTCCCTCATAGCAGCCCGGGTACATAGAACAGCTCCTGAGCTCCTTCATTTGGTGGCACTACCTGGCAACATCCTGCTCATGTGGGATGGAAAATAACACCCCAGAGAACTGCCTAGCTTTTGGCAGAAAATCAATGGGACTTGGGTACAATGAGAAATAAAACCTTTGCTAAGCAAGTGTTTGAAGATCGCTGTTGGAGCCTGGTCTCATTCATCGGGCCCCCATTCCTCTCCTGCCTAAGCCTATTCCACCAGCCACAATGCAAAATCTGGGAAAAAAAGTTACAAAGCAGGAGCATGCATGTGAGGCAGGAGCATGGACGTGGGGCAGGAGCATGGACGTGGGGCAGGAGCATGGACATGGGACAGCAGCATGGATGTGAGGCAGGAGCATGGATATGGGGCAGGAGCATGGACATGGGACAGCAGCATGGATATGGGGCAGGAGCATGGACATGGGGCAGGAGCATGGACATGGGGCAGGAGCATGGATGTGGGGCAGGAGCATGGACATGGGGCAGGAGCATGGACATGGGGCAGGAGCATGGACGTGGGGCAGGAGCAGGGATGTGAGGCAGGAGCATGAACGTGGGGCAGGAGCATGGACATGGGGCAGGAGCATGGACATGGGGCAGGAGCAGAGCATCCCCAGCACTGCATCCCAGTCTCAGCCCCAGGTCTTTCCATGGAAAAGAGCCTCGTGTCAGCAGCCAGGCAAAAACAATCAACCCTTTAATACCACAATCCACAAATAGTCATTTAAGCAATAAAGCCTGAAGTCCTGTTTGAAATCGAAGTCTAAGGAGGAATCAGGCTTTGCAGGAGCAGATGGGTTTCTGGCATCCCACTGCATCCACCCAGCGCTTCGGGGATGACGCAGTGTGGCTTGTCCTCCAACAAAAGCCGCACAGAAATACCTTTACACAAAACACCAAGCCCAAAGAACTCCCATACATCGTGCAGGCAGAGGGAGGCTACCCACCATCACCCATTTTTGGGGTGGAAATCAACCTTTTGACCTCAGTCCTGAGGAACTGTCATTATGCTGATTCCCCTGGGTCAATTTTCTGCTCCAAATGACTGAAGTATCACTAGGTTTTTGCCAAGCAAGACCCCCAGCACCCATCTGAGGCACATAATGATAGAAAGAGCAGTCGAAGCACCAAGCGACATGGGAAGACCTCTCGCCTCTACTTGGGAGTTGCAAGGCACACAGGGAGCTCATTAAAAAAAGATCCTCGTGAACTGAAGGACTTCAGCCTGCTGAGACATGGGACCTTGCTGCTGATCTGAGACTAAACCCTGCTCTCCTAATTTGGAGTCGCTGACAGATCACTGAGGCTGTATCATTATCCAACAGCTTCTAAATTATAGCCAAGATCCAGTGCAGCAACTCCAGGTCTAGGTGTTAGCACTTGCCAGGCTCCTAACTCATAATTAGATACATAGGGAATATCTTCCCCAAGGCTGAGGGCTGCTATAAATCTCAGCTCTTTATCTCTGCCTGTCCCCTTTTGAAAACCTAAAATGAAAGTATATACGAAAAGATGGGATGTGTCAAAATAGTCTGCATAAACACTGAGTGATTTACCAGACAGTCTGTTTGCCTGACTGTCAAAACCACCGGGCTTTATATATGAAACAGTGCATGCAACTGAAGTTATTTGCAAACACTTCGTTATGTCCCTCTATAGCTATTTGTACATGTAATTTTATAATATAAAACGGCGGAGATTGTACACTGAATTGGGGTAATTGCCCTCTAATTTGGAGGGTAATTGCACGTAGCAATTAAGCAACTGCGGATGCATTCTTGCACGTGTGATTATGGAAGTTGGGCCCTTTGTTTGAGGTTTGGGTTTGCTTTCAAGAGCTCTCCCTCTAACCGTGGCAGGCGTGAGCAGAGCTGGGAAATCAGAGGCTGCTGGGTGCCCACCTTGCAGTGCAGCATCTGCTGGGATGAGCCACTTCACCCCCTTCCCAGCTGCCCCCAAAGCCACAGCTCCATTTTGGCACACCCTCCAATGGGGAACCACCATCTAAGCATTTGTGGAGTGCTCTGGGAGGCACTGGGGGGGAGGGAAAGGCAGGGAAAGAGGGCTGCTGCCTCCCAGCTCTCCCCCTCGCTGACACCTGCCCAGAAATCACGTGCAGGACTGCAAATTAAAGCATTTCAAATACTCGTTGCTAGAAATCCAAAATCAAGCCAGATGAAGGCTTGCAACTGGGAGTGTTTGGATATTATTGCTCTGGAGAGACCACCCAGTTGCATCTCTACAAAACGAATGTGAGATTTTTAAGTGTTGCTCCAGCACTTATTCCCCAGGCGGGGTGATTTCATTCCTGCTGTACTTAAATAATAGGGGCTAAATACATTTTTAGGCAGAGCATCAAACTCGTGATGACATCTGTGGTTAAGCACGTAACTGCACATGAGGATTTGGAGACTTGTTGCTTTTATCCCCTGTTCTTTCACAAAAGTCTTTGAACAACAGAGCAGAAACAAGCCCTTGTGATTCTGCAGAGCCTCTTTCTCAAGTCAAAACTTCACCCCACCTTTGGGGACCTCAATGGCCAGGGTTTGTCCAGGCAGAGATGCCCCATCCAAGCAGTTGGATGCAGGGATGGCTAATTAGAAGCATCTATTATTGCAAAATGTTTTGGTTCTTAGGCCAGATCAGGTAAATTGGGGCACAGGCAGCGCAGAGAAAGCAAAGGTGTAACGCCAAGGGAAGATATTCCTTGGAATTTTGTTTTCTGTCAATAGATTTGGCTTATCCCACAGTAAAAGAGCTCCAAGTTTTTGAGTCAATCAATGGCTGTTAATCTATTATCTCAGCATATATTGCCATGGCAACCTGCAATGATGCCATTGACAACCACTCTCAAAAGGACAGGAGGCTTTAAGTCATTTTCTTTTAAAATTAAAAAAGGAACTTTAATATTAAGAAATACATCCTCCCTGCTCACCAGGGATGACAACTCAGGGCTTCTATATTCACACCATGACTCACACTTCACAGCTTCCACGGACATCTGTGTAGCAACCCCCCCTCCCCACCAATAGATCTCTTTTTTAACTTGGGTTTAAGTTAGTAAATGATAATAAGAAAATTATTCCAAAGAATTAGATCCTTATTAGAATTTTCCCCCAAACAGATGGCAAAACCTGTTTTGTCAAATGTAAGGAGTGTGTTTCAGGAGTTCTTACTACCAGCTTGGGGAAAGGATGTGATCATGGTTTAGTTCTTCTAAATAACTTCCCTGATACTTTAAGTCAAACAGGGTGGGTCGGAGAAGGACCCAGAGAAGGACATGGAGCATCCCAGCTCCTCACAAGACCACAAAACCAGGCAGATCCTGCAGAGGGAAGACGGAGCCAAGTGAGATGACCGTGAAATACTGAGTGTCCACACACACATACATGCACGCAGAGCTGATGAGATTAATCTCTTGGCGCAAAGGGAAGGATCTCTCAGGAAAAGGTTTAGTAAATCATTCCTCTGGCCAGGCAGAGTGATCCAAGGAGGTTTGGCCAGGTCACCGGCTGGCCTGGTGTGCAGCAGGACAGAAACGTTGCCAGCAGTTAATCAATTTTTGGAAGCAGAGCATTTTTGACTTGAACTCAGAGGGTCACTTCTATATTTTATTTAAAGAAGAGATCATTTTAGTTATCCATTAGAAAAATCCTATTTTGTATCATTTCAGCTAAGGACAAAGCCAAAAATGTAATTACATTTCTCCCTTCACATCACTAACTGTATCTGTCTCCCCCAAAAAGGTTTTAGTTTTTTAACAAAACCATCAGGGAGATCAATCAAAAGCATTTAATGCTGTGGTGCTTCTGCAGTTCATGTTTAAATGCACTTTGGGTCACAAACGAGGCAATTTGGACAGCAGAGCTCAAACCAGTTTAGTAATAGCACACAAAAAAGGCCTAATTTCTTTTTCTGGTTGTTTTTTTGGGGGAGGGCGGTGTTGTGGGTTTTTTTGTTTGGTTTGTTTTTGTTTGTTTTGTTTTGTTTTTACACAGATACATACTCCTCCTCAGCTACACCCAAGAGAACAAAATCAAAATCAAGCCAGGCCCGACAAGCACAAAGTCACAGATCCAAAAAGGGCACGGCTGCCGCCTGCCTGTGCAGAGGAGAGCCTGAGAAATTGCAGATCACCCATCCAAACTCCCAGAGCTGCTGAGCTGCTGCCTGTCCGTGTGTGACCAGCCCCGAGGATGCCACCTCGGGCAGCACCTCTGAAATGATGCTCCTCCATCCCCCCAGTTCACCAGGAGACACCTCCAGGCTTCCTTTGCACCACCACATCAAGAAAATGCCTTGCTCCACAGAGGAATTCCTTAAAGGAGAGGTTGTGTTTTCTCCGCCAGACCACGAGTTTCCAAACAGGCATATAGTTGTTAAGATTATTTTTTTTCCTTGAATTTGAGGTGTGCATTTATAAAAGCATTAAGCAGGCCATTTATTTGGCTTGTAACAGCAGTGACTACTCTTTGGCATGAAAAATGGCCCCTTGTGGGCTGAGCACTCTACACACAAGCTACCAAGAAAGTGTCTCAGCAGCCAAAACTTGCAGCCTCTGTAACGGAAAATATTAGAGCTTAATTGCAAGATTAAGGTATTTCCAACTGCACTCCTGAAAACCAAATAGAGGGCAAGTCTTGACCAGATTCCACAAATCACTAAGTAAAATATGCAGCAAGTTCTGAAATGACATTTAGAACACAATCATTTGTTCTCTCCCATTCTCCTCGGGAGCCAGCATGGGGTCTCCAAAGAGCATGGGAGGAGGAAGTGAAATCACGTACGTTCATAAATATTTTCCCCACACACAGTGAAGTTTTGAAAGGCTTTCATAGCAAGCCTGGAAAATTCATTTCCTTCCAGGCAGAGGAACGAGGGTAAGGCAGCCTCTCCTTGTGGAGTGCAGAGGTTTAAGGAACAGCAATAATCATGTGGCGATGCCGTTCCCAGCTTTTTCACGTGCATCTGCTCCATCCCACTGTCCTCATCATCCTGTGACACTGCCACCAGCAGAAATGCTTTTCAGAGCTCATGATTTTTAAGGTCTCCTCCAGGGAGAGAGCAATGTGTGTCCAACACAGCACAGCACACCTGGCAAGCCACAGAGAGCTTCAGTACCAGAACAGCAGCACCTCAATTCATAATCTACACAGGGTCCTCTGAGATTTATCAGCAGGGACATTTCAAATATGCTTTAAAATCTGCTGAGTCTACTAAGATTGGGCCCCAAGTGCTTTTCTATTGATTCTGCTTGACATTTCCAAATACCACAATTCCAAATTTAATTCACTGGTAATTGGAAAAACTGTAATGCATGTAAATGGACAAGAAGATGTGGGAAGTCCAAAAGGTCAAGCATCAGGAAAACGTGTCCCCAAGAACTAAATGATGCTTGTTTGTGTTCCTGTCACCCTCTTCTACTTGAATAATCAAAGCTTGGAGTTGAGCAGTTTTCTCAGCAGGATGGAGGAAGAAAGGCAATAAAAAAACACAACCACTCTAAACCATGGAACCGGTTCAAAAATCACTGTTTCAAACTCCATCACTGACCAGAATTCAAATACACCATAGAGATGAGTCACTTAATCAGCAGATTACATGAGCAAGTGGGAAACTCAGGGAAGAATTAATTTGAAAATGCTCTCAGTAGAAGAAAATTATCTCTACCTAGAAGTCAGGTTTCTAAGATTACCTTTCTGCTACATCACAGCTTCTCCTTGCCAGCCAGTTGAAGGGGAAGCAGTGACAGAGAGAAAAGCTTATAGATGCCTAATTTCAAACCTGAGATCCAGCCTGATGATGGAGGGTTGTTGGCAGGTGCCAACTGGGCTCTCTTCTTTACTGACCCGAGAAAACCAAGCTTCTCCTTCAGAGGAACCAAGGGCTTCAGTGACAAGAGATGGTGCAGGACCATGCAGGGGATGCTTACCCAGCTCTTTGCATAGAGCCCTGAGCTGCAGCAGAGCTCAAGGTTCTCTGTGTTGATGGGGAACCAAGCCCTTTTGGGCAAAGACCATTCGTATGCTATACAAAGTACGCTATGACAAAATCCCCATATTTCTTCACGTCCTAGAGAATAAAACATGCACATTTTAGCTGCCAGCCTGACCTGCATTGCCCCCAGCACGTGAGCAATCACTGATGGTCTGACACCCCGGTGTGTTTCAGCACAAAGGGTAAGAACATGACAGAAGTGCAGTGCACAAAAAAAGCATGAGCACAATTTATAGCCAGTCTTACACTGATGAAGGACAAGCATCCATTACCACATCCCAAACAGAGAATCCTCCATCCACCCACAGCAGTACATGTGAAAATACTTGGTAACTCCTTGGTGCAAGGGACATCTTTTGCATTACACTCTAGACCTTCAGACCATTCAAGGTTTGCAGAAGAAACAACTGATTTTTAAAAAGCTCTTTTGCCAGTGTACTCTGGTATTTCAAGAGTTAACAAGCCAGCAGAACCTAGCCTGAACTAGAAGTGAGGGAGGGAAGAAAGCAAGTCTCTGGCCCTTGCAATCACAAACTAGCCTTAAGCCCTCCAAAAGGAAGTAAAGACATTCCTAAAATTCTTTGAGGATGAGAAGCAACTTGCCAGCCAAATCAGAAGTCCATTTCTCCAGTCTTTATGCTCTTAATGGCAAATCCCACATGAGCAATTTTAAGAGCCTCTTTTACAATGGAATTTTTCTACCGAGTGGCTGCAGCACATCTAGGACTTGTCTCATGTTTACAGAAATGTACTTTTCTCCTTTGGGTCTACTGAAAAAGCTGCTGTCAAACGACCTGAGGAAGGAATGTAGCACAACCCAATACCATCATGCAATTTCCAGTGATTGTTTCTGTTACAATACTGAAAGGCACAGAAGAAATGTCTGGATAACTGTGGTGATTCCCTAAAGACAAGTTACAAAAGAGATGCTGAAGAGATTTTATGTAAAGGGCCATGGAGGGAAATAAAGTCACCTATTAGCTTTCATTTTGATTACATGTTTTAACCACAATCCAGATCCCACTTTGAAA
Organism: Nicator chloris; assembly: GCA_013400495.1. Lineage (NCBI taxonomy): Eukaryota > Metazoa > Chordata > Aves > Passeriformes > Pycnonotidae > Nicator > Nicator chloris. The sequence goes on from WAAE01016857.1 coordinate 50,796, forward strand.
TAAAAAATGCTTTTGAGCAGATTGTCCCAGGAAGTTGAAATCCTGCCTGTTTCACAGGTGGGAAGCAATAAATTAACCATGTGCTCTAGGACAGGTCTTTTCCTTCCTGGTTTTCTCACACCATAGGAAAACTAAAACACTTTGGACCACAGTGTGCACATGGAGTGAAAGAAGAACTTATCCTACATCCACATCCAAGCTTTCTGAATAAACTGAGCTCAACAGCTCCATCCCAGAAACTTTCAACTTTCTATTTGGATGCCATTTAGTTCCCATAGTGACCTGGCTCCAATATTACATAAAAGAGTATAAAGTAATATTCTAAGATTCAGCATGGTACTCCCAATTTCCTGACCTCAGATAGGTGGGGATCTCCACTAGCACCATCTCTGATGCTGGTCCCACGTATTTAGATGCTGATGTATCCAAATAAGCAGATGGGGCTGCCCTTGTCTGGGCACTTTCAGAGATACCATGAGTCTTTAGAGGGATTTATCACTGGAAATACAACAAGATTCAAGACAAGAGAAGACTCCAGGGAGATCTTACTGCAGCCTTTCAATGTACAAAGGAGGTTTACAGGAAAGGTGGAGGAAGATTTTTTACTGAGCCTGTAGTGATAGGACAAGGAGAAATGGTTTTAAAATGAAAGATGTTAAGTATAAATTAGGAAGAAATTCTTTCCTGTGTGGGTGGTGAGGTACTGCAACAGGTTGCCCAGAGAAAATGTGAATGCCCCATCCCTGAAGGTGTTCAAGACCAGTTGGGATGGGTTGTGGAACAACCTGGTCAACGAAAGGTGTCCCTGCCCACGACAGGGAGGGTTGGAACAAAAGGATCTTTAAAGGTCCCTTCAAACCCAAATCTTTCAAATAGTCCTCCATAACCTGTAACGTGATCATTTTAGGCTCCAGTCAAACCCTTTCCTTTCGCCTCAAGAGCTTCATCAGCAAGATGCAATAATCACTTGTTTTGGTCCACATGCTTGAGCTGAAACACGGGAGAGGTGCCTGCAGGAACGTACAAAGGACTGGCAGCTAGAGAGAGATGAGCCAACTACAACCCTGAACACATCATTTCACTGCCTCCCCTTGCTCAGATTTACCTGGGGACACAGGCATGCAAACTATTCCCACGTCTCTAATAAAAAGGTACTTTATGTGACATTACTGTACACTCCTGCTAATCAGCAGAAACACAGATGGAAGACATGACACCAGTAAATTCCATTTCCACTAAAGAAAATAAAAAGTTCCAAGGCAATGTGAAAAGCTTCACAGTGACAGCAGCCAGTTGAGAAATAAAACCACTAATCTTCCCACTAGGTTGGAACACGTGGATCCTAGTGCTCTTCAGACAATTTCCCTGAAGTTTGGTAAGGTGTTCCAGCCATCTGAGAAGAGCAAACAAAGATTTGGATAACTTTTTGGAGGGCGCAGGACAATCTGCTTCCACACCAACAAGCAGGTGAACACTCCTGTCCTAGGCAAGGCAGCAGCACAGAGGGGAATCCCTCCACCTTTATATCTTTCTTTGGGAGCAAAGAAAAGACCATAGGAAAGTGTCAGCCCACGCTGCTTGTATGTATTTTCTGTGGCCACCGTGACACAGGGCAAGCTTTTCAATATAATAGTTTAGTAGAGTATTCACTTTCTTTTCTTTAATTCACTTTCTTTTCAATAAGCCCAGGAAAACACAACCTACTGTTCTGGCTATATCCTGGGAGCTCTGGTGAGCACTAAGAGATGCACTCTTCTTGGTGCTGAATGAGAACCAGAGAATAAAACTGCTGATCAGCCCCATCCATCTCTACAATGGCCCCTGCTTTGCAAGAGTGAGGCAACTGCTGAAGAGTAAAACAAGTGATGAGGGATGAAACAAGTGGTAAACAACAAGTGATGAAGGGTGAACCAACCCCAGCTGGGATCAAAGCACAGCTGGAGAAGGCAGTTCCCCACCCGAAGGGCAGGTGATGTGGGGAACCCCTTCTCAGAAGGTTCCCCATGTTTTAAGAAGAACCACGTGCACTTGCTTGTTCTGCTGTTTCTCCTCTGTCATCTTTCAGCAAAAGGTGGGGTCAGACCACCAGGCTGGGTGAGTTTTTGTTCTGGCCTAGTCTGGCCATTGTCCTGTTCCTATACTGGGTGTTGTCAACCTAAAAAGTTCATTTAAAAATAATTCAAATGTTACAAGACCCAAGCAGCTACTGACCAACCAAATGCAGTGTGTCATTGACTGCAACTTTGCTCTTGATTTCCATCCCCACCCATCCAGACAGCCTGCATTTCTTTTCATGTTGGGATTTGAGAAACCCAATCCCTCTCAACAACTGCCCTGAGCCCAGAAGTGCCATTTGGAGCCAACAGCTGCTGAGAAAAGAACACAAAGCCATCTTCCTGCCAGAGTCCTTCCCTGATATCCTTGCAACCATTTCCCAACAGACAGAGATTTTGTACAGGCTTTTTATCTCTTTGCTGGTATTTTCCATCTTAACAACTTTTTCATGTTTTATGTAGCAAGGATGCCTCTGCCATTTAAAGAGGGAAGCATGCAGTAGTAATTATTCATTAACAACACATCATAAGTGACCTTTACACTGAAGCAGAGGAAGCCACGTGCCTGCCTGGCTGTATTCTGGAAGGGCCAAGTGTTTCAAAGGGAGTAAAGATTTTCATGCAGGATAGTCAGCCTAAGTTATCTTGAAAAGGTGCCTCGTTCTTGAGAGAACAAAAACTGTTTAAAACATCACAGATTAAGTATCCACAAGTCAATATACAGTTCTGAAAAATCTAATTGGAAAGGAGAAGTCACCATAGTGCTTGGTCCAAGCTGGCATCTCACAACCCCCTTCCATCTCAGCATAGTGAGAAATTAATATTTTCTCTTCCTTGCTATACAAAGTACAATTTCTAGACTGGACAACTGATGGGGAACTAGCTGTCTCACCATGAAATATGAAGAATATTGATGTTTCTACTGAAAAGTAGTTCTACAGACTGAATCAAAATCCAAGGCACACCTACAAGCCTTGCAGCAAGAGCTGGAGCACTTTGCAGCAGCTGTTTTAGTGGGATATGCAGGTTAGTTTTGCTCATACAAGCCACACATCCCTAATGCAGCAAAAATATAAATCCTGGTTTTGCAGAAGGAGGTAATGTAGCTCTTTTATTCCTGGAAGAGCACGAGTCCCACCTCTGGTTTGTGTTTCAGGCGTACATGGATGAAGGCAGGAAGCAGAGCACCATACAAGCAAGTGAGAAGCAGAGCCAACACACACACAGAATCCAGGCACCAGAATCATTTGCAAAGCAAAACTAACGTACATCACTTTATGCATGATTACATTTTCAAAAGCAAGAAGTGTTAGGAAATATTTTTGAAGACAGTCAGTAATGCTTTGCAAGAATCGCTGACTCAAGCCCTTGATCTGGCCGTTTAGCTGATGACTGGAAAACAGCCCCAGCTATGTTTATTCTTTAGACAAAGTCCAGCTAAAAATTCATCCAGGCTTAAATAATCTGTGTAACAATGACCTCAAAACCCCAAATACAACAGTGCATTGCATGCAGGTTTCCCAACAGGATAAAGCATTGTCGGGGCTCACACCCAGCTATCCGCTTTCCACTCAGTCTCCCAACACTGCGTTTTCATCTTTAGGCCACTCTGGGAAGTAATGCACTATTTCATTTCCATTTGCATTTCAATATGGCCCCAAGGGCTTTACATACATCTGGTCCTCACTGTGTTAAGATTCTTCCCAAACACCATATTGCCTAAACATGGTGAGACAAAGGATGTGCTGCATTTTGAACAACTTCACGCTTCGGCTCTCGGCCAGAACAGTGAGCAGAGCATCCTGCATCCTACCCCGTTTCACTTTGCAGGTCTCCATGCCAGCACTGCTTTACAAACAGCAGCAAATGTCACCATCCCAGTTATCTCAGGTGGGGAGAGCCGGAGGAGGAGGCACAGCTCCAAGCTCAAGGTTATACATCAAGTCAGGAGTGAGCCACCAGGAATATTTGACTCATCCATGTCAGAAGATCCCAAACTTTCCGTGTTACCTAAACAACAAAAGCCTAAGGGAAGACACTATAACGGGTCTGCTGAGCACAGCTTGGGAACTACAGATCTTACACACAGGCTGGGAGCTTTTTATTCATCACCTTGCTGTGAGTGCTTCCCTCTCTTCCCCCACACAGCCCAACTCAGCAGCAGTTTTGCTCCCATCATGCCTGTCACCTTCAGTGGGAGAGGACTTCATATCTTTTTAAGACATTCATACTTTTGTGCAGTATTATTATTTAGGATCTGTGAGCAATTCCAGAGAGCAAAAACCTGGTTTTTTTCCAGACTGAGGAGTGTTTTTATTCGTGCTTTCGGTGTCTCCTGCCCCAACACTGGCCCTAATTCCCCTGGCACACCCACCATCCTGGGGCTGAGCACAGGCAGAGATGATAAATGAGACCAAGTGCCTCAGACCCGCCATGAGGCTGATTAACCCTTTCTTCTCCTTGGAGAGCTCAGGTTGGGCACATCGATTTTGCTTGTGCCACCCAGGGGACTGGCAGTGCGGAGCTGGTCCCTTCTGCCCGGAACAGGGTCAGCATCCAGCTGCTGGAAAGCAGAGAACTGCAGACAGGAGGATCCTCAGACCCACTTTAAAATCATCTTAAAATAGGGTGCTGCCTCTCAGTGGAGCCAGCAGCACAAGCTTTGCCAAGACGCTGAAGCTTTCAGGCGCTCACTCCTCACATCGGTGTTTACTCCTACCCAACCACCCGCACGTCCCAGCCCCTTCCCAGCCTCCACCACCGACTGCTGAGCATCCTTTTGGCACAAGTGTCTCCTGCAAGGGCTCACTGACGTGGAGCATAACACACTTACCTCCCCATCTGTAAAATAAATATATAATTTTCGAAGCAAGGACGCACATCAAAGAGCACAGGATGCAGCACAGTGACTCATGCAACCAGCAAAGTAGAAGCTTGGCTGCGTCCATGCCTGCACAGGGCATTCTGCATCTCTTCCTATAATTAGTCCTTCAAATGCTGGAGGGGAAAGGAACAAATTCAAAGAGGTTTCACTTCTCAATTATTCACATATTTCCAAATCAAATGGTTGTCTGTCAGAGAGCAACATGCCATTGCCCTAGGATATCAAAATGCAAACTGAAAAGTCTCTCCAGGAACAGGATTTGCTTTCATTACATTTATATCACCTAATTCATTTTAAGATTATATATAATTAGTCTCTCCCTCCCTTCCCCACCCCAATCCAATATACTCTCCCAAGCAATTTCAGAACATGCCACACATGCCAATGGCACTTCTAAGGCAGCAATCTCTTGCCTTTCAAACAATACATGGAATTTTAATTTCTTTTTTTTTAGCATTTTCTTTCTTTGAATTGCCAAATCTTTCAGGTGTGCCTCAGTACCAATCTGCTTCCACAATATTCTTATTTTAATTTTTTTTTTCTTTTTGAAGCAAACACCTCTAAGGAACTTTTTATCTTTACTATTCATTTGCCTTCTGACTGTCTGAGATTTCAGTCTGCCATCCCTAATGTTTCACAGCCATTTTCCAGCACCATCAGACTCTGCATGCTACCTTCATTTGAATGTCTCCATTTTCATTTTAAATCCTCCTGATTCCAGCAAGTAAACCTGCTGTAAGGTTTAATTGAGAGCAAGCCAAACTGCCTGGATCACTTCCCTATCAACACATTATTACAGCATTGCTCCCAGCAAGGATACAATTTTCTTGAATCATGGAATGGTTTGGGCTGGAAGGGACCTTAAAAATGTTCTCATTCCAATTCCCTGCCATGGGCAGAGACATCTTTCAGTAGACAAAGTTGCTCACAGTCCAGTCCAGCCTGGCCTTGAGTACTTCCAGGGATGTGAACTAGAAAAAAGTGAGCCTTCTCATCCTGTAAAAACCCCCAGCAAACACATGAGGAAAGTCCTGAGACAGGCAAGGGTATTCTGACCAGCTGGGACTATAAAATAATTATTTTTTATTGTTAATCTTTTAATAGGGAAGGAGGAAGATCTTTCCCCTGAGGGAGAGGCACTGTTTGCTGCTGCTTCCTGCTCTGCTCCACGCTTCTGCTGAGATTTCCCTGAATTTAGGGGGAAAAATCACATCAATCATCAACCACTTTAGCACAGATGATGTTGGGGCTGGATGAAAAGCATCCCGTTTCTACCAGAGGTGAAACAGCACATTATCAAACACAAGGAATCTGCCTGGAGTGTCACCACTGTCATCCCAAACCACTTGTTGGGTTTAACGGAGATGAAATCGAGCGTTCCCCTACGGCAAGAAGATGCCACAGGGGTGTGATGAGTCTCAACAGTCTGGGTTCCCACAGCATTTTACTGCTTTGCACTTTCAGCTGCAGCCCTGTACCTCCTCTCTTCACTCTTTTGAAACAATGGATTTTTGATTTCTCAAGCAACGAAACAGGAAAACCAGTTTTGAGATCTTCTTCCACTTTCCAAAACCCAATGTACACAAAAACCCAAAAAGCAAAGGGATATTTCACCCAAATTCCACACGTGTCCTTGACCCTGGGCAGCTGGAACTTGGATCAGCTGTTTGGCACCAGGGCTTTGAGCACCTCTGAATGACCAAGGGAAAAACACCAGAGCTCTTAACTCTGTGGTTAACACACAGCCCTAAAGGCAACACCAGGGAGAAGATGAGCTCATTTTATCACAGAATAAAGGTGAAGGCAACCTCAAAGGAAGGAGCTGCTCTGTGCTGAAATAGAGACCAGCACTAACAGGCAGGGTCTGGATAAATACCCAAAGGAAAAAAAAAGCATCACAACCCCCCATGAAAAGAGAGAAAGCGAGAGAGAAAGGAGAGAAAGAAGGAGAGACAGAAGGAGAGAAGGAGAGAGAAAGAGAGGAAGGAAGGAAGGAAGGAAGGAAGGAAGGAAGGAAGGAAGGAAGGAAGGAAGGAAGGAAGGAAGGNAAAGAAAGAAAGAAAGAAAGAAAGAAAGAAAGAAAGAAAGAAAGAAAGAAAGAAAGAAAGAAAGAAAGAAAGAAAGAAATCATTATTTAATTCTATCAAGGAGAAAATGTGGCATCCTGCACTGCTTCCAAACAGAGGACCCAGGAGTCTCAAATCCCTCCATCCTGCCCAGCAACAACAGCTCTGAGTGCGAGGACATCGGGGACAGCCACCCTGCCTGGGAACATGGCACAGTGCCAGCTGCAAAGGCAGGAGAGGATGGGGAGGCAGCCTGGTGGGGAAACTGCTGCTGCTGTGAGGGCACCCTGAGTGCACCCCAACCCCTGTGAGCTGGGAACTCCTCTCCCTTCCCCAGAATCTGCCCAAAGGGGTCAGGGAGGAGCGTTTCTGGTTTGGCATGTCCACATATGCAGACAAGCACCAAGAGAGGAGGGGGTGATGGAGGGGTGAGGCAGCCTGGCTTAGGCACATTAGAAGGGGAAAGTACAGTGACAACTTACACCCACCATAGATTTATGTGGGTTTTTTAGCCTAATGAGTTCCCAGAACCACTTTGAAAAATTCCTCATCTCCTCGCACGGCCCTCGGCGCAAACGAGTCCTGCAGAGCCGCCTGTGACAGAGCTGGCTAACTCAGAGCAGGCCTCGTGCCAGCACCCCAGAAAATGCTGCTTTGCAAGGAATTTTGATTAATCTTCCTGCTTTTAAAACACTGATCAAGATCAGGAGCACCAGCTCCCATTTCTATTTTTTCAACTGGTTTTACTTCTTATTCTCCGACATTAAAACCACTTGTTCCCCTCACTGCAATTCCCCAGTAAGTCCCAGCATCTTATTTCCAGATTTCCTCAAGTTTTTTACAAGCTGCACACCTTTGACTGGGAAGCAAAAGTGCTGTTTGTTATCCCTCCCTCCTGGCTGGTCCTCAGGTATGACTGACATATCATCTCCAAGGGATTTTCCACATCATGGGCTCCCTCTTACAGCTGCAGCAGCCGAGTGCTGCCTGCAATGGGTTTGTGGCTTGTGCACACATGGAGCTGTTCCAGCAGAGCTGCTCGGGCTCCTGTTCCCTCTCAATACCCACAGGAGAGCGTGTTTATCCTGGAATAATACTGTTTTGTTTCAATTTAGCCTCGTGGATATATTGCAGTGAGATAAAACAGATTAAAAATTAATCTCCACCCCAGACTAGGAATATCTAGATGGATGCAGCCATTTGGGAGCAGCTATTTCACATTAAATGCACATCATGTTTTAATTTCAACAGCTCATCTGACCACATCTGCAGCAGCCACTTCCTAAAAGCTGCAGTGCTGAAAAGCAGGGAAGCTATTGAATTTCTGCAGATAGTTTCTCCATTCAGGAACTAGTAACACTTTAAACCAGGTAGGCAAACACAGGGTGTGCTGAGCCAGAGCATTACAACAGCAGTCCAAAGAGCTCTGCCCAGTGCAGCATCCAAGGAGCTGCTGGCAGCAGCACGAGGCAGGTTTGTGTCACTGGAGGAAAGCCTCACGTGGATGTGATTTCACACTGATTTCACTGATTTTAACCCACCTTCCTAGAGACACAAAGTCACTCAAGAACTCGAAGAGCACAGCACTCAGGACAGGGACATTATCTCCACTGCATTTTTTGTTTTAGCACCAAGATTTGCTGTTTGCATCCAAATTCCCACATTCCTCCTGGGTCCCCTTCTGCAGGGCATCATCCTGCTCATCATGGAGGAGAGTTTGCAAACCAGAAAGCCACTGCCTTGATTTTATCTGTACTGGAAATCTCTCATGCAGCTCCAGGGATGCCCTCTGTGTTTCCCTGTGCTGAAGCTGTGCTGGATCTGGGTCTTCACTTCTAACAATGGTCCCCATGAAGGCCAAACGTGGTGAGAGCTGCTGCAGAACACAAATTCAAAGCCTTCAGGAATGCTGACTATCTGCTCTCCACAAAATCTTTGTTGCAAAAAGCTGCAGACAGAAAGATCAAAGCACATGTGGAAGTCCCCACTGACCTGAGCAACTCCAGGAGGGGTTTCTAAGTGCCTCAGCAGATATTTCCCTTGGATTTTAGAAACAGGGCTGAGTCAATATCATGTGCTTTTGGGAAATCCCTCCTTGCAAACCAGCTGCCTAAGGGCTGGCAAGAACAGAGCTCATTGCAGCAGTGTTAGAAAGCCAGCAGCTCTTTCTCTTGCTTTTTAGCACACAGGGAAGTCCAATGAATCTGCAAGGTGTTTTCTGGGGTACAACAGGAATCCCAAACTCAGGGCATCCTCAGTAATAGATTAAGGAACGACCCTTTTTTTTTTTTTCCCCAGAGGAATCCTCTGCATCAGCCAAATGAGCATTCCAGATATTTTCTTCAATGCTACATTACCTCATATCACTATCCTAGGATGGAAGATTTCTTCATGATCACAGGATGAAAGATTGCTATCTCCTGATTCTTATTTCCATCTTCCACTTCAAGAGGAAGGACACAACTTCTCCCCACACTATCTTCTCCTGCTGGACTAGCAGAAGAGCTCAAGCAGATGGTTTTCAACTCAAACTCCATGATGCGTTAGGTTTCTTGGTCCCATTCCTTCAGCAGAGCTTTCTGTTTGTAGCAACAACCTCTGCCACATCACGGGCATCCCTTCAGGATTTGGAACTGATTTACCCAGTATTATTTTGCTGCTCATCCAACCTGCTGTTTCCAGCTCTACTAACTGCTAAGCAATCTTAAAGGCTTAAGTAACCTCTTATCTTGGAATGGATTTTAAGGATCCAGCACAAAAAAAGACAGGTTGTGGGTATCAGATCAAATTCCTCTGTCCATGTTATGTAGAAGGTTAAATTAGTGCATCACAGTTCTCTTCAACAACCTTAACACCTACAGAATCTCAAGCCCATCACACTAAGCTTCTGCTGGGTAATTCCTTTTGTCATCCTGACTCTTCCCTGAACGGTCAGCCTATGGCTGAGTATCCCACAGCAAGTCTCAAGCACTCAGATACATCGTAAATCCTGCTGAAGATAACACCTCTCCAGCCCTGTTTGACCAGGGCAATGGAGTAGGTTTCACTGCTTGCAGTTTAGTCCTGTTTTCAAAATGTGCTTGCTGGAAAGAAAGTGAGAAATACACATCCCGCCCTCCGAAAATGAGATATTTTGGAAAGTAAAGCTCAGGGCTCATTAGAAACGAGCTTCACGTAATCACAAAGCATTCCTCCCAGCTGGCCTTGTAAAATGTCATGGTTAATCCAGCCTCATTGCAAGTGGATATTTTTTGATAATGCATCAGGTGCAAAGCAGTAATTTCCTCGTGATGAAGCTGAGTTAGGAGGGGCTGCAGCAAAGGCAGCCCCAGCAGAGCAGACCAGGATTTCTTTCCAGTCTATCTCCCTCTGGGGAAGAGGGACACATGCCACTGATTTTGCACATGGGCATTTCATGGGGTAAAGATCATTCCTTGCCTGTCTCACAGGGACAAGCAGACCATGATCTGCCTCTTTGGAGCCACTGCTCAAGCAAGAGGGATTTCCCACAGCTGCCTTGTGTGGCACAGACCTGAGCCCACCTCTGTCCCCTCCCCTGGGTAAACCACACCCCACACTCCTGTGTGAACAAGGTAAGATAATGGGACAGAAAGGGAGATGAAGAGGTGAGCAATTAAATTCATTATATGTATTTTTCCTCAACCAAAACAAACCACTCCATTGTTACTGGTGGGATGAGTGTGTACTTTACATTCCCCACTGAACAATTGCTCTGTTTCAAGAGGATGAGAGATTCAGAAGGTGAAAGAGATATGGTCCTCATGAAAGAGATACTGTCCTTGAAGGGTGATTGCAATGATGTGTGCCCACGAGAAAACACCTCCCTTAAAAGCAGGATTCCAACTATAATATCCAGTGATATAACTACTTCCATTATAGGGTCAGAGCCCAGCCGAGGGTGACACCTCTGTAACTAAAGGCAGAGATTTTCATATCAGTTTATGCAGGCAGAAACAAGCCTCTGTTTGAAGGATTTTCCCTCGAAAGCAAAAGATCTGCCAGGTTTCTGGATGCATTTAATTACTGCAGCATCTCTGTTCCAAAGCCAGACTGCTCACCCTTTTACCCTAAGGAACAACAGAGCTTTTTCTTTTGTTCCCATTAAAACATTCCTGCCCACAAGTGTCCGTTCTCCATTTCATTTATAGCATAGTTAAATTGAGAGCCACTGGCCAAACAAAATTAGCAGTCTACTGTTCAAAGCATGTCTAATCTTCCTGTATAGTGTGAAACACAGATCACATGCAGGTTTTTTAAATGCCATCTCCTTCAGCTTCCACTTCTCCCCCCCCAGTGGAATTAAATGCCTGTGGCAGGTACAATTAGAAACAACATGCCACATCCATAAATTAATGGCTGGATGATGCATGCTCACCCTCAGTCACTAACACAGCTGGCCAAGTTTGCCCATCCCAGCTGTGGCAGATACACCTCTGCCAGGGGTCACAAGTGCAGGGTATCTGTCCCACAACATAAATCACAGAACAAAGAGATTCTCCACTGATTTTTCCTTCCACCGATATTTTCCACCTCTTTTATCGTTTTATTAACAGGGTGGTGTCAATGTAAATCACCAACTCCTTATCAGAAAACGCTTGTTCTGTATTTACAAAGGAACGCAGACTAAGCCACGGCAACCATGGGAGGAATTAATGCAGTGGCAGCTCCTGTATATCCATACTAGGGCCAAAATAAGCCCAAATAGAAGCTGCACATCTGCTCCCACTATCCTCAGTGTATTCTTCAAACAATGGGAAGAAAAGCCTGGAGAAGCACTGACCCTCACTTCATTCAAAGAGTGCCCCTGCTCAATTCTTGAAAGTTTGCCTTTCCTTTTCAAGTGAAAAGGCCAGAAGAATACTTGGGAAACCAAAAGATTGCTTGGAAAAAAAAATCATTTTAATTGCAGGAGGCTTCAAACTATCAAACCCCATAAAATTTGTGTTAAATATTTACAGCAAACTAGTGTGCTGGAGATTTGACTTTTTTTTTTCTTTCTGGCTTTTTAAAAGGGGAAAGCAAATACAGTTTTTAAATCAATTTTTCCACAAGGAGATTTACAACACTAATGTGCTGAAGCATAAACTGATACAGTGACAAACCCCTTTTCTCCTTAAATGTGCTAATAAGGTTGATCCTTTCTCCAGAGCTTTGTTCTTGGGAGGTTTCTGCAATGAGTTCACTTCTTTCACCAGCACAGAGCCCTGCTCATGTGGAAATCATCGGGCTGAATACATTCACTGCCTCATCTGGCCCTCAGCATCAGGTCTCAATTGGGATTTGGGGTGGTGGGCAAATGACTGGACAGCAATGCAAAAAAAAAGGAAAAAAGAAAAAAAAAGAGATAAAGAAAAAAGAAAGAAGGAGAGAGGGAGGGTTGCTTTTACAACACAAAATGAAGCATCATTTAAAATGATCTGTCTGGGAGTGGGAACAGCTATCACAGGGCATGCTAGTCCTGGAGTGCAGCTTCCCAGCACCTTGGTGTTAATGAGCAGCATCCACCCGCAGAGTCATCCCAGCTGGCCAGGAAGCACCTCCCACACCACCCATTTAGCAAGGAAGCAATGACCCCACGCTAGGAGCTTAACAACAGAAACACTAAACTGAAATTACCTGCAGGGGTAGAAGGCCCTAAAGCAGAAGGTTAAGCCAAATGTGAGAAATCCCACCCCACGGAGACACACACGGGAGCGGTTTGACTTTTCAAGAGCAGTGAACTGATCAAAGGCACACACAGCCAGAGGAAGACACTTCTCAGGGGCAATATTCATTTTGCCCACTAACACAATAAACAAGGCACCTTGCTCAAAGAGGAAGTTTTGGTGTCACAGACTGATTCCTGTAAGAAGTTAGGCTGAGACCTTTCTCCTCACCCTCCACCTCTGCAGCAGCAGATTGTCACACTGAGGAGCAACCTCAAAGGTGCTCCATCCTGCAGCTACCAAAGTTCAACTCATCTCAGTGACTTCCAGGTTTTCTGCTTTTGCAGGTAACTGCAAACAAAGCCAACAGCCTCCTCTAACTCATGCTGCAAATAGCAGCCAAGACCTACACCATGGCCATCAGTGGATGCAAACAAAGGTCAACAGGGACTCTGGCTCTTCTAACACCCCACGACAGCATCACTTTGAAGACAGATGAAGTTTAAAAACAAACAAAATCCCCACCACTCACAGCTGCTCTCCCATATTGGGGCTGTGGCCAAGGAAGGATTCCTCCTGCAATATTTTTAGCTGGACACGTGCTACGTTTATTTCTTGAAGACAAAAATCTCCTCAAGGCTGTGGCAATGAACACATGTGACAAGACATTTAACTCTTTCCCACTAAAGACCCTGTGAGACAAAGGTGAGGATAAGTGCACTACCAACATGGTTGTTGGGAAGACAGGGGTTTTCTTTAATATCCCACAAGCTTCAAAACTTGTTTTTCCACCCCAAACCAAGAGGCATCTCCAAACCCCTTTTGCTCATCTGTGTGTCCAAGTAGGACAATGTATATTACACAGTACTTTCCAGGGACTTCACAAGTGGGATCACTGCCACATGAGCAGGGCCAATACCTGCTAAAAAATTATCATATGGATGGATCTGTGATTGCTCCCAGCCCAAGGTGCCTGAAAATATCTCCAGTGTTGAAAATTAAGCTGCCCAGGGATGGAGAACAGAGGCTCTGAAACCACCCAGCCCACTGTTATCTCTCAGCTGCTGTAAGGTGCAGGATGTGATCCTTGGGAAGGGATTAAACCCCACTTAAACCCCTCTTCACAGCCAGACTCCTCTGTCCAAACTGGATACCATTGCCTAGATATGGTCCTTGGGAAGGGACTAAATCCTATTTAAATCCACCTTCCCAACAATATTCATCCATCCAAGCTGGCCATTGCATCCTATGGCCCCCTGCTCTTGCTGCTGACTGTTGGTTAGAGCAGTATTTATGGCACAGGTCTTTCTCCATAAAATAAACATAAACGACTTAGCAGCACAAACACAGGCTGGACACGCAAGACAGAGTATAAATAACCTGCTTACCCTTAAAACCTTTTTCCAGCTCACCTATGCCAAGTGTTTGTGCAGAATCCCCGTCTCAATTTAGAAACCAAATGTATTTTGAACAGGAGCTGACACCCAGCGTTCCCCCGCCTCCAGGCGAGCAAGCCGGCCACGCCGGCGCCGCTGACAAGCAGGGAGCCAGATCCTTCCAGCTCATGGTTTCACCTTCCCAGCAGGAAAATACTGCAGGGGAAGAGTAAGGACTAAAGTAGAGATGAATGAGGAGTCTTCTGTTTAGACATGCCTTCTTCTTCCTTTTAAATGAGGCTCAAGAGCAGCCTGGAAATGCAAACCCCAGCCTGAGGTTCTGGGATCCACAGAAGGGGCAATGCCAACCTGCTGGCAGCACTCAGGTGAGCTGGCCACGAGGGGTTTGAGGCTTGGCCCTGAAGCCCATCGTGTGCGTGCCAGCTGCCTCTCAAGCCCATCATGAGTTCAGGTGTAGCCAAGGCTCTTAAGGACAGGAGTTCTGCTAATCTGAGCTCATCTCACCTAGTGCCACCCTGCTAAACTGGAGACATAAACTTATGTCACCACAGTACAAGCCCCACCCTCACCTCTTAGCAGGGGCCTTTCAATCTTTTATTTGGTCCCTTTCTTCTGTTTAAAGCTCAAAGCAGCAGTCTCTGGCCAGATGTCACAGAAAGAACAGTTCATGGAGCACAGCTGGAGCCCTGCAGCAACCACCTTCTCCCCACGTGGCTTTTTGGCTGTGAAACATGGTTCCTGCTCATCTGAGTCAGGAACCAGCTCATTCATGAGCTGGCACTGGGCTCCATCACTGCTCTTGGCACAGCCAGCCCAGCTTGTCCCCTTCTTGCACCATCCCAGAGCGACAGAGATGATGCCAGGCAGAGCTGATGGAGGGGCAGCACATCCAGGCACGCTTGAATTTTCACCTCTGGTAGCAAAGGTGGAAGGCCAAACTCAAAGTTTACAAGCTGAAGTTGTGTTTACTCATGCCTTAAGAGATGAAAGGGGCAAGATTATCACAAGATAATCACTCCTTTCATTTTTTATAAAGCAAAGCCAGCTGCTTCTAATTCCTGCATGGTACCAGCTGCTCCCCAAGGAACCCACCAGCACCGGAAAAGTTTCAACTGCTTTCCTTCTCAACTGTTTGATTCCAAACTTTAGAAAATAATCACACAGCAAACAGTCCCACATCCATCTCCCAAAAGCTCTCACTGCTTAAACAGAACGGATTGCTGCCTAAACATGAAAAAAAACACCCAGTCATACAAAAAACACTCATTCAAGATTCATCTGCGCTCAATTAAAGAACAGAGGAGCAGCTGATGAAAACATTTACAAGCTATTATTAAATTTTACCAGGTGGGGAAGCCAAGAAGAATCCAGATATTCAAATTTTTGCCAGGATTGATTTTTATTCCAGACGCACAAATAAAAAAAAAGCAGTTGTAGAAGGTTGTTTTGCCTCAACAGAATTGGTAAGTGCAGCTATCGATAACCATTGCAATAAATAAAACATTTGCAAGGAATAAAATACCTGCATAATCATAAATTCGATGGAAGTCATCTTTCCTGGTAAGGGGCATGCTAAGCACAGGGTACATGGCCTGGTGCTAATTATTCAAATAGCAAAGGACTCAGGGACTCAAAATCCAGAGGGACAAATGGGAACAGCAATGGTAAAAATTATGAAAATGGGACACCCCAGATAGGTCCAGCATCACCCCCACCTCCCACAATATGGGCATAAGTGGAGAAATCACTGAACCTGCTGCATTCCCTCTCAGTGAGGGAGAACTGGCAATTCCCTAAAAGAGATCCCAGAAGAAACAAATCCCCATTTGCTCTCATTCCCCAGAGCAACCCTCAGGGACCAGCTGTGATGCCGCTGGGTGGCATGTCCCCACAGCACTCATTGCATGTTCCCCAACTCTTTGGGGGACTCCTCCTGGGCACCACTGCTGCCCCTCAAGCCTTGGGACAATTTCAGCAGCTTTTAGTGACCATGAATCCACCCAGGAGGCCACAAATCACTTGTATGAAAGGGAACTTGTGCCGCGGAGCTGCTGTGGCAGGGATCAGGTGAGAGCCATGCGAGCATCCCTGCTCATGTTTCCCTAGCAACTCCAGCTCCTGCTTCCCTTTACACATTCCCTTCCTCTCTCCAAAGTAGGCCAAGACTGTCTCCATCATTCAGCCACACGAACCAGAGATTAGGGGAGCTCAGTGAGCCCTGTGTCCACTCAATACAAATATTGATGGAGGATGCATTGGCATTAAATCCTCTCTCTGCACGTGCACTCAACCTCCCCTAGAAACGCAGGAGGAACCCGGTGGGAGAAAGGCTATCTCAGCATCCCATCCAAAGCATCTCAGCACTTGGTAAAAAGCAAGGATGAAGGTGGAATACCAAACTCCAGCACCCGCTGGCAAACTTGGATGTGCCTGGGCAGGTATCACCTAAACCAAACAATCATACAAGGGGTCCAACATCCTTTAAAGAAACAGCTCTAAGGCTCAGACCTGACCAGATATCAAGGAACTTAAGTATTATTTTTTTATGGCTGAGGCCTACATCTTTGCCAAGCTGGAGAACAAAGCACAGTCAAGGTAGGCACCCCAGACTCCCACCCACCACGCCCTTCCTCTCACTCAACACCAACACTTCACCAGTCAAACCAGCTCCTGACACTGCTTTTTTTGCGTTTCCCTGTGATGAAAATGACACTTGGAGTTCAGGCATGAATGCCTAAACTCAGTTGTGGGCATTAATCAGGCTTCATGCATTCAAACCTATCCCACAAGAGAGGAATTTGCTTGAAGAGCAGATATTTAATCACTCGACGCTTCCCCCAGCATTGTGACTAAACCATCCCTGGCTGATGTAGCCACAGCAATAAAAGCTCAAGTACAGGCACAGTGATAGCAGTGAAAAAAAAATACCACATGGGTGGATGGTCTCACCCAAAATACGCCTGTCTGATCAACAAGGTTATTGGACACAATTTTGGTATATATTTAATCATTTACAAAAGCATTAACCTGCTTATTTACTCATGTCACCAGTGTAGCTGAAAAAAGCTAGAGTTTTGTGGCAATTTTTTTAGACAAATTCTCAGGAAAAGTGATAGCTCAGGATTTGATCCCTCCCTAGCCAAGGGCAGCACATAGCACACGTTTAAACTGAAACTAAAATATGCTCAGGCTTCCAGGCTTTGTGGAAGCAACCTGGTCCAGTGGGAAGTGTTTCTGTCCATGGCAGGGGTGTTGGAAGTAGATGATCTTTTAAATCCCTTCCAACCCAAACTATTCTATGATTCTATGAAGGCACACACTTAAAAAACCAACCAAACAGCAACAAAAGCAGAGCAAGAAATGCTACAGGGGTGAGGAGGCATCCAGTTTTCTCATAAAAAGATATATCAGATTGCAGCTAAATTTAAACTCACACCACAGGAACACACCTTCATCCCCAATGAAACCAAGACTAATCTTTGACCCCTGGAATAAAAGAAAAAAAAAATACACCCCAAAAGCCCATCTCCTAATAAATTACTTGATCTCTAGTTATTGCTCCTGCTTTTATACCAGTGCAGAAAGAAGGGATCAAGCTAAATAATTTTGATTGGTTGGCATTAAAAGAAAACTCACTGTGATGCTGGGCCATTCAGCGCTCAGTGCACAGGTTCTTTGCTGACTGAAAAGCCTTGAGATGTGCCTGAGAGTACACACCCAAAACTCAGATGTTTTAGGCTAAAAACCACATGTGGCCAGAATGAAAAAGCACTCCTGTGGCAGAGGAGAAGCTGACAATGAGGCACCTTCGAGTGGAGCTTCTCAGTCCATCTCCTCAACTGCACAAAATTCATTAAAACCAGAGATGAAGTCAAAACGCTGTCAACAAAAAGAGGTGGGGAAGGGCACAGCTGTACAGGCCTGCAGGATTGCACCAGCTCTGCCATGCCCCAGCAGCCAGAGGTTTGTTGAACACCTTGCTGGAGGGCTGGCCCCTGGGGCAATGCCTCCTGCAGCTCCAGTGTCAGCTGGGGTTTGCACCCCAAAACCCCCGGCAGCCCAGGTGGGAGCAAACACCTGGCTAAGGTGACGGCAGAGCAAAGCTCCCATGAGCCAGCAGCAGGAACACATAACCTTCAAAAACTCCATCTCTTGGGGTGGCACAATGTCAAAAGGCTGAGTGGGAAAACAGAGAGGGGAGAGATGCAGTGACATCACCAAACATCTCATTTAGGAAACACTTGGGATAAGAAGAGCTCGTGGAGGGAAAGTTCAAGATACGGCAAAGGACTTAAGACATTTTTTTTTTTTGAAAAGTAGCTAAAACCTGGAACATTTCATCAGGATATAAAAAATGTAGATGACAAAGAGCATGTCACTGCTATGTTCCATTTACACACATCCCCTCCAAGGGCTGCCTAACATCTGGTTAATGTCATGAAGAACAGCCAATTCAGAGCTTTAGCCCACCTCTTTCAGCAAAGGCCTTACAGAAATTAATATCTGCTGGGTCTAAACAAGAATAACAAGATGTGCTCCATTGAACTGGGACCAAAACTGAGACATAGGATGGCTTCAGTCAGAATTTCATGTTCCTGGAGTGAATTGAGCAGCTTCTAACGGTAGAATAAATGAAAAGAAAGGGAAGATTTGCTTTAGAAGAATCAACATGCTCAACTCTCCCCTGCACCCAGCTGCCCCATAGTGAGGGACTCCACTGTAGACACTGCAACCTGGAGACTGCAACTCCAGCTGCAAAGGATGGTAGGTAAAATGTATTTAAATTGAATTAAAACACTAATGTACCATAACTAGCACTGGTAGTGAATATATGTTTATTTTATATTCATATATTCTATTTATGTGTACGTGTGTGTATACGTGATATTTTAAAAATTCAATAGTAAACCTTTCAGTCGCCACAAATCTTTTTTTTTTTTTTCCCTTCCACAAAAATGAAGCATTGCCTTGGTTAGCTGGCTGCAAATCTCTACAAATTTTTTATATTTTTCTTCCCCAAGAATGAAGTATGGTGCAGGTTTAGAGATGAGCACTGTGGATCCAGCACAGCCCCATCACATGTGAATGCTCCTCACACCAGGGAACACTTTGCATCAGCCTCGTCAGGTTATGGGAATATAATTAATCAGGTGACACATCCCACATAAATAAGTTATGAGAAGCCTGTCGCTTGGAGGAGAGATGGTAGCCAAAAGGTGTCTTAACTCACTCCAACAACAGATTGGGGAGAAAATACAAACACCTGGATGAAGCATCCATCTTTGCACTGTCCAATATCCTCAGCTAAGGGGAGTCTGTGCATCTGCCTGGCAAATATCCTTTTGTTTTCCTTTCTCACCCCCTCAGTCCTTTTTTGGGGTGGAGGGTGGCGTTTGCAGCACGTTGTTGTTTCGAGGTGGCATCAAAATGAGTGAAGGCAGAACTTCTGGGCAAGATGGGCTTTCTGTTATCAAACATCCTGCAATGGGTTGTTGGTATCACACATCCTTGTCCGCCAAAGGTGACTGTGACTCTACACCAGAGCCAAAATCAGGTGAGATGTCGACTACCAGTTAGGCAAAGGAGAAGAGTTTATGAGGAATTTGCAGGAGCAGCAGGTCAGCTATTGAAAGGCAGAATAATCTATAAATCACTCCTACAAATTAATGGAATGGTTTTTGAGCACAGTAGTCTGACAGTTCCCTCAAAACAGATTTTTACACCTTTAAATATTCCCAGTAGTGCATGTTAAACAAATTTGAAGTCATTTAATGTACGCTAGAGCTGGCAGCAGGGACATCCACTTAGAGGGATAGAATTATTAAAATTGGGAAGGACCTCTAAAATCAGTCCAACCATGAACCCTGCACTGCCAAGTCCACCCATGAGCTGCATCCCCAAGCACTACATCTATACCTTCCCTCTTGTGAAACCTCTCTCCTTTCCCACCTGTGCTACGAGGGCAGAGCTCCTTCACGTGTCCTTCCTTTTCTCCTATAAACTTCTGCTTTGGAGCCGCCACCACGAAGCCACTGAAGCTTCCAACCACCTGAGGTCACCCCAGCCCTGGGGTTTTTGCACCCCTCTCCTGCCCTCACAATAAAGCCAACACTTGGTGTTGTTGTTTTTCTTCGGTGGAGAGGGTGAAGAGAAACCACCTTGAGGTCCACCAGCACATCACTCCTACCACCCCTCATGAAGGAGCACAGAGCATTTCAGGGGATTCATTAAATCTTCAGCTATTACACGCAACAGCTTCAGATTATTTGGTATTTTACAGCCACAGAGCACGGGACGCCCTGGCATCGCTCCCACTCTCCGAGTGTAACTAACCTCCAAGACTGCTCAGGCTGTCAGGAGGCTGATTACATGAAATAAAACACTGCTTTTGACTATTAATTAATATTGACTTCACTGTTTGACCTCCGAACATGTTGAAATTTATAGGATCGCTCTCCAGGTTTATTAGGGCACTATTAATAATCTGAGGAGTATTTGGAGTCAGGCACCTTAAGGAACTCAAAAGAGCTCTTTGGTATGATGCATAGACATCATCTCAGGCTACTTTTGGCTTGGAAAAAGCATTTGGCTAATTTTCAATTTGTCAAGTGAGCCCCTGACAAGTTGGTAACGTGTCACAGAGCAGATCTTTGGGAATCTCCAGTGAGCTTTTTCCCAGCTGTGGCTGGCCCCAGCAGCGTGGCACAGGGATACTACAGCAAGCAAGATAATAACCACGTGGAGCAGAGCAGTCATCTAGGCTATTTTGGTAGATCCACTGCAGATGAGCTTGGTACAAAAGCCAATTAACTCCAATATATCTGACACGTAAAGTAGCTTCACACTGAAATTCCGTGTGGGTTTTTTTTTTTTCCTCCTTTCACATTTTTCCTCCAAAATACTGGGCCTTCTTAATGTATGGCAGTCAGAATGAAACACAAAATTAGCCTTTTCAAAAAAAAAAAAAATTCAAAGGAAGCATTCAAGGGTGGAACATTTTTAAGTCCATAGAAAAGTGGAAAGAGTTAACAAGTTTTCTTAAAAACCTGGGTTTCTACAAAAAAAAAACGACAACCCAACCCAAACCACAAATCAAAACCACAATCCACCTTGCTATTTTCAAGCTTTTACTTGAAAACTAGAAAACATCTTAGTTTCTTACACGTGTCACATATTAAAGACTGTATTTCTTGGGTAGTTTATTCAGTGACAGTGAAGAGACATGACAAAGTCTCAGAAATCTTACTTCTAAGCCATCTCATTCTTTACATAACACAAAATGTTTTTTAGAAAGACCAAACCTGTAAATATGAATCTCTAAACATTACAAAGGGTAAATTTAGTCAGCATCCTTTCTTCAAAAATATAAATAAGCGAAGGATGTGCTGAGAGAACTAGTAGCATCCAGCATTTTATCTTCGAAATCTCTTTGTGACTCATGGATCCTTAAAAGCAGTGGTCCAAGGCCTGGGAGCTGTTAAAAGCACTTTAAATCCTTTAGGCTGCTTTGAAAAATCTCCACGTCTTTGCCACATGTGGATATTTTGCACTGCGGAGCCAGGAATCAATGCAAGCATTTAAACTTCCTTTTGTCAGGAACGACTTAAAGAGGGGAGCAGAGAGGCTTGTAAACAAAACTGCTGACACCTCCTGCGTTATTGAAAGAGAACCATGATGCAGCATTGAACGAGCACCTTCAATCTGTCAAGTCAAACAACACCCACAGGGGCTGTTCCTGGCAGAGCTCGGGCTGATGCTGCAGCCGTCAGGGCCGTGTCATTAAATGGGGAATTTTTCATGATACCTCAACCACTGTGACAGCACTCGGGTCATCTTGGAAAGATGAAAGGAGCAGCACAGCTGCTGAGCCTGGGCTTGGTTATCAGTGACTGTGTGGCTCGTAGGAGTCTCACTCCATTTAAAGATTTCTTGCAGATTGGCTGATTGTCACCTCACTAGCAGATTGTCACCTCTGGTGAGTCTGCAGGGACCCTCCAGCCCACGGAAATGGGTTTTCTCCCACTCAAACTGGTCCTCTATCCCAAGAAAGTGGACGTTCCCCTCCATATCCTCACACACACATTTGTGTCGTTTCCACCATGGAAAGTATCAATTGCAGAGGGATGCAGAGGGACAGCTCCCAAAAATCACCAGGCAGAGAAAGGATCAGGAACTCAACACCCCATCCCAACACAAAAACCAAACAATTTCTTTCCAGCATTGCAGAGTCATCGCAGCCAAAGTGATTCATTTTGCACAGTTTGCTGAGATGACATCAAATAGCTCCAGCAGAAAGGAGCTTCCAGAAAATAAAACATAGCACCATCACAAGGAACATAAAAACTGATGAAGGTCTGGGCCACCATTTCAGCAGGACCGGCCCTGCAGAGCTCATGCCTCTCCAGACCAGGAGGCTACCCTGGTCACCAGGAAACTTCATCGGTGCGAATGAACGACAATGCCAAAAAACAAGCCCAAAATTAAATCTAGTTAAAACCGCTGAACTGCTTAAAATCATTTTTACCATGAACAATCAAGCCTTCCAGCTGCCTTCGTGTTAAAACAGGAGAGAAATAGGGAAGAGTAAGCAGCTGTTTGTTTTTTCATCTCCTCCAATTCATTGCTACCTCAGCTCAGAGGAGACCTGCATTACACTTGCTTTTCAGTGCAGAGTTAGAGAAGGGCAACGCCTCCCTCAGTGGAGAAAACAGAAAAACATGCAACAGAGTTAAAGACTAGCTAATTTAGAATCAAGATTACAACTAGCAGAGCTCCAAACTGCTGGAAAGAGGCAGGCAGAAAAAGGCAAGACCCAGCACAAAACCTATCATCTCAAGGATGTTCTTTGATGGAGAAAACCAGAAACGAGTTGGGTCTGACCCTAAGCCCACCAGATACAGCTAGAGCAACCATCAAGCAGCTCATTATCATTAACACCTCACTAACGAGAAGAGTGTTTTTACCTTTCCTTTCAACCCTCCATTCTTCCCCATTTCTTTAGGCCATGGCATTTGGCAGCAGGAGCTTCTGCTTGGCATTAGAATTAATTCTCCTTGCTGGCTCATTTTTGGTAAAAACCTGTTGGTGTGAACACTTGAATTTGACAGACATTTGCACTATTCACTCTTGCAACTCAAGGCACAAGACCTCTCAGAACTCTCTCTCAGAAAGAAATTACTGTTTTTTTCTTAATTACACCGGTGGTTAATGCAACCTCTGACAGAGAAAAGGTTGAACATTTAATTTGGCAAGGTTTAGTGCCAGTTTGCATTAGGCCACAATGATTTAACCTCTACCTCCGTGGCACCGTGCCTACACCATTCTCCTAACAGCACACATCCCTGCCCTGCATATTTCACTGGGTCCCCTATGGCAGCTCTGCCAGGGTTCCCTGGGACCAGCAGCTCTCCCTGAGTCACCAGGGACACTGTGCAACCCTGCCATAGCCACATGTATTCTTCCTTACCACCAGTACACTGTTTTGGGTGTCAGTTAGAAGGCTAATTACACTTCTAATTACACTGTACACACCAATATGCTCCTTTGTACAGAGTTGTGTTTTTGAGATGCAATCTCACACTCCAAAATTCAAACAGAGGAGGTATCCAGTGATGCTTTTGCTGATGAAATAACCCCACTAACCCCTCTCCATAATTTCCATTCACAGACACATAAGAAAACATAAGAAGTACATAACAGTAGCAGTAAAGAAGAGATCTTTTCATTGGGGATGATGCATCTTGTTCTTTGCATTCTGAACTCACTTGAAGTCCTTCAATCCAACCCAAACTCATGCAACCTCATCTCCTAAGACACCTTATACTCATGTAGGACTATCACAGTGGCAATTTATCCTGCATATAACCAGGAGAAAATTTCATAAGGCGCATGCTGGGTTGAGTACATAACTGCTGCTTAAACTATTAAGTTTATTTGTGTGTTTATTTTTCTTATAATTATTCATTCATGTTTGTTATTTATTATTAATAAACCATTAATAATGCATTAGTTTTTAATTATTATTTCTATTATTTGAGTAGCCTGCAAACACTGATATATCACTTCCAGCCTCCCAGTGCAGCTGGAAAGTGTTTTCTGTGCTTACAGGCATGGGGTTGGGGCACTGGAAGACAAAGTGTCTTATGGAGGACCCAAGGGAAAAGGAGCAAGAGAGCAGGGGATCAGCCCAGGCATTTCCACATGTCCAGCATGTCTGGTGACTGCTTCATCCTTCCTCTCATCAACAGGATGAAGCAGAAGTGGCCCTCAAGCATGGCTATAACATCTATAAAACCAATTTGGGCATAGGGTCTTCTAAGAGGAACAAGTTCATTTTTTCATGCCCCTTTTCTTCTGGCTTAGCAGAGGAGCTAAAACTTGAAGTCTCATGCTTTGCTCTGCCTGTCATTCAAAGGAGCAGTGTGGTTTCAGTCTCTCACCATTGATGCACCACCTCCCAAGCTGTACCAGGAGATGTGAATCCCTTCTGGATTGGTGAAACTTGGGTGCATTGCCCCACCTTTAGCAGAAGGTTTTCAGGTCCTAACTATGAGCATTAGGTGCTTAGAGAAAAAATAAAAACTCTCATGATGCCAGGTTTTAACTTAAATTACCTCAGTACAGTTAAAAAAAAAAAAAGCAATGTAAAATATAAAATGTGGAGGCATTGTGCCATAATTAGCAAAAAGAAGGCTTTGGCCTCAAAACAACAGTAACTTCCTAACACCCTGGTGAACTGTGCAACCCAGGAACGAACCAAAGTCCACACAGGAAAGCAATCATTGCCAACAGCCCCCAAAGTGCTTTGGGAGTTTGTTTCTCATGTGGCACCTTCTGCTCTTAACATCTCCTTAGTCGCTATCTCTCGTTTATTAGAGGACAACACTCCCCTATCAGCTACGGTTCCACAAACAAGCCAAGGCCACCAAGGAGAGGGAACTCCCAGGGACCAGGCAGCAAAAAGCCTCCCTTGGCTCAGGCTCCTTAAAGCTGGACGATTTAACCCTTCCAGGGTTGTGACTGTAATAAGGCTATTTGTCAAAAAAAACCAAAAACCAAAACAAACAAAACAAAAAACCAAAACAAAACAAAACCAAAACAAAACAAAAAAATAAAACAAAACTAAACCAAAATAGTCCTATTAATTTTCCTAAATAAAAATAGAGAGATTTTATCACAGAGATAGCAGTGTCCCACTGGATAGCAAGTCCTTGTTGCCAGAAAAGGCGAGGAGCCATCGGTGGCCTCCGGTCGCGGCACCGGGGAGCCCCTGGAGGAGCGGCCGGTCCCTTTGCACCCTCTCATGTCCTCACAGGCCCTCACGCCAGGAAAGGGGAGGAAAGGGACACAACCACAAGCTGATGATATCTATCTGCTTCAAATCATCTCCAAGGCAAAGGGGTGAAAAAAAAGGAACTTTCAGCATTTCAAATGGATCCTATCAAAGCAGAGCCACTCACCACCGGCAAACAAAGAGTGGGGCTTCATGCTTTACTCCTCTGCTAAGAGAGGGGGATCAGAAGATAAGCTGGGTGCAGCCAAGTCAGGGCTGGGTTTGAGGAATCACCCACCCTTTAGCACTACCAGGGACATCCAGGCCCCTGTCCCATTCCTGGGGTCCAAGCCACCCCGTTGTCTTGGCACTACAAGTCCCCCTGCACGGACACATTAGGCCAGGCAGTCACTAATTTCCAGCTACCAATGTACTCCTCCCACCCAAACCCTGCGTTTGCACAAATAAATGCAGCAGCACCTCTGAAAGACCTCCCCCACCCCCACAGCCAGCATCAGGGAGAAAACAGAGCCCAGGAGAAGGATCAAACCTGGTCGGGAAGGCGGTGTCCCCATGTCCACTTCTTTACAGACTCTCCAAAGTGTCCCTTGCAAACTCCCAGCTCAGCCTGACGTTTGATCTCTGACCGGGGTGAGCAAACACCACCGTGCAGAACAAATTGTTCCCTTTTCCAAAGTGGAAAGCCAGCCCTGCACGTCTGGGTTCCATCTGGGAGCGATCCTGGAGCCTCAAAGAGGACATTGCCTCACCAGGACTTGGGGTCTCAACCTTCACTTGAGAAAGGGCTCTGGTGATCTCCTCTGGTCAAATTCCCCTAATGGCATTTCCAGCCAGCAGCTCCCACCCTATTCCATTCCCCCACCCCGTGGGTCTCACTCTGATCCAGCCACCTGAAGAATTTAAGAGGGGGGGAAAGCATCCCTGAGTCTCTCAAGCCATCCTGCATTTTGCAGCATCTTACATTTCACCATGGGAGATCAAAGCAGCCCCGACATCACAACAGCACAAAAGAAACTTGATGTTTCACATCCTCCTGCTTGGAGCTCTCTGTGTCCTGCTCTGAAAGCAGAAATTACAAAATCCCAACCTAAACCTCTATAAAAGAAATATCAGCAATTCAAAGGAGGCTGGTTTTTGTTTTGTCCTTTTACTCTACCCACATAAATCAGATAGCGAAAAATAAGACCATGACACAAAAGACCAATCATAAAAATAGTCCTATTAATTTTCCTCTAAACAGTTCAAATAAATAGAGTGTCATTCCTGCATTTTGAGACTATTCAATTACAGAAGGAAAAGAAAAAATGACCCAGCAATACAATGCAGTTATAACATTTGAACAGCTATGAAACCAGAAAGAAGGAGATTGATTTATTTTTTTTAAATTAACACTGCATTACCCGCATTGCAGGATGGTCAACACAATTAGCTGGAAGCTTCAAAAGAAAAAACAAAAGAGGAGGGAGGAGTAAGTCCCCAAAATATTTAAGAGAGCAAACCTCACAGTTTATGCTTTTTCTGAGGCACACTGGGGAAAATCTGAGTTTATTCTGGTGACAATAACTGCTAAATCATATCAGGACACAGCACAGGGGACCATAAATATCTGATTCTATTGTCCTGGCACACAAGCAATCATTGCCTCATTATCATCACTATTAAAATCCAGTGCTGCCATCATCATCAGATCAGTTGATCCCTAATGTCCTGCTCATTTTTTCACAGTGCTAACTCATAAGGTTGAAAGTTTTAAGGAAATCTTACCCAGTTGAGTAAATCATTAACTGTACTTCTTAAACATTGTATTGTTTTAGCATAAATGTTTCTCACTGAGTTTGCAAACAAACTATCATAAGGAGAGGGAAAAGTGAAAAATTCCCCTAAATTTCTACTTTTCTCACCTGGTTTTAGTATTTCATAACTCGTTGAAATCCTCAAGCTTCAGACGAAAATTTAGCAAATTCAAAAAAGGAAATTTTTTTGGTGGTTTTATTGGGTTTAAATCTGAAAGCCAGAGACTCCAAAGTCTCCTCATCCTCTTTCCTTCCCACAAACCTGGCAGGCTCTCCAGGCTGAGAGAGGTCATTCTCCCTAGAAAGCCTTTCAGAGGAGCTGAAAGAACTGGACAGAGGGAACTCAGGTTTTCCTCATTCCAATTCAGTCTTTGTTGAAAAAGTGTCTCTAAGTGTTCTGATAAAAACTCATTTAATTCAATAGTAACTGCCATTTAATCCATGCTTCTGTATGGCACTTAAAGGCACTTTTTACTTGCTTCTTTTATATATATATAAAGAGAAAAAGAGATAAAAGTGTTCTTAAAAAAGTCTTTGATTAAAAATCAGTTATCTATGCACTGAGGGTAAAAATGTATTTCTGAACCATTGATTTTGAGTGTTTTCTTCTAGTCTGTTTGGACAGCCTCAGTTGCACCAGGGTGCTACAGTAATTCAAGAAATCATCACCATGCCCTGGGTAGGAAGACCCTCAGGAGCAGGTTTGGGATTGTGGCTGCTCTTTGGGGTACCCCACCAGCAGCTCAGCCCCAGAGATGATGGGGGAGAAGGGAGCGATGATGGTCCCATCCCTTCTGCTGCAGAGGGATCATTCCCAATCCCCAAGCTTGGAAGACCAAAACCCACCAGGATCTTGTGTTGTCCTGAGAAGCCTTGAAGCTGGAACAGCCATCCACATGTGCAACACCCCAGTTCAAATGCAGCGTTTCCAGACCAGAAAAAAAGGCAGAAGAAATTCGAGCGATGTCAGAAGCAGGCGTAAAATCACACCCAAAACCCACCTGACTCCCAACCCGGCACCACTTCACCAGGGATCCTCCAGAGCATCCTCACGTGCTTCCCGAGGTCCCAAGGCTGCCCTCAGCATCACCAACCACCCTGCTCCCAGGCAGCCATTCATAAAACCAGAGCCCAACAAAAGACACACACGGAGACATCCACACACACCTCTAACCAGAGAAAGACCATCTTACTCACTGCTCTCTCCTTCCCACGCTACCTTAAAACACTCATCTGCTGAAGCAATGCGCTGCTTGGCCAGCAGCCAGCTGGAAGCCAAAAGGGGCTTTTCCTTTCCTGCCGCTCAACCTCATTCAGGCACTTCTTGCTTGTACACAACGCTATTTATAGCTGCTGGCGAGCTCCCAGGCGCAACCCAACCGCAGAGCTCCAGCGGTTCCAAAAAAATAATAAAAAAAAAAAAATAAAAATAGAGAGAGAAAAAAGAAGAACCCAAAAATAAATTTTTAAAAAATAAGAAGAAGAAGACCCACGAGAAAATGAACTCAAGTGGAGTGGTCTCGCTGCTCTGCTCCCGCGGACCCTGAAGGGTGCGAGCGCGGTGTGAGGGAGAGGGAGAAGCACGGATGGGCTGGTCCGGGTTAAAAATAACCCAGCCAAAAAAGCCACCGCAGGGAAGCGTGACCTTTACTACTACTACAGGAGGGAAGCACGCTGCACCCCGCGCCTGCCTGCCCAGGGAGAGCTGCTCCTGCTCCGGAGGGCAAGGATTCCAACGAAAAGTGGGGGGAGGGCAGAAAGGAAGATGGAGAGGGAAAAAAAAAATGCGCCAAGAAAAACAGATACTGAATTTAAAAAAAAGAAAGAAAAAGGCAATTGTTTTGTTTTGTTTTTTTTCCCCCAGAATTTTTTCTGGAAAAATCTGGTCCATTTTTCTCACCTCCAAAAAGGAAAATTCTCATTCCTTTGCACACCTCTTCAGAGGGAGTGACTTTGAAATATGGTTTTGTGAGAGGAGAGAGGAAGAACCAACCTAGTTTCCTGGAGATTTTGATGATAATGATGATTATAATATCAATAAAAATAATAATTACAAACACTATACAAACCATATAATATAGATGTAATATATACTATATATTAAAATATATCTTTTATTATTGTTATTGTGGTAGATGTTGTTGTTATTATTATTATTATTACTACTACTTTTACTATTCTAACTCTTGTTATTGTTTTGGAAGGGAAAGACAGTAGAAAGACTGCACTTTCACTCCCAAGCAGAGCAGCTTCTCCTGGGATTTTGGTGCTCTCCTCTCTGTTGTGACATCCCTGGAAACAGAACATGCATTATATAGAGAACACTCAAAATTTCTTCAATTTTGGGGAAGAGTGGCAGGAACTGGCAATGATGTGCCCTGAGACAGTGTGTGTACATGAGAACAATTAAACACATTATAAATTTGGCATTTAAAAAACAAATCACATTTCAATAAGGGGGAACAACCCTGCAGGTCAGCAAACATCAGAGACCCCCTCCTTCCCTCCCACTCCCCTATTTTTTCCTCTCCCCCAAATGAAAACACTTTGATTTTGCTAAGACAGGTGTTTCAGATACAGCTTGAAAACTAATTAAATCGTATCTGCAGCTTGAAAACTAATTAATCCTTTATTCCCTATTATAGTAGATAATTACAATGCGTGATAGGAAACAACTTGTCAGGTTTTCTGTTCAAAATCCTCTCATTTTATGGAAAATAAAATGGGAGAAATGTTTAGGGGACCTTCCCATTCTTCTACAGGCCAACAAGGGAGGGTGCTAAAAGGGTGGATTTTTTTGGATATGTCATAAGCAAAAATTAGTTATTGAAAACAGCTTGGAGAATGAAAGATTTTTGGGGTGATTCTTGCTCATTTGAGCGTATGGCCAAGAGGCTACTGTGAGAGTTGAACCCCCATGCAAACAAACAGCAAAGTAAAACGTCTGTAATTAGAATAACAAGCAGGGTAGGATTCAACATCTGAGATGGGCAATAGAGATGTCCCTTGCTTCCTTTCCAACACCTTTTCCTGTTCCAGAGTTACACAAAGCTAATAATCCAATGCCACCAGGAAGGTGAGAAAATGCCCACATCCATCATCAAAGGCCCCCAGAACCCACCTGCCTCCCCTCTCCTCCTCCCACCCCATTTCTCTTAAATGCTCAGGCATCTTTACTCCCACAGCAAGATAAAAAACCATGATTGTGCTGAAAGTTTCTGTAACCCCTTTGTAAAATAATTAAGTTCCCAGTTTTGCTCGGCCCTTAAAAAAAGAGAACGGAATGGATCAAAATCTATTGGATCCAAATTCTCAAAACCATCATTCAGGGGATGAGGATTTTGAAGATATTGATGCACAGACTGTCTATGAAGGGTCTAGGAAAGCAGGAAATAAAAGCAAGTCTATTTATCTATTGCCAATATTATTAAAAGGTGCTCCCCAAGATCTGTAAATCCTTAGTAAAAATGTGGATGGGCCCACAAAGCCACATTGGATGAAACCAATCAGGCACTCAAAAACAAAGCCATTCCAAGAGATGAATAAAATGTTATGATGTGATTTGCACTCACAGAAAACAGCATGCAGCAAACACCATGGATGGCATTTTCCACCAAAACCTGAACTATTTCCAGCCCTTTTGCTTCGCTTTTGCCTTCTCTTCCACCTGGTTGCTATTCTGCAAAACTCCATGACCTTGATGCAGCTCCATGTTGTCATACACCCCCGTTTTGGGGAAGCCACAAAGAACCAAGGGCAAACAATCCTGCTCATTACTTCTTTTGATTTACATCTTGGGTTTCCTTATTTTTTTTTATTTATTTATTTAGAAACAGATTTTTCTAAGGAACCCAAAAGAGAGAAGTACCTTCCAAACTCCCCAGTTCCCCACTAAGCCCACATAGACTTCTCCAAAATTCTGCCATTTCCTCCAAAGCTCCCCAGCAGCACGGAAAGCCAATCACTGCCATGTAAAACAATCAGAAGTACAGTCAAGGTTGTTTTCTTCTCAAAGAAATTCTCTGCTGCTCAGGGAAGCCTCCAGAACCTTGCATAGCTGGCAGCAGGGAGAGGGATGACACAAGCAATCAGCATCACCAGCAAAGATCTGCAGCACGTTCTGGTGCCAAACACACTTAGTGGAGAGTCCCTAAGCAAGACATCCTCGGGAGCCATCGCCCAGAGATTGATTGAGGCCCTGTATACCCCTATTAATGAGGTTAATTAAAAACTGTCTTACCAGCAGGGAGATTAAAGGGTGTGTAAACAACTCAAAAGGGCCATCTCCCCTCTTCCCTTCCCAGGGAAGGTGTGATCCAGCCTGGTTTTCCTCTTTCCACATGGGGACGACCAAAGCTCCCACATCCAGCAGCGGTTTTAGACCACACCTCATCCCAGCAAAAAGCATCCCCCACCCCCAAGGAGTGCAAACTCCTCCTAAAGCAGCCCTCACCCTGCAAGCCACAGCCTCCCAAGCCCAAATCACCCAATTTCACAAGTGGTGATCTGTCACCAACAGGATGAATATGCAAAGAGATTTGGGGAGGAGGAAGCAGAAAGAAAAGAGAGGAAATGGGTTTAAAATCAACACAATTACTGGGTTTGGTATTTGTTCATATATTAGGTTAGTAGACTCGGAGGCAATTAAGCATCCCTGATATGAGGATGCCCCGTGGCAAAGCTTACCCTGCTCCTCCTGTCATTTAAGAGCTTGGGATGGAAGGGAGGGAAAATTCCTCTATTTTTTATTAGTTTTTTTTATTCTTTTGTGCTAGAAGAAGATATTTCCAAAGTTTGCACAACTCGTTTAGATACTAATTTCAAACTAATTCTTTGCATTTATCACTTTCCTTTAGAACATGGAATTTTAAGTAACTAAGAAGAAACTAATATCTGTGTATGAAAGAAGAATATCGGAGAGAAATTAAACTCTCTGCCTTATTTTGCCTACTCTGATTTATTTCCTGTTTTTCACTCCAACCCAAACCAATACTCTAACAATATTTAGTGAAACCTATAGCGGAAAGAAGTGTTTCTTCAAGCATTAAATCATCTGAGGACACTTAAACTGATCTTTTCTAATAGATATTATTTTATAATAATATATATTAGAGCCTATAAAAAAAATCTCATCCCTTCACATACTACTGACTTTGTTTTCATCGCTATTGTTTTCGTTTTCATCGCTATTGTTGCTGTCTCATGGACCTTTCTACCCATGCGACAAAAAGCCCTTCCAAAGCCACTGAGGCATAGCTTTGGGGATGGATTTGAAATGTGGCCGAGCTTATCTCCCAGCTTTGATCACTCGAGCACAGCTCTCTCTCCAATTTGGTATTGCTTCATCTCCACCACCATCCTAAAGCTGTTTTTCACCCAAACACTCATTTCCTACTCTTTCTGTAATTAAGGTTGTAATGGAACAGCCTGGCAGCACTTAATGCTGTTTTTATTAATGCTGTAATGACTCGAGTCACAAGTATTGAGCCATTTTCATATTTTTGCAAATGAGGTAAGGGTTCCCCCACTGCTGCAGGGTTTTTTGTTCCCCATGTTCCTATTCAATGGATCATTGAGATCCCAGGGCAACACAGGAGTTCCTAGGGAAGGCACAGCCCTACAGACTTGCCAATTGAACTACATACTCTGGGCACAGAGAAAGAATTTTTCAAAACTAATTATATCATAGCCTTCATTTTTTTCTGGTGTCCAATTGGGTCCCAATTAAAGGGTCCCGACTTTCTAAGACAGCACCAGCTCTTTATCCACTGAATAGAAACCCCTTTAAATCGATACCTCTATTTTTAAGCCACTGAAGGCACTGACAATGTTTGCAAGACACTGACCCAACATCTTGTTGTTATGCCAAGAGCTACTCAGTGGCATCTCTTTTGGTCAGCAGTAACAATATTTTCTTTAAGGAAACTTTGAAGTGGTTTCAGGCAAGTTACAAGACATATTAAAAATGACACGCCATCTGCTTCCCAATGTGATGTTTTGCATTGTGTAACTAAACCAATTTAAGAACTGAAGTCTATTTGACATCTAATTAGTCTGTTTGGTAGCCTGATCACTTGTAGATGTTCTGGAAGGAAAGAAGCACTCTAACAATCTTGATCCTTTTTTTTAAAAAAAAGACAACAATTAAAAATAATTAGTCACAGAACTGCTTTTACTTCCTAAATATTTTCTTTTTTTCCCATTTAGGAATCAAGACATATGTTTCTGCCATGCTACCCTCTATTTCTGGTAGAATGTAAATCTAACCATCCTTTTTTGGGCACCACAATCACAAAGCTTTATCAGAGGCCTGGAAAAGGGAGAGGAACATTCCCTGGATTGCAGAATCAAAGGATCAATCATCAGCACCCAACACCACAGGGTGCCATGCCAGGTCATCCGTTTGCTTGCTCAAGTTAATGGTATTCCCCAGGAAATGTGTGGTCACCTCAGGAGTGATTTATCCTGGCAGGGGAGGACTAGAGGATAGAAGTGGTAGGTGCAATCCAAACAGAAACAAAACAGTTCACACCAGAGCATTTAAAATTCAAAGTCTACACTCCAGCTTCCAGACTGCTGCAGCTTCCTCACAGGCTACTCCAGCACGAGGGAGACTGCAGATAGCAAAATATCAAAGCAGGCCAAACTTAAAATCAGAACCTGCTGAGATCTGCCCACCACAGATGGGGATGTTCAGATTCACCTATCCATTGGGAAGGCACAGGGAGAAATAATTAAAGAGCATTTTACAAGGGACAGCCCGTATGGTGGTCACACCAAGGAGAAACGATGGTTTTCCACTCATGAGTGGATGATGGAGAGAGAAGCACTTACAGCATCTCCAGAAGTGTGTCAAACATGCCTTGTAGAAATTGAAGAAGACAGTTTCCAGCCTGCAGACTCACTGCATGCTCCAAATGCAGACAAACACCAGAAGACCAGTGAGAGAATTGGATTCCAGCATCAGCCATGAACAACAGCACTTCATTGCTCCACACACCATCCCTCCAGGAAAAAAATCCAGAGGTTTTAACCCATGGCAGTTGTGCCAGGTACACTCATACCCTGATGGATCAGCTGGGGAAGTTAATGACAACAACTCAAGCCTTTCCTGGGAGCAGCCATGTCCATCCCTCCTCTCTTTGGAGACAACTCCATCTCCAGCAGTCTTTGCCCATAACCCACATCTGCTGCAAGCCCCAAACTTGCCTGGAGCTATTTTGGATAGGGAGGGAAGATGAGTGAGTGAGAATTACAATTAGGCATGGGTAACAATTGGAGGGAGGATCAGATCAGGTGACTCCCAGAGGATGTTGTTCCTGGAACAACAGCTTTGTAACCTGCATCACCTCCTACAATGAAATATGACCACTCTTCTGGCCCGTCTTGTTTTCAAGTTTTATTTCCTATTGTTCTGTACTAATCAACTGCCTGCCCATATCAGCACTGTCCCAGTGCCACTTGTTTTCCTGTCACCTTCCCTCGAATCACTCCAGTTTTTCAGCCGTGCCTGGACGGGCGTTTGGAAGATGTGATGAGTTCGGTAGCCTGATCTAATTATCGCCTTCCCGCAACGAGTCAGAAAGAAGATAGAAGAGGGGGAAAAAAAGACCATTTCAGCTGGTTAAATATGCTCCTGCCCAAAAAAAAAGAGTTGGAAGGAGACGGGGGAATTTGCTAACTTTCACTCAGCGGCGAAGCAGGGCTGCTTTCAGTGTGCCATATTGACTTACCGCTGCTGGAGGCACAATAAAGGCAGCTCTTGGAGTCAATGCGGGCTCCCGCGGCTCTGTGTAAACTCCGCTTAAAATGTATTTCAAGGAACTTGATCTATTGACATGGCAACTGTGAAAACTTGAGGCCATTTGAAATTTAAATAGCATTTCCACCCCTCTGTAAATGCCAGCCGAGGGGTGGGCCCCACGGCCCTTGTGTGGAAAATGCTTTCACTGGAAGACATCTCCCCCAACAGAATGTCTCCAGACACAACTGCTCTCCTCAAAAGCAGCCAGCACAACTGATTGGGACCCCTTTTTGATGCAAATTCATATTATTCTGTTGGGGAACAGCAGGTGTTCAGCCATGCTTTCCCTTAGAAAAATTAGGACCTTGCTTGCTCCCCCCTCCCTCTTGGGCTTGGCTCCCTGTTAGCTTCGACAGCTCTCACCCTCGGCACACACTTGGGTGTCTCCGGGACTGGGAAGCACAAATCAGCCCTGCTGAGGAATGGGACAGTGTGTGCTACCAATCAGGAAACATCACCTTTATTAAACACAACAAATGCCTGCAGAAGAGCGCTCCGAGCCTTCCGGCTGTGGTGAGCACACGTCCTCTTCCCAATGGCGTGGCCGCTGAGACCCAGTGTGACACAACGTGAGCTCAAAACACAAGGAAAGCACTTCACAATCAATATTTTGTTTGACTTACAGAGCTGGCCAACAGGGGCCTTACCAGCAGTTATGTCACATGAGTAACTGACTCCAGCCTTAGGAAGGCAGGAAGACCTTGCTGAGTGTCACAATGTCATTGTGGTCCTTGTAAAAGACGTGAAATTGCCTGCCCATGCAGGGAGCACAAAGTAGCCCCAGGAAGGCCCCAGGGGATGGTTATGTTACAGAATTAAAGTAGTATCCAAAGGTCTGAAACAGGACAAAGCTCTCAGAGTGGTAGGGACCATCAAAAAATGTGTTGATGAGGTGCTTAGAGACATGGTGGGCCTGGCAATACTGGGTTAATGGTTGTACTCCATTACCCTGAAGGTGTTTTCCAGCCTTAATGATTCTATGATTCCATGAAGGATTCCTGCCTTTCCCCCCTCTCTGCTCTGCCACCTTGCCATTTGCAATTTAATTTGGGAAGCAACAATGGAAAGGGAGAGCAATAGAGATAAGAACAGAAATCTAAGAGACACACAGATAATGTGATTATCCATCGGGTTTGGAAAGATCCCTTATCATGGCAAAAACTTTTATCTCCAGGATTCTCTGAATTACCTGAGTAAATCTAAGGGTCCTTTTCCCCAGTGTGTGTGAATACCAGCCCTCTGTAGGATCCTTGGGGTCTAGAAGGAAGAAGCAGCATGTTCATAGACCCATTTAAGGAGCACATGAAAGAGCTGCTGTGGACACCCACAGCAGAGCCAGAGAAATGGATGTTTAAGGCCAGAATCATCCAAGTGACCTGACAAAGTACCACATTCACCTAAGTGACCGGGGATGGAGCTTGAAAGATGAGGAAAAGGAGTGTAAAATCAGATTGTGTGATAGTGGGGGTGAAAGACATATTGGAGGGGAAAAGGGAAGGCTGGGGGATGTTCAAAGAAACGAGGGATGGCTGGAGTGTTGGTGGGTGGAGAAGAAAGGCCAAGGGAGCCAATGGCAGGAGCCTTGACATCAGAGAGTATATACCATTCGTCCATCACTACAACTTACTTTAAAAACTGAACATTAAGAAAACAACAAAAGAGTAGAATTTTATGCCTGACATCTTCTACTCAAGCTTCAACTCAAACCTGTTATTTGCAGTTGAAGGCACCTATTAAAAAAGTTACACAACCAATATTTCATCTGCCCACTTAGAAAACACTGCCACTTCTGTCTGCTTCAATAATAAAGGAGAAGAGTGATAAACCAAAGTGAATTTATTTCAGTTCTTCAAAGTCAAAACAAATCATGAAACCTGTGGGAATATTAGGCTAACCTAAAATTCCTAATTTGAGACCCATTTATTGAAGCACAGTGTTAAGATAGACATCTGAAGTTATAAAACCAAAAGACACCTCCAGCAAATTTGCCACTTTTTATTGCCAATAATGATCACTGTCTCTATTACAGGCTCCAGTTAGGACTCTATTATGCTGGGCTCTTTATAAAATACAATCCACACCATTAAAAATCTACCTGGCTCTCTTACAGCAGTCGGATGATACAAAGAAGAATAGCTAATAAAGATCTGAAAGAAGGTTTGAAAGTCTTCTCTATATTTCTTTTTATGGAATATTTTAATCTAACAGACCATTACTCAGTGGTTATAGCTGCAACGCTTTTTAAATGTTTTTATATAAGTATATATATAGACATACACACGTACATATAGATACATATAAATTTTTTCCTTCATTTGTAAAAAGCTCAGGCAGGTCCTCTTTGGAGCAGCTCGATGTAAATAGACAAGCAGAGCCCACAGAAGCAGTCCCAGCAGTTTAGCAGAGATGTAGAACACAGTCTGAGGAATTCATCCACCACGGGCTGCTCACAGGACTAACACTGAAGTGACAATCAAACATTCAGTAGTGAAAACAAATGTTTTTCCTTTCTTCTCAGCCATAGAGTCATAAAGCAAAAGCAGGAACATGCTGATGCAAACTAACTAGTTTTAAATTATATCAAACTTTTGGCCCTTATTTTCCACCAAGCAATCAATGTCCACTCATCCACAGCTCCACTTGAAACTATTCTTATTGCAGCAAGACCATCTCTGTAATGGCACAACACTTCTCAAATGAGAAAAAAAAAGGCAAAAACTAAGTAAAAAAAAATTTTGAAGACATACAAAGGGTTATACTGCTAAAAAATACTCTTCAAGATGAATGGATATAAAGCATTTCCAGTAACACCCTGGTCTGCCAGGAGGATGGCTTCTCCTGTAACCAGCATGCATGGAAAAGATGCAGGAAGAAACCCAGATTGCCAGAGAGAAATCTGGGAAATAAATGCAATATTGAAAGAAGGGGGTTAAAAATAAATGCAAAAAAAATGTGGGAAAACAACTTGTGTTCCCATCATTTCATATGCCTGGCTAAATTTCCTTTAACAAATTAAAAGAGACACGCTGAATCAAAGTCAATGTCAAAGCACAATGCCTGACATTTGTTTTTCAAAAATTAGTTATTGGCAGCATCTAAAATGCACTGTCACACCAGAATTACAGCCATATAATTCACTTTTTAGCTGCTCAGAAAGAAGGATAACAAAATGTAGTGGCCAGTCACACCATGGTTCATACTAACAACATTCCCGACATCTGAAGTTGTTTCATTCTGCCTTTGGCAGAAGTTTGGGGTTTCATTCTTGAAGTTGTATAATAGATACTTTTGATTTGTGACTGAATGGAAGATTATAATCAACCTTGGGACATTCACTCACTCATGGAAAAAAGCCACTCATTCCACCATAAATATTTATAATTTTCCCCACATTTGTTAGTATAATTAAAGAGAATGAAATTCAATGCAACAGTTGGGGGAGGGAGGGAAGTAAAACCTGTTATTTACAGTGTCCTCTAAAATTAAATGTATAGACATTAATTGCTTATTACACACACTGTTATTCAACCAGCACCACACAGAGAAAACGGAGCCAAAGAGAAGAGTCTGCTGCTTGGAAACACCCTGCAATAATTGGTCCCAACCGGTCATTCAGACAAGAACAGGCACAGGGGCATCTTGTTCGCTTCCATCTGCAGCAGCAGCCAACCCGAGATGCCAGGGCAGCAGCGCGGTGTCGTTTTACACCGCAGCACCCCCGTGAGTGACTGTGCCGTGTCAGGAGCCACCAGCCCGCCTTGGGAGCGTTTTGGACTGCTGCACGCCAAGATAAATTCAATTGGCCCCGTTATCACTGTATATAAACCGCCTACGAGCACCTGGCGGAAACACAAGGGCATAGAGGTAGGGAAGTGAGGGTTGCTCCAGCTCCATCCTTGCTGCTGCTCCTCTTGGTGGGGAAAAAAAACAACCACAAAACAAACAACAAAACCAAAAAAAAATGCACCCATCACCTGGATTTGTGAAGGTAAACAAGCACCTGGCCAAGAGGTCAGAAATTCAAAGTTTACACTGCAGTCCCCAAAGAGAAACTCTGGTTTTCAAAAGGGTCAAATATTTTCACTTAGAGGTTTTTAAAGCTTCTCTTCAGCGAGAAGAAGGGAGATTTTATTCTGGTTCCATCGCCTATTCATTCCTTCTTTAATAATACATGGTTTTGTTAAAAAGGGCAGAGCACTATTTTTAGACTATCCCATAACATATAAGAAAGCATCAACTGGGGGATTTTTTTTTTTAAGCCCGGTACTGCAAAGGTTTGGGAGTCTGGAAAAATGGGGCACAGGTAGGAGTTGGTCTCAGGTTGCAGGAAAAGATTGGCAGGTTAGGTGAGAAAACACAGAAAATGTGTCTAGCTTTCTTCAACTCTTCTCAAACCTGAGATGTGCCGACAGAAAAGTAGGGAGAGAAAGAAAGAAAACAAAACCACTGAAGTGCTATTGCTTGGAAACCACCTTAATGAAAGCCACTGCAGAGTGTAAGAGACTGCACATACCCTGACAGGGAAAACAGGCAAAGAAAATCCACACAGCCACTTCTACCTGTCCTCCACTACAGAAATAGCTGGATAATAACAATTTCACAGCTCAAGACGTCTGTAGGATCCAACACCTCTCCGAATCTAAAGACAGAAGGAAACCTTTCTGGAAGCATCAGCTTTGAGGCAGGAAGATCCTTCTTTACTG
Organism: Nicator chloris; assembly: GCA_013400495.1. Lineage (NCBI taxonomy): Eukaryota > Metazoa > Chordata > Aves > Passeriformes > Pycnonotidae > Nicator > Nicator chloris. The sequence continues at coordinate 90,456 of WAAE01016857.1, forward strand.
CTACTGCAAAGGACAAAGAGCTTATTGGAATTAAGGGATATCTTAGTCCCTTCTCAATGAAATACTGGTTCTTCTTATTTGCCTTGTTATAAATAGGCTTAGATTTCTTTTCTTTCCTCTCCTCTCTTTTCAACACAGGAACACAGTACAGAGATAGTTTCTAAAGGATGATACCTACGAAGAAAAGAAAAAAGGGGAGGAAGGGGAAGGGGGAAAAGAAGAGATGAGGGGGAAAAAGAGAAGGAAAGGAAAAAATATTAGAAGGGGGAAAAAAAGGGAAAGTATTTTGCCTTTTAGCAGTGAACTGAACTTCTGCCTCAGGATTTGATAAGCAAGGCTGAATTCAACTGATAAAGCCCTGACTGCAGGCACAAATGCAGGGCATTCATACACCAGGCTCTACAGCAGGATCACGTCCAAAACAATACACGTGGAAAAGGTCACTGATCCAACCTTTACTCATTAAATCCTTCCCAGAGCCCAGCAGTTTGCTTACTGGATATAATGGCATCCCTCAAAAATGTGTGACATCTGAGCCTTAAAGCAGATCTCTGAACCCAAAAAATAAATGCCAAGCCAGAGGCAGCTACATATGTCAAGGGACATTTTGCTCATATAAACCCAAATGCATTTTAAACCTGCTCTGTTGGATAACTGTGTCCATCCAGCACTCCAGGCCTACCTGGATGTATTCATGTACCATTACAGGGAAGGTCTCTTGTTTCTTGACCACAAAAAGAGTGAGAAGCTAAAAAATAGTCACAGAATGGTTTAAGTTGTTGGAGATGATCTCATCTTTAGAAAGCCCAGTGGCAAACGGGTTAATGAAACAAGGGAAAAAAAAACAAAACAAAACAAAACCAACCCAAGCCTAAAACTTGAATTAATGTTCTCTAGCTCCAATATCTAAAAAAGACACTGATCTACCGTGCACTGTTCACACAGCCAAGTTGTCATGAGATTTGTATCCTAATCCCACCTTTATTCTCTTCAGGCATCCATTATTTTTTAAAGAAATCTCAGTTCAATGGGCCCAGGCTTTATAAAGCATGAGGAGAAGGTTATCACTCACTTCCAGTAAAACCATGAAGTGACCTGACCTTGTGCTGCCTCTTTGGACCAGAAGAGCTTTATGACTGAGCATCCTGCCCTGTCAGCTGGAGCATTTGGAGGAGTCAGTGCAGTGCAGTGGCTCTTCCAAGAGCTTACGTGTCTATTTATGAGCCTCCAGCCCAGAAAAGCACTTCTTTATGTTGCAAAACCAGTGTGTACCCCTGCTGCAGTCAGCCTAAACTGGGAGTCCAGCTAACCACCTGGACACCACCAAATTCATCCATGGGAGTGACAGTCAGGGACAGGGGCTCAGCTTTCTGAATTTTTCTGTATCCTCCTCCAACGCCAGCTGTTGCAGCACGGGGCTGGGAAGGGCCCCCCATTAATCACTCCTCGTTTCAGAGAGAACATGTTCTTCTGCCATGAGAAGCTATTCTGTGACCAAGAAAACACCACTGTGACAGTCTTCACCTGCTGAAGAGCAGGAGGAGCTCTGCCCTCTGCCCCTTCTCCCAGAGCAGCAAGGTTTCCGTACCGTAGATCCGCTTAAGAGCCACCAGTGCTCCTCACCCCCGGGGAGACTTAGAGAGCCTCAGCAGGAATACGTGCAAAATCCTCATCAGCTGATCAAAAGCTTTGCTTACTACCACCCCTTACGTAACCAGCAGCATCCTAATTATCCAGCTAAACGTAATGAATTCAACTCGCCCTGGCTTCACATACTTTCACTAGATGTAAATTAAGGAGCTGGGCACTGACCCCGTAGCACTTCAGGGAAAACTGGAGGGTCTGGGGAGGTGGAAATGCTGGGTGAAACCATCCAAAGTCTGCCACTGAAATGTTAACCCAGATCAGGACCAGCAAAGCCTGAATATTCCCAGAGGAAAGCCCCATTTACTGCTTGGGGTGGGGTTTTCCAGGGCTGTTTGCTCAGCCAGAGATGGAGAAGCAACAGAACAGCTGCAGCAGAGGAGTAGATGGATTTTTTTTTTTTTTGGTCTAGTTCCCTATCACACTGTAAGTAATCTCTGCTTTCATCAGCAAGAATGCTTGCAATGACTGCAGAATGGCACCCAAATTTTCACTGTTGGGTCCCTCTACCCTAACTTAACATCTATATTAAGCCTATTTTCTACCCTCCGTTTTCAGCTTTGGTTGTTGTGTTGGGTTTGGTTTTATTTTTTTAACAGAAGCTCACTGTACTCCATCTGAGCCTTGCATGTTACGAAGTAAACAGCACCACAATGCATTCCTCAGCACAAGCTGAAGCACTAAATAGCTGCCTGGAGTCTGAGGCCGAAGCAGCTGGGTGTTGGATTACACACGCAAAACAAATGCCAAGGCATGGCCGTAATATGTGCGATACATTGATGACCTACTGTGCTTAAATAACTCCTTGGAAAGCAGACCGGCCACTCAAAATGGGTTTTTACACCTGAGAGAGAGAAGAGAAAGCAAGTTGTGCTCATAATGCAGATTGGAAAATACAAGGGAAAACTTTAGCAGGTGTAAAAGTTACCCTGGAGAAAGGAGCAGGGGGGAAATGCAGCCCAGCGCGGTCGGCACGCTGGGAGGGACAGCATTCCGTGCTTCTGAAACATTTCCAAAGGGTGAATTCCCTCCCCACCGACGCCAAGAGCAAGGCTCTCACTCAACACAGCCAGGCAGAGGATTTCCGAGGTCGATCACAGCAATTTGAGCCCCCTCAGATCCTTGTTTTCCTGCCTAGAGCAGAGCAGTGCTTTCCAAAGCACGTGGAGTCCCCAGCAAAAATCCCCAGCCACAGTGCACATGGCATTTTGAAGCAGTGTATCAGCATACCACAGTCCCAAGTACGCCCAAGTAAAGCTCTCCTGGGAGTTTGCTGAGTGCCTTTGGGTTCCAGACAAGGCATGCAGGGTCTCTGACCCCGTGCACAGCAGAATGAAATGGGGTGTTTCCATTCAAACTGCAAAACAAACTAAGACAAAGCAGCTAAAGAGTAAAACTTCCCCAAAATTTTACTTTTACCACAAGGTAACAATTGCATGTTAGCTCTACTCCTCTGAAATCATCAGAAAGGCAAAGCAGGGGGGTTCTCACCCACGGTTAAGCGAGGTCCTGGGAGGTCACCTAACTGCGTCACCACAAACACTAAGTGTGTCTTATCTCCAGCAAACTTCACAGCACGGGAAGGAAGGTGAAGTTTCTTGCCTTCCCAGCACAACACGCCTACTTGGATGCTGTCACAGCTCCCCATCACCTGGCTTCCCCCAAAATCAGAGCATGGCCTAGTTTAAAGCTGCAGTTGAAAGCCACGTGTTGTTAGACCACAAGCAACTCTAACAAACCTTAGTTTGATGCTGTAGAGTCAGCTGTGGGACTCTGCACCGTACAGCTGCCACTCTGCAACAAGAAATGAGCTGCCAACACTCCCAGTATCCCACTCTTGCTAAAGTGCATCAAAATGGAAGCAAGTCTTTGGCCAAGACTGCAAGGAGATGTAGCACTTCCAAGGTTTTCTGTGGAGTGACAGAGGGGCTAGCATCCACCTCTTCTTTGGCTTCTAAATGCTATGTTCAGTGCAGACAGGAACCTCCCAATCTGCAAAGACTATTTCAAAACGGTTCTAAGGACTCAGAACTTCTTTGGGAACTCAGCAGCAGATGGGATGCAACCAGCAGCACTTCCCTAGTCCTGTCACCCTCTTGGTCACCTGGTTGGAGGTAGTTACAGACTCTTGAGTACAACGCTTCAAAGCATTTGGAGATTTTTTCCTTTAGGAAAAATCCCCCTTATGTTCAAATATTATAGAAATCTAGATATTTCCCTAGTTCCCTTCCAACCCAAACCTAGAATGGTTTGAGTTGGAAAGGAACTTAAAGATCATCTCTTTCCAATGCCCCCTGCCATAAGCAGGGACACCCTTCCACTAGATCAGGCTGCTCAAATCCCCATCCAGCTTGGCCTTCTCTGGGCAATCTGTTCCAGTGCCTCATCACCCACACAGTGAAGAATTTCTTCCCAGTATCCAATCTAAACCTATTCTCTTTTATTTTGAAACCACCCCCTCTCCTCCTATCGTTACATGTCAAAAGACCCCCTTCAGATACTGAAGGTCATGCCAGAGTCTTCTCCAGGCTGAACAATCCCAAATCTCTCATAATTCCCTCAAGAGAGGAGGTGTTCCATGCCTTCAATCATCTTTGGGCCCCTATCTAAATAGCTAAATACCCCTGAGACCATGGCATTAAAGGTGGATTCCTTCAGTAGATCACCCCAGAGTGGTGGCAAGGCTGTGTCTGGACTTTGCTGCTCCTGGGCAGAGTCTCTGCCTCCAGCAGAACTGGGTGGGCACCCAACAGCAGAAAACAAGAACAAAATTCCTATCTGTGTGTGCCTGACTGAAAACCTGATGGATTAAGAGGTGACCCAAATGGGGGAGAAATATTTAAGGAGTCAAAAAGGACATCTGCTTCACAAACAAGAATTTAGCTCTCTCCATTTATCTTGGTGATAATATTCTTCCCAGTGAAAGATGGGAGATGCTGCTGGGAGAATTTTTGACAATGCATCCAAGAGAAGAGTAACTCAGAAACCTCTGTGGCTGTCCTGTGCTCAGCCCCATCCAGCCCACCACCAGGTGCTCAGGCAGGGAAGGAGGATGGTGAGCCCTCAGTGCACAACCACTGCTCTCAATTAAAGGGTTCAGATAATACTCTTGGGAAGGCAGAAAATCCCCCAGACACTGGTTTGGGCCTGAGAGCATTAGACTGAGGCAGATGAGGAGAGACCACTAGGGGAAACAGAGATGTTCACAAGTGTCAAGATGGAGTAGGATCAGCACGGCTGTACCTGTCCCCAGTGGACCCCTCCTGCTCCCCTCTGGATGTTCTGCTGAGTTATCTCAATTACTGCAAACTTTTTCTCTATTCCCTCTGCTGCTGGGCCACCAGTTGAGTGCAGCAGAGGGAGAGTCACCTCCCCAGAGGGGTGAAAAAACCAGAAAAACTGCTATCAGAGGAAAAGCAGTTCTCTCCACTCTGTCCCTTCACACATGCCATTGTCTCAGGTCACCAACTGCCTGATGGAGGCACAGGAACCAGCCACCATGAAGGAAATCTCTGCTCTTTCATGCTGCAGACTTACAGCCCTCTCCTGGTGCTGACACAGCTCAAATTTTAATTAAAAAGTGCAGGATTGAGCTTGTAGCAGAATAAATAAGGGGGGAAATCACTATGGCAAAATACTGTTTCTTTTTTCGGGATCCACTATGTGTATTAAACCCTGGCTGGTTTTGCCAACAGCTGGTTCACAACCTGCACAGTACTTCCAGAAGTGTTTCCAGTCCAATCTCCTCAATTTAGCTAGAATAACTCACTCATTTCATAACGGCAGCTGGAGAGGTTTGAGCGCTGCTGCTTTTAAAGAGGAGAAAATGTCTGGATGATTTTTAGGAATGCAAACAAAACCAAAAAAAAAAAAAAAAAAAAAAAAAAGAAAAAAAAAAATGCAAATCTTGATTCAGCTGTGATTTCACACGAGATGGCACTCTCAAACGTGATTCTACCAGGACAGCAGCAGCTTTTCCACACAGGGATTTTTACTCAAAGCAATTATTTCTTAGAAGGAAAATCCTGACTGCCTCTCCCAAACACACACTAGTGCCTGGAAACAAGGGGTATGGGAGAGCCACCATGTGCACCCTCCTAATGCATGCAAGCTCCTTGCTTCCCTGGGATGACTCCCCTGAGGATCCCAAAATGTCCTTCACCTTGCTGCTGCTCCCCACATCCCACAAGCTGCAGGCCCCCACAGCCCTTTGGCCCATCCTGATGTCCATCTGGGGGGGTGACTGTGCAGATGTCCCTAAGGCCACAGCGATGCCATGGAGAGCAGCTCCCGTCCTGTGGTCTGCCAGGCCACACGGATCTAATGTCTGGATTACAATGTGGTTTAAAGGGCACCCAGGAGGGAATGAGGGAGATGTGTGCTGGGACAAGGAGAATCAGGAATGTTGGATGAGATGCCGCTGTAGAAGGGGTTGTGGGCAGAAAGTGTAACAGCACAGCACCCGGCTCGCTTGTGGCTGCAGACCTCCCCTCCCTACATCCTCGTGGGACAGGGACCATCAGATCTTTCTTCTGGCTCTTCCCACTCTTTGGCTGAACCCAGCAGAGAGCACAATGAGAAATGCAGCCCCAGCCCAGCACTGAGGGGGACACAGATGGGGCAGAGGAGCAGCCAGCTCACCAGCCAGCTGCTGGATTTTGGGAAACGCAATGAACTGAGGAGTTGCTGCCTTTCCTCCTGGAGACACCACACGTGCCAATGAAAACTGAGAAAAACACGATCTTTCAGCAACTTCTGCTCCCAATGACAGGCATTTCACTGCCTCAAACGTCTCTGCACCTGTTCTGCCAGTCCAAGCACCGGGAGCTGGAATAAGGGCAGGGCACACAAGGGCTCCCACGTCAAGGCGGGACTGCTCGGATCTGTTGCCTGCTGATGGCACACTCTGAACTGTACAGTCATGGAAAGCTGGATGGCGGGCTTAAGAAACCCTCACCCTGGCACAAAGTCAACAGAAAGTACCTCGATGCCTCAAAGCCAACGCTGTTACACAAAGACCAAAAAAACCAAGCAGAGCAGCAGTTGCAAAAGTCCTACCCAGGCTTAAAAATATTAGAGCCCACTGAAAAAAAAAATTAGAGTATGGAGAGGTGCTTTATTTTCTGTAACCTCTGGCTGAATGCTTCCTAGGGGAGGGACTGCTGGAGCACAGGCAGGATGCACTGGTATCCCCTTCCTCTTGGAAGCACACTGCAGACTTGCAGCTCCTCCATGATGGAGGGCTAAAAAGGGAGCAAGAATCTATTGGCCCCACTTACAAGGGAACATGCTCCACATCATCCAAAACCTAAGCACAGGGACCATTAAGGAGGTTTCTGTTTGACAGAATAGATGCACAAGTTTAAGTATGCAACAGCATCCCAACATGCTCCAAGTGAGGCACCAAACATGTCAAGGACCCAAACAAACGTAGGAGACCCATGGAAGAATAAGAAGTCTTCACCACAGAGTGAAAAGCCCCACATTTTACATGGCTGTAATTCAACTTGAAGATTAATATGTTGTAAGGGTCTAAAGCAACTGCAAACCAGCCCCGCCACTTCCATTTCAAACCTCCTCTTTTCAGATAAGCGAAATGTCAGATGGCATCAGGTCAGCCTCAAATGGGATTTCTCTTCCCCTGCTCCGACTGCGAGCCACTTACCCAGCTTACCTTGAAGGACATGTGGTACAGATCAGCTGAGGTGAAGCCTGGAAGGACACAGGTTACGTTATTCCCTTTGCAGATGGAAGGTTTGCACATACACACAGTGACCTTCGTGTTTTGCAGAAAAGATGATTTTTTTTTTACTTGAAAAATATTTATGTCAGCCACCACAACCACTTGAGGAGGAGAAGCTGCAATGTGCTCTGGAGAGGCAAGAAACAAGAAACCACTGCTGGGTTTTGGAGCAATATCCTTGTTACAGAAACTCTCCACGACTGGATTTTGTCTTTTCTTGGCCAACGCAGGGGCAAGATTTCCTAAGTTTGTTCTTCTGCTGACAAATGAGGGGAATTAGTTCATCAGTCACTTTCTGGAAGTCTATCTGTTGCACCAAAAATCTCATCTGCGTCAGTCCCAGCATCCAGGCCTGGCTAAATGCCACCACAACTCACAAGAGTGCAGAGCCTCATACCTTTACAGAGAAGGAAACAGTAAGAAAAATTTAGGTAGCTACATCTCATAAAAAGATATCAGCCTGAGACACTTACATAACTTTCAAGCTGCTTTTTCCCCCTGTATTTCCTGAGCACCAGGGATTTCCAGGTCTGCTCTGGTACCCACAAATGCCCCAGTGCCCATGCATGCTCTCAGCTACACGTCTGACAGGAAATATCAACATCTCCAGGAGAAATTCAAAGGGGCATCAGTGCTGAGAATGCTTGGGAACACATCACTAATTCATGTCCCAGGGAACCCGCAACAACTCCCTGTGCCAGCCAGCCCCCAGGCACGTCCACACCCCAGTGTGTGCCAGCATTTCAACAGGAAGGGTTTAGCAGAGGGATAAACAGACGTGTAGGAGATGCAGACATCATAAAATAATAGAATCATAGAATAGTTTGGGTTGGAAAGGACCTTAAATATAATGTAGTTCCAACCTCCTCTTCCACTAAATCAGGTTTCTCTAGATCACATCCAGCCTGGCCTTGAACACTTCCAGGGATGGGATCCACAGAGAACCACAGCTTCTCTGGGAAACCTGTGCCAGGGCCTCACCACCCTCACAGTAAATAATTTGTTCCTAATATCTAATCTAAATTTCCCCTCTTTCAGTTTAAAGCCATTATCCCTTGTCCCATCCCTCCATGCCCTCCCCAAAAGTCCCTCTCCAGCAGCCCCTCGAGCTACCATAAGGTCACACCAAGACCTTCTCTTTTCCAGGCTGAACAATCCCAGTTCTCTCAGCCTTTCCCCGTAGGAGAAGTGCTCCATCCCTCAAGGTTAAGTCACGTGATATCAAGAACCGGAGGCAGAAGAGGACAAACAAAAAATGATGGAAACACTGACAGGCCTCCTTGTCTCTCTTCCTGCAAATCTTCCCGTTACTCCACTCCTTCCTCTCTAAATCGTGTTAATGCTCCATGTTCCCCTTCCTTCTCTTCCCTGGGAACTGGACCCTCTGAAGTTCCAAAACTGTGATAACCCAAACAAAACCAACCAAACAAAAACACAAACAAAAACCAACACTTCCTCTCCTCCCCAAAAAACCCCACAAACAACAAAGCAAAGAAAAACATCCTTCACAAAACTATTCTTTTTATACCTTCTCTTTTTAAACAAACTTTGTGTGCCATTAAACCACAGTATTATTTTAAACACTTATTTTCTGGTGCTAGATCAGCTCTGACAAGAGAAAGGAACTGCTGCTTTTCCTTCTCAGGTTCATCTGTGGTAAATAAATACCAGAGCACGAGGTAAAAAAGCTATGAGGGTTTCCTGGCTTTCTTTTGGTTTTGGGGCCTTTTTAAAAGTGCCATTGAAGAAGAAACACCTAAACAAAACCATTACATTCATGGTGCTGACCACAACACTTTAAGCCCATGAAACCTCAATAAATATTTTTACGATGAAGCCTGCAAGAAGAGATAATACTTCAGACATTTATAGGACTTTTATTTCTCTATAAATGTATCATGAAAGTTGAAAACACTGAATTATTCTTTCCATTCTAACTTTGAAAAAATTAGGGAAGAAAGGAAAAAAGATGCCAGAACATTTTACTAAGAGGAGGCTTTTTTGGAAGACCTCTCTCAGGAACCCCCTTCAGCTCATTCTTGCTGCTTCTTTGAAGCCACATCAACAATGATAACTTAATTTCCAGTCCAGATAAAAGATATTTTCCAAAGACATGAGGGGAGGGAGAAGGGGGTTAGTAGGGCATTCCCAGTTTACTTCAGTCCAGCTACCTGCTGTCTGTTTGGGATCTATCTCCTGACAGCTCATCCTCCACCAAACAGAGCTGTAGCAGATAACAGTGTCCCAGATACCCAGAGGATGGGGGAGGGATGTGTGTCACACAAGAGGACCCTGCAAAGTCTATAAATTGCAGCCAAAATGGATCTAATCACAGCAGGCACTGCAAAACAATGTAGCAAGCGTGGTCCTGCTGGGAAGAGGAGATGAGCCCAGGACCGGGGATGCTCCAGCCAGAGGGTTTGAGTCAGCTCCCCTCCAGGGCTCTTGGAAGACAAGGAGCAGGAAAAGAAAGAAGCAAAAAGCATTGCAAGCATCCACCCACAAACATCTACTCAGGAGATAGATAAATAAAAAGCTTTTATCAGACATGGTTTTAAGGAGAAAACCAAACATGGTTTTAAGGAGAACAGACTAATGGCAAATTGTCACCAGAACCCCAATGAGCGAGCCAGAAGATCCCCAAATGGTCTGGGTTGGAAGGAACCTTACAGGTCATGTCATTGCAATCCCCTGCCATAGGCAGGGACACCTTCCACTATCCCAGGTTGCTCCAAGCAATTTACTATCCAATCTGGCCTTGGACACTTCCAGGGATGGGGCAGCCACAGCTTCTCTGGACAATGGAGAGGATTACATCCTCAGTGGGGAAGGAGCAGGGACAGGTTCCTCAAGTTCTAGGTAGGCTGCTCCAGCTGTGAGGAGCAACAGGCACTTGGGGAGGGCAAGGGAAGAGTTCACTGGAAACACAGAAGGATCAACAGGACCATCACAGCAGGAGGATCTCTCCAGTGATGGAGATGCTGGAGGGTCCCTGCCCACAGCCCCCATCTCCCCTCTCCTCTCCTCTACTGACCTGTGAACATTGACTTCAGGACACCCTTCCCTGCAAACTGGAGATAAAAATCTGTAAAGATATCTAATCTGTACCAGAGTCTGGCTTTCCTGCCCAGCACTGCTGATGAACTCAGCAGCAGTGTCCATAAAAATACCCTGGCAAAATCCCTGCACACACTCAAGCAAAAAAATCCACCAGGCTCAGCTGCTTTTGTTCTGGTAAGCAAGGAAGCAATTACTGAAGCTGGAACAGACAACTTCTTATAAAGAGAAAAAAAGGTGGAGAGGACACAAACAAAAAGCAAAACAACCCAAAATAATGAGAGAAGTAGGCAAGTTGCAGGAGAAGTGATAAAAGGAGAAGGTTAATAAAGACTCACAAACCAAGCTCATGTATCACTTGCTACTGGCCATGTTTCCCATTAGGAATAACCTCCTGTAAACACTGCATCAGAGCACTGAGCAAACCAGGATGGACACAGGTAGGAAAAGGAGGTGACCAGCACGAGGTAGGGACAAGTCCAACACCTTAAAGGAGGTGCCTGATCCTGCAGCACCAAGAGAGCTGATGGCAACAGGTGGTACCATAAAACAACAAAAACACTCTTTGTTTGAAGGAAGCAAGCAATGACAAACACTGCCTCTGTCCAGCTGACAAGAGCCAACCTGTCCCTGCAGATATGGTGGCATTGGTTCCTGCCCTGTTCTTCCTTCCCAGGATTTCTCACTACCCCATGAGGAGCTGGATTTTTGCTGCTACGTCCCTCAGGGTCATTTGGAAGATGTAAAACATCGCTTTGCATTTAAAGAAAAATATTTTCCAGGCCTCAAGGAATGGGAAAAGAAATACAGAAAAGCATAAAAACATGATAAATGTGCATTCTTCCACCTGAAACCCCAGAAAACAAAACCAACCTCATTATATTTTTTGCTGTCTGCTTTCAAGTCCCAATATCTAAAGCCAAGTCTGCAGGTTTTACTGGGAGGGAGGGAGGGAGGAAGGGAGGGAGGGAGGAAGGGAACAGAACAATGAACTCATCACTTTCACCACACTGAAAACAATCTGCTCCTTGGACCCATCTGTCCAGCATGGTGATGGAAGGGGATGAGCAGCAGTATTTCACACTCCCAGACCCATGGTCTACATCCATAATCAGCTCTCCAGTACCTCCACACGCTTCAGGAGAAGATCCAAGCAGATTTATAGGAGGCTGATTCTGGATTACTAGTCCCCAAGGAAATTTTCCTCCCAACACCCACAAGTCAGAGGTTGATTTATACCCAAGCTATAATAGACTGTATTCCTTAGAGACAACTCCTTGTCTTCAATCCCACTGCCATTGCTGAAACTGGAGGTTTGGCTGGGTTTAACAGTGGTAGAGTTTATAAATACCAAAAGCAGCACTCAATTTAGGCTGGAGACAGTTAAACTACCTTAGCCCAACAGGATGCCACGCAGTAAGGAACAGCAATGAGATGATGACACATTCATAACCTAAAGTTTTCATTAAAAACTCACAGCCCGGGGAAGCTCACCCCTCCAGAGCAGAAACATTAAGATTCTCCTAATTACTCAAAGAGCAAATTTTTGCACAAACCAGGGAGGCTTGGGGAGAGCTCCTGAAGAGCACATGTATCCATCAGGCAGGAACTGGGGAAGTACCAGCCAGGGGGTTGTAAATGAGGTGGTGCACAGCCCATTTCTGATGCCACTCAGCACCTCAGCATGCATCACACAGCAAAGAGCTCTTGGTGGTGGTGCCAGCGTGAAGTTGGGAGCCCCTGTAAGCAGATTCAGGGAAAAAGCAGGACTCCTGAAAAGAAGTTGCTAGATACCTAAGTTCCTGAATAGAGCTTTCTCCATCTGCAAGCACAACAGAGTCTCTTTTCCAGTTTTTACTTGTTTTTAAAGGCCTAATGTGTTATCTGAGCAGAGCCACAGCACATACATGGACTGACTGCAAAACTACGCAGTGTTTGTCACATCATCCATCCAAACACAGGTGATGGAAGCCATCAGATTCTAGACTCTCCAAAATCTTGAGAAGGAAGCTCTGCTGAAGCACAGATCTAACTTAGATAGCTGTGCAAAGTCAGATCTAACTGCCAGTAACTGGGAAAGATCCATTCATCTATCCAACTAGAAGAATATCTGCTGGTTAAAGAAACAGAAGTCGAACAAAGAAGTGGCAAGCGTTGGCTATTCTTTACAATGCACAAGTCAGAGCCACAAAAATACTTTCCTGGAAGTGCCAACATCCCAATGAAAACAAATCCCAGAACACAAAAGTAGGGATAAAAGCACAATACAAACCTCTTTTTTTCCCCCACAATTCTGCCCCATGACCATGTGCCACAGAAAAACAGAAATGTGGCTTGGGTAGAAGGCTTTTATTCCCACCAAAAAAACAATTAAACCCCTTTTGTTTGCGTTTAAAGAAAAAGTAATGCCAACCACTAATAAATTTTGGGTTGTGGAGTTTTATGGGTTTGGTTTTTTTATTGTTTAAGGGCACAAACTAAACTGAGTGGTTGCTCTTCCCAGAATGTCTCCTCCAACTTCTCAACACAAGATGAGGAGGTTGAACATCCCAGCTCTCGTAACACTTGTCACAATCAGAAACTTTCTGGGTAAGAAACACCCCAAAAAGAAGAAACCAGCAACTTTTTATCCCATGTCATTTTTCAGACCCTTCTCCTGCCTGGGGTTCACAGAGCAGGAAAAGAAAGGGAAGCCATAACATGAATTCAGATACAGAAGTACATTTAAGAAAGCAAAGCACCAAGATTGATTAGAGTGTTCCTCTGCTTTAATAAAGAGCCTAATGATGTCCAAATTATAGCAAAGCTCAATTGTGTAACCAAGGAGCCACGATTTCATCCTTGATAAGGACATGGATTTCTGTCTCACAGGAGAAGCCTGCAGTTCACTAACAAAGATGACCTTTTATATTATACCCTTCAAGGCCACAATTAGCTGGAGAAATACTGGACTAACTTGGCAACATGAGTTTTTATACACTGTGCTAATTTTTAGCAGAACCTTGCCAAGACCATTACCATCATGTAACAAGACAAAAAAAAACCCCAACAAATATGAACCCCACTGCTCTCCAGACCCAAATTACTTTCCACAATTCAATGCAGTTTTAATTAAGATGATTAAATTACAGCAAAAATGATTAAGATGATATCCCACAGCAAACCACTAAAGGTATAACACCTTAATCCAGAAGAACCTGGCATGCACATATTCATGATAAAGTATTCATGAAAAGTTAGAATTTTACACTTGAACCAATTCTACATCACTCAAACAATACCTTGGGAGATATTTGTCATGAGTGAAAAAACAGTGACATCCATCAAGGAGAGCACAGCTTTTCCGAGACTACACAGAAAGAAATCTACGCAGAAAAAAAATTGAAAAGGCTACAATTACTTTGACAGTGTTTCTACAGCTCAGAGGAATTTGGGTGTTGAAATAAGTGGTTTCCTTCACTTTCACAGGGCTCCCAAAATCAAGTTTATATATACATTTTTTT